>CM076576.1:23138991-23510199 GCA_034641835.2 Pinus albicaulis | reverse complement strand
ATGACATATAATATACAGATAGTTGGGGTTTTCAGCTTTAAGCTTTCCCATTAAATACTGTGTTCATATGTGTGATTGTTTGTGGTTTTAATGTATGCATGCAATTGATTTTATTTTCGCATGTGATGATCAATGGTAGAAGAGATTCTGTATTATGCATGAAGCTAAAATAGTGTGTGATTAGGAGAATCTCGGTGAATAATATATCAGTTATTCAAATTTCTACATGGTATCAAAGCGATATTGATCATTGGAGCAATTGCAAAACATTGAAGCGGTTGAGTTTTGTGCTGGTGGAATTCGAATTTGCAGCAGTGTTTTCTTGGTGTCAAAGTTGAGATGTCTTTCAATGGATTGCGATTGGAGTATGCCCTTGAGGGTAGCTCAAATTATATTTCATGGAAGGACAGGATGGAGGCGGTGCTGGATGACAATGGGTTGAAGGAGTTCATAGATGTAGAAATTCCAAAACCTACTTCTAGTGATGTTGCCGTACTTGACGCATGGCAAAAGAAGATAGCAAAGTGTCGAAGGATTCTGTTGGAGGGCGTGAAGGATCACATAGTATCCAGCCTTCATGGTAAGGCTTCTCCATTCTTGATGTGGAAAGCCTTGACAGATTTATTCCAAAGCAAGAGCGACTAGAGGAAGTTGGCGCTCAAGGATAAACTCAGAAACATAAAGATGGAGAAAGGAGACAGTATGCCCAAGTACCTCACGAAGTTCATCCAATGCAGGGATGAGCTGGGAAGTGTGGGGGTGACTATTGATGATGAGGACTTGGTGAGCTTGGCTCTCCTTGGGCTTCAGAAGAGTTGGCATTCCTATCAGGACTCTGTCAATGGTCGGGAGAAATTGCCAGGATGGGAGCGACTTTGGTCGGATCTTGTGCAAGAGGAGATAAGGCGAAGTACCAGGGATGGATCTTCATCAAAGAACTTTGATGAAGAGAATTGCGCTTTGGCTGCCAAAGCAAAGAAGGGGAAGAGCAAGAAATCTTCTCAATCCAGTGTGAAAGGCAAGAAGCAGGACATGTCCAAGGTGAAGTGCTTTCACTGTCACCAACACGGACATTACGCCACTAATTGTCCACAGAAGAAGAAAAATAAGCAAGCTGCTGGATCTGCAGCTGGAGAGGCCTTAGCCTCGCAGTTTGAGCTGGATTTTTTGTTGATCGCATGCTTGGTCTCAAGTGTGATGGGTTCAGTGTGGTTTCTGGACAGTGGTGCGTCTTTTCACATGATAGGAGATCGAGATTTGTTTACTGATCTGGATGAGAAAGATCTTGGAGTGCACATCGAGATGGGCGATGATGGTAGATATAGTGCGACCGGTATCGATACCATTTCCTTTGAGAGGGAGTCTAGTAAACCCTTCAGATTGAAGGAAGTGATGCATGTTCCAGGATTGAAGAAGAATCTTATCTCTGTGGCGATGTTAGAAGACAAGGGATATGATGTTGTCTTTAGCAAGGGAAAGGCTTTCCTGTGCAGTAAGGCAAATGGTGAGACCCGTAGGATAGGGGTTCGAGTTCAGAACCTTTATCAATTGCAGGTAGATGGGTGCGCAGCAATGGCAGGCAAGGCAGAAGGAGTGGTGAGCCGGGATGATGGCGAGTTGTGGCACCAGAGATTGGGCCACCTTCACCATGGAGCTTTGAAGATACTGCAGCAGATTTCTACTGGGCTTCCTAAAGGCACTCTTGCGTAGTCAGATCAGTGCAAGGGGTGTACCTTGGGAAAATTTGTGAAAGCCACCTTTCACGAGAAGGATAGTCGCGCCACGACGATCCTTGAGAGAATTCACACAGACGTGTGTGGACCTTTCTCAGTAGCTTCGACAACAAAGCACAGGTATTATGTGATATTTGTTGATGATTTTTCTCATAAGTGTTGGATCTTCTTCATGCAGAAGAAGAGCGAGACATACTCAAAGTTCTATGAGTTCAAGGCACTGGTTGAGAAGGAATCGGGGAAGCAGGTGAAGGCTCTAAGGAGAGACAATGGTGGTGAATTCATCTCTGGCAAATTCAAGGACTTTTGCAGCACAAAAGGAATTCGAAGAGAGCTCATAGCACCTCATAACACATAGCAGAACGGGGTTGTTGAGCGGAAGAACAGAACGATCGTGGGTGTTGCACGGGCGATGTTGCATGATTAGGGCCTACCCATTCACTTGTGGGCGGAGGCATGCAATACTGAAGTATATGTGCAGAACCGTTGTCCTCACAGGATACTTGGCATGAGTACACCTGAGGAGGCGTTTTCTGGTAAGAGGCCTGATATTTCCCATTTGAGGATTTTTGGTTCACCTATTTACATTCATGTGACGAAGGATGCCAGGAAGAAGCTAGAGCTGACTGCGGAGGTTGGGATATTTGTGGGGTACACTGATACGCCCCACAACTATCGTGTGTATTTGCTAGACAGTCGCAAGACTTTTGTGCGACGGGATATCAAATTTCAGGAGGAGAAAGCCATGAAGTGTTCGCTTGAGAGGAAGCCACACTTGCATGCAGATGAGGAGCTATTAGTTCCTAAGGATGAGTCTCAGGATGTGGATCAGCCACAAGATGAGGTTCATGGAGTGGAAGAGACCACTCAGGCAGCGCCAACCATCAAAGGGCGGAAGCGCACTACAGAAGCTGAGCAACTAGCTCAAGATGCAGAGAAGGTTGTAGGAGCACCTACATCACAGCGCAGACAGAGACAGTCACCTGACCAGTATATTGGATACATGGCTCTTATGAGAAAATGTATCATGACAGAGCCATCCTCTTTCGAGGAAGCTTTGGAGGACCCCGCATGGGTAGATGCCATGGTGGAAGAGTATGATTCGATTGTCAGAAATAGTGCATGGGAGATTGTCCCAAGACCGAAAGGGAAATCAGTGGTGGGTTCGAGATGGATCTACAAAGTGAAGTAGTTAGCTGACGGGAGTGTGGAGAAGTACAAGGCAATATTTGTTGCCCGAGGCTTTTCACAGATAGAGGGGATCGATTATGAGGAGACCTTTGCACCTGTCGCAAGGTATTCTTCCATACGGACAATTCTTGCTCTCTCAGCGTAGATGGGGTGGCACATTCATCATATGGATGTGAATACTGCATTCCTCAATGGATTCATTGAGGAGGAGGTGTACATAGAGCAGCCCGAAGGTTTTGAGATCTTCAGCAGTGAGTCGCATGTGTGCAGGCTCAAGAGAGCGTTGTATGGGTTGAAACAAGCACCTCATGCTTGGTACACATGGATAGACAGTTATTTCACCGGACTTGGATTCTCCAAGAGTGAGGCGGATCCTAACCTATACCAGATTGTGGTGGAGGGTAACTTGTTGATCATTGTACTTTATGTAGATGATTTTATTCTGACAGGTGATGAGCTGTTGATACTCTCATGTAAGAAGGATCTTGCAAAAGAGTTTGAGATGAAGGACTTGGGCCTCCTTCATTATTTCCTGGGATTGGAAATTTGGCAGCGCAGTGGTGGACTGTTTGTTTCTCAGGGTAACTATGCCCGGGAGATACTAGAGAAGTTCAACATGCATGGTTGCAAGCCTGTTGAAACTCCTCTTCCTGGTGGTTGGAGGAAGGAGGATGCTACTTCAACAGAGGTAGTGGATGCCACTGTTTATCGACAGTTGGTGGGGTCGCTTATGTATCTGGTCAATACACGACCCGATATATGCTATGCTGTGAACCAGGTTTCACAAGCTATGGTTAAGCCAACCAAGCTCTTCTGGAAAGTAGGCAGGCATGTATTGAGATATCTCAGAGGCATATATCTCAGAGGCACATTGGGATATGGATCATGGTACAGACAGTAGGATCAGCTGAGGCGGCATGGCTTCACGGATTGGTATCATCATATTAGAGATTGTGTACAGCAGAAGATCATGTTACTTTCATACATTCCTACGGAGGATCAGGATGCTGATATCTTGACAAAGGCGCTCACCAGGAGCAAATTCGAATACCACAGGGGCAGGATACGGGTTATAGATAATCCATATCTTGTTGAGAGGGAGTGTTGATATTGCAACAAGATGATGAGCTTAGTGGAAAGGAGTCGACTTCACTAAGTGGGCCCGCAGGCTATTTTTGGCGCAAAGTCTATTTTTAGACTATGTCTATTTTTAGACACGTGGATCATGATTCTATGAGTTGCAGGATGCTATTTGTGGAGGGTTGGTCAAGTTGGAAAAATAGATGGACTTCTATTTTTAGACATATTGGGCGGAATATATTTTTAGATTGCCAGTCTAAAAATAGGGATGTCAAATATTATTAGCTCTTAATAATATTTAGACTCTAAACATTATCTTATTCTCTTGGAGCACTTCAGTTTGATGCCTAGAAGTGGCACATGCAGCTGACATAAGGAATTATGTAATTCCTAAGGGTTCAGTGGATCTATTGCATGAAAGACTTCAGTTAGAACTCATGTGACAGAGTTTGGTGGAGTTGATTGAGGAAGTTAGTGGAGTTGTATTCAGTTTAACTAATCTAAAGATAGTTGAGCTATTTGTATTCAGTTTAAATAATTGATACAATTAGTGAGAGTGGTGTGAATTAATTATTGATTAATTCACTAATTATATACTCATTAATCAACTAAAGAATACATCAGTTAACTTCAGTGCATGGACAGTTTCAGTGGAGACCAGTGCAGGAATAGGTGAAAGAGCAGGTTAACTATCAGTTGTGACTATACTGTTGCTATTTGCAACACACAGATAGGTGGAGTAAGCCCATGAGGATTGCGCAGTTCAAGCCAGGTGGTTATCTATTTAATTATGCCATCCCATAGCATTGAAAATGCAATAGAGGCTGGCTATCAAGTGGCAAAAGATTGGAGTATGTGTTTTGCTAGATCTAGCTTAATAGTGTGTAGCAATTGAGGGTGTGCATGAGAGCTTGTAAGGAGATTTTGCACTATGATTGTTACATGATCTCCATGACATATAATATAAAGATAGTTGGGGTTTTCAGCTTTAAGCTTTCCCATTAAATATTGTGTTCATATGTGTGATTGTTTGTGGTTTTAATGTATGCGTGCAATTGATTTTATTTCCACATGTGATGATCAATGCTAGAAGAGATTCTGTATTATGCATGAAGCTAAAATAGTGTGTGATCAGGAGAATCTCGGTGAATAATATCTCAGTTATTCAAATTTCTACATTTCAAATGAAAATATTTCATTTCTGTATTGTACACTTCTTTGACTATTCTGAGAACTAACCATTTTAGGTACCTTTTTTTTTTTATTCCCTAAAGTCTGACCTTTCTTGGGATCTAGAAACCCCTCTATTTCCATATCATCTTCTCCTTTATTATGGATTACTGCAGAAATTTTTTTACAATGTGCAAAAAAAAATTTATAACCATTTGTGACTTCTACACATGAATTCTCTAATTGCTGAAGCTCTTCTATAATTTTATTAATTTTTTCACTTTCTTCACATGACCTTTATAATTGCTCATGATCTCCACGTACTAGCACATAGTGTGGTAAACTATGTCCATAGGCTTGTAAACTACATTCGTAGGCTTGTAGAACGATGTTGTGTGCCATTGCTTCAACTTTGCTTCAATATGGATCTAATATGGCTCTGATACCACTGTAGCAACAAAACTTGTAGGTTTGTTGACTTTACTAGCAAAAATGGCTTTAATTATAAAAATACACAAGAGGTATTTATAATAATAATTTATTAATAAAATATGATATGATAATATGATTGAAAGTTACAATGAGGCCTGCTTTTATACCCATGCAGGTGCCTTTTCACGAATGGGCATGTCTTTTAGACATGCCCTTTCATTAACCTAATGAAAATTTTACATAATCCCTATTTACCTATTAATGACTATATTTATTACATTAGTTATGAATTAGATTCATAACATTTGAGCGCTGTAGCAAAAAAACTTGCAAGTTTGTTGACTTTAATAGCAAAAATGGCTTTAATTATAAAAATACACAAGAGGTATTTATAATAATAATTTGTTAATAAAATATGATATGATAAGATGATTGAAAGTTACAATAAGGCCCGCTTTAATACCCATGCAGTGCATTTTCACGAATGGGCATGTCTTTTAGACATGCCCTTTCATTAACCTAATGAGTATTTTACATAATCCCTATTTATCTATTAATGACTATATTTATTACATTAGTTATGAATTAGATTCATAACATCCTCTCCCAACATTGAAGAACAAGTTGGCCCAAAACAATCCATCCATGATGAATAGGACATGGTCATCATAGATTATCACAATGAGAATTTTGCTGCAAGTTTTACATGATGATGCATGATACAAACAATATCTCAAGAGGACACAACGCAGTCTCAGCCACTGCAACTTCAGAAAATAGTATGGCAAGTAACATACAAGAATCATCACATCTACTAATGAATAGTAAATGGTTGCATGTGTCAACAATATGTAATCAAATACTTGCCCATGGTTGTAAAATGGATGAATATCAAACTCATAGCCACCTCAAAAGAAAACAAATAGGTGGTTGTGGTGGCCATATCTCCTCCCATGCTCCCATTAGAACATGTAGTGCAGAAAATGTGGGAATTCTCTCCCTTCAAGGACACACCCAACTCATGTGTCAACCTCCCAATCATGTTCTCAATACAAATCAGATCCATATCAGCAAATGAAATCATGATCAGCAGCAAAATGAGGAAAATACTAAAGGTTTCATGTGGTGCAAGAAGGTACCAATAGCTTTCCCAATAGTGACAGCGCAATTTCTCAAACTGCTACTTCAGAAAAGTACAAGGAAAAATGTTTCTTGTTACATAGTTAACCATGTATGTCATTTTATGATAAATGTTTGGGTGCAACAACTAAACATACAAGTGATGATAAAAAAATTCCCAAGGCCACATAAAATATGGTTGCCTCCATCATATATATTGGCCCAACAATGATGTAATGTCCAATTTTTGCGGCTAAATGGGAAAATTGCATTTTAATTTCAGTTTTCTTTGTTCATGAATAAAAGTATGTGAAGGAGGTTTATTAAAATCCTAAGTTAAGAATAAATACATGCCCAATGTGAAAGAGGACAAATCTAGGCTATTATATTAAACACCCCTAAGTGTGAAAAGGGGAAATTCATTTGCATGGGTCAACTTGGCCCCACCTACAGCGCAGTTTGGAGGGAATCTTATCCATCAAGCACAACGTACTTCTAGAAGAGGATCACATGTGTGAAAGAGGATAAGTTGAAGAAGGTGGTTTAGGGTTTTGGCAAGCCCTCATGTTATAAAAAGAAGGAGAGGCAGCAAGTAAAGGTTGTTGAATAATTTTGAGAAGTTGTTGTAGCAACTCAAGTCTCTTGGTTGTTTAGCCTAAGGGAAGATGATTTCCTGTTTAGGAATCCTCTCTCCTTCCATGGAGTAGCTCTTTGGAGGGGATTGTGATGCATCTCTCCACTATCCATAATTATGACCAAGCTACATCTCTATAGCAGCGCTGGTCCTGTTGAGGGTTTTGTAGCTATTTGTGAGTTGCAGCAAGTGGGGGAACTAGATCTGCAAGATCTAGTTGTTTAGAGGAGATTTCTCTCAGAGAGGGTCTCTTGTGACTACCCGGAAGAGGATCTTACTCTCATTGTAATTTCAGATCTGTAAATTTTATTTTTTATATTAGTTCATTCCAGCTACTGCGCAGTCTCCTCCATATACTGCATTATTTTCATGTACATGCTTCAATATTGTCTAGATTTCTTATGGTACTTGCTCTGTGGTGATTGAGGCTTTCCTCTCCCTTTGAGATTTGTAAAGTAGCTTAATGATCGATTCATGTTTAGATCTGATATGTAATGTAATGAAAGCCATCTTCAGAAATCTCTAAATTTTTCTGCAGATCAGTGTATTAAAATCTAGATCTACGAATTGTTATGCATTATTTTGATAAAACCCCAAGGGGATCTTGTTAAGAAGGCTGAGTAGTTTCCAGATCTGGTATGGATCTTATGTTTCAACCATTTATCAGTTTTAGATCTGAGATTTAACCTACAGCATCTGAAGCTCCTCATCTAGGATGCTGTCAAGTCTTTCTGCAGCTTTTCCATGTGTTTCTACTATTATTTCTGAAGGATTATTGCTCTTGCTTTAAGTAAAACTTAATGCTTCTCTAAGAGAACTTCATTATGGATCTGATTTCTTGCTTCCATACTCTAATATGGGTCTGATGACTAATATCCAATGACTTCCAGCAAAAACTTTGCAATTCCAGAAGGAGGGTTTCCCTATTAACCAGCTCTCTCCTTTAGCTGATTTTCAGCTAGTGTTGTTTGTGGGAGATCTGTTTAAGCCCTTTAAACTCATTTATTTTTGCTGAAACTCTGCATGGAGGTCCCACACATCCTAAAATAATGGAGCCCAGCCCTGTTCTGCATTATTTTAACACCATTTAAGTTTATACAAACTCTTCCTTGAGCTTCATTGGTGCAGTATTTCTTCAATAGTGGAATTTCCCACTTCTTCCTGTTTGGTTTTTGCTTCCCTTTTGGATCCATTGTTTAGATATGAAGATATAAGGTTCCTAAGAGTATAAACAGGTGAGGATTGTGTCATTCCCACACTTGCTATTTTTCACAGACTACTTTCTGCAGACAAGAGTGTCGAACGGGCCAGAAGCCTTCGGTTTTCTACCCTCTCCTTAGAGATGATATAATCAATAAATGCCCTACTAGTCTATCTCCGGTTTATAGAATTTGCTGGTGGTGTTTCACACGCGTGAATCCATAGAGGAATATCTTAGATATTCCCTACTATGCCTATTTTCCCCATTTGGGACATTACAAATGGTCATGGAGCAATGTGAAAATCTTGCCCTCTTGTGGAGCAATGCACTGCATAGGAATGGTAAGAGTATGGAAGACAATACATATAAAAATAAAATCCTTACCATATGCTGGAAGTAAGAT
This sequence comes from Pinus albicaulis, assembly GCA_034641835.2. Lineage (NCBI taxonomy): Eukaryota > Viridiplantae > Streptophyta > Pinopsida > Pinales > Pinaceae > Pinus > Pinus albicaulis. The sequence continues at coordinate 23,501,236 of CM076576.1, read as the reverse complement.
GGTACATGGATCCATGAGTGAGTCCTCCATAGTCTTTTGGCATGCTATGAAGAAGAATGGTCCATATGCTCCAAAAAGATAATCCTTCTCATGCTTCGAAATCCAAGTGAAGAAGAATATGTCATAGTGATAGATGTCTCTATAAACTACTCTATCATCATCACCTCCTCATTTTTCACCAAGTGCATCCAATGTGAAGTGATCCTAGGGACACTCAATCCATAAATTCTTGCTCCAAAGTGACTGTGTTATGAGCTCATGCAAATAGGCTCATGTCAATACCAAGCTCTGTTCTTTGACAAGCTCCTTGTCAAAGACTCCTCTATTAATGTTGCTGCAAATATGGAATACCTCCCAAGATGGAAGTGCTTCCAAATCATCCAAGGCCAAAGAGTAACCCCATTTCACCATTAGAGTGCCCTCTTCTACTCCTGCAACATCACACAACAAGTGAGAGAAAATATTCCCTTGCTCTCTCAAATGCAACTCAAGCAACCAAAGTGCTTACTGCCTCCTTATGCTCCCATCATACAACTCAGGTGATGAAGACATAATGAATGATATGTGTGTCACATCAACACCATGCATCCATAATTCATGCTTCCCTATGATGCAACATCCTGCCATCTCTCCTCTAACCCCATCCTCCTAGGAAGAGGACATGCCAAGTGATGGCCAAACTCCTTCAAGAGGAGCCAGCGCAGCCAAGCCTCCTGCTACCCAGTGTCATATATTTTCAAGTAGCCTCCCAGATCCTTGCTCATCAAACACATCCACTCAACCAACAGTGTATTTCTTTCCCTTCTCTTCCCCTTGGTACTCCTCTCATGAGGGCTACCATCCTTCCAAACCAATTCCATCTCTTTTCACTTGCACTTGAAATGCAATCTTCTCAAGGATAAATTTGACCCCATAAGGACCCAAATAGGTGGTAGGAAAAAATCTCCCATCATGATGTGCATGGCTCAAGAAATGTCCAACAAAGTCATGAGAGATGTTATCCATCCAAAGATGTCCTCCATCTTCTATCTGCTCCTGTGAGAAAGGAAGAAAATACTTGCACTCCAAGATGTGTTGAAGTGCACCTCTAATGAGATCTCTCCATGAGACCTCCCTCTCAATAATAGTCCTCCAAAACTAATGAGGTCTTGGATCTACTGAAAGTATAAGTTCCTCTTTGAGATGAGAGGAGCTCATTGAGAAAGGGTCATCTTGAAAGGAGAAAGGGTTTCTCACTCCAAGATGTCTAATATCTTCCTTCAAGTCTTCAAACCCCAACCTCAAATATGATATGTAATCCAAAAATGGCTCATGAGGATGATGGTTTATTTCCTCCTTGAATGTTTCCATGTTGCACAACACAGTGCAACCAAGCTGCTCTAGATCAATAATGGGATTTGACCCTTGGTCATGTAAAATAAAATTTCCACAATTGTCAAAATAATTTGCTGCAAAAATGTATAGTGGAAATTCCTTCATACCTTGATGAGATTTGGGAACCTCTTGTAGGGCTGCAAGAGTTCCTTCCTCCAATGTGTTGGCTACCCCAACTATTGATGCATGTGGCTACTCCTCCATGAGTGTGACAACATTAGTACAAGCCTCCTCAAGTGGTGGTGTGTGTTGGGCCCCGAATACGACCACTTTTTTAACACTTATTTCATCCATTTTTACTCTTCTTTATCATGTCATTTATTATAATTTATCATATAAATCCATTTTATAATGATTTATGCTCTTATGGATGAATATTATTTCTTCTACTTTATTTTTAATAAATTGACGATTATTATGCATAATTTTATCAATGATGGTTTATTAATATATTTTGTAATATCACTCACCATTTTAGCCTCCAATATATTTTCCAGATTGTAGATTTGATTTCCAAATCATCATGAAATATTCCAACTCAGAAATTCGCTGGAATAATAAGTGACAGTTTTGCGGTTGAGATTCTGGGCAAATGAAGAAGAATATGGAAAATCCGAAACATGGGTTTTGTCCAGAACGGGCCCAATTAACTTAATCAAAGAATGATTTGCCCAAATTCGACCTGTATTGAGAGAAACACACAGTTCTTTGACCATAATTTTCTCAGATTTGTTGTTGCGACCGTCCTCCAAATCTCAGCTGCAAAGCCAAATTCGTCTTGCTCTTGTTGAAATATTTTTGGAAATGTATTTTTTGGTTGATCAAGTTGTTGGGAAAAATCCAATATTCTTATGGGAGATCATATTTTCTATTTAATTTCTCCTCCTTCTGATTATAAAAAGAGAACATGTATTATGTATTGAAGAACAATGGATGATTATTGAATTCCCTTTGTAACACTGTAATTCCTTGACTCTTGTGAGCAAAGAGAAATTGATGTAAAAGCTATTCATGTTTGATTAATACAAATTAGAGGCGTTCTCGTTCCATTTCTCAAGCTCTTCAAGAGCTCCGCAATGGGCGTCAATTTACTCGCTGAGGGCCCAACCTTCGTAAGCATCCATTGCTTGTATTTCTATTCTTTTATTTCTGTTGTGTGATAATTGCATTTAGATTCATTACGATTACAGAGTTATTTGATTGTTGTTGGATTGAATTCAGATTTGATGTATACGTTAATGAATTGCACTACTATTCTATCTTAGCAAGGATCGTATTTACTATCTCATTCATCTTGCTATCTTTTATAAAGCGTTGTTGTTCCATTGATTTATGATTCATTCCAATGAATTGTTTCATAGTCTTGGCTGTCAACAGGATTGGAGTATTGAGATTAGTTGCCTAATTGCGTTAGAATTAGAATTGTTGTTCATATTGTTGTTCCTTTCCAGATTTTGTTCCTTTCAGTTAATTTCATCAGCTCGAAGATTGAGTTTGTTTTCATTTCGATTGCTTTAAGATCACCAACTGTAGAGGACACTGGTTATTGCTTCCAAGTTCCCAGATTGGTTATCTTGCATCGATTTCTAAGGGCAGGAGTTATTGCTACTGTATCCCTGATCGATGTTTTGCAGATTGGTTTAATTAAGATTTCAGAGAATTTGAGTTTATGTTGTTGTAGTTAGATTTCTTTTTCAAGCGTCTGTTTACTTTTGCATTTGAAACACTGTACTACATATTACAAGGCATTACTCTTGGATAAATTGTTTCCTCAGACTGGGTACACTCTTGAAATAAAAAGTCGCTCCTGGATTGATAATTAATGTGAGATAAATAGGCATTAAAAAGACACCTTTTATACCTCAACATTTTGGCACCATTGCCGGGGAGAGTGTATGCCATTTAGAAAGAGTGATGCATATTTAATTTTTTCTGCTTGGGAAGAATTGGGTATTAAAGATGGAAGGTAAGAACCTGCGCACCGAGCAAGAAACACACTTATTCACTGGCCCGCTTCACAGCAGAATTGAGTGAAAGCTTAAGGTATAAATGAATGCTTGCGTTTTTTTTTTAATTTTAGAGGTAGAAATTTAAAAAAAAAAATCTTCTAATTCCACTCGAGTGGTGATGTAAGCACCACCCATTTCACTAACCAATTGACAGGAACATTGGAAGGAGGATCCTTAAAGAAACACCTGAAGAACATCTTCTATTATGGTAAGAAATGGCTCACATTGCAACTTTTGAATTCCCTATCAAAGATCTAGGAGGAGTGACACAAATGCACATAATTCCCCCATTGTCTCTACCAAATTTTCATGGCTTCACAAATGAAGATCCAGATACATTCTTATTTGAGTTCGAAATACTTTGTAGAGGGTATGATTATAGTACTAACAATAAAATATTGAAAGTGTTTCCTCTTACTCTAAAAGGAGTAGCTCTCCGATGGTTCATGAGCCTAGATGGGAACTGCATCAAAACATGGGAGGACATGAAGAACATATTCTTGAAGAAGTACCAAGACTATTGCAAATCTAATGAAGATATTTTCGGTATGACACAAAGGGAAGATGAAATCTTGGAGGAATATGTAGAGAGATTTCGATACAACCTTCAAAAATCAAAGCATAAGCATTTGGAAAAAGAGATCTTGAAAACACTCCTTCTTAAAGGAATCAAAGATGATTTTTTAGAACTCTTAAATATGATAGGAAAAGGTGATGTTTTTCAGTTATCATATGATGATGTTTGTGAATTGTGCATAAGGTATTCAAGAGGAATTTCTAAGGCTGGTAAGAATTCTAGAGAAGTTTCTTCTTTCTTTTCTAAATTTGCTACAAAAACAAGAGACATAAGAGCTGAAATCAATGTTTTATTTGAAAAATTTAAAGTTGATTTTATTAGCTCTCTAAATTCACAATTGAATGTTTTTCAAGTTCAGAGAAATCAAGAATTTTATGAAGTGTTTTGCCCTCATTACCAAAAGGAGCATCCCATAGATACTCACTCTTCCTTATCTAATTTGGAAGTAGCATATCAAAGAGATGGGGAAGCTGCAACAAGGTCAAAACCATAGAAATCATGGCCTACAGGTATGGTTCAAAACACTTTCTTTCCATTTTCTTACTTGCATAATTCGTTATGGAATACTCACATGTTAGGGCAGTCATGCCAATCTCAATATAACCACCACCAATATTGTCTACAAGCTTGGCATGGTTCACCTTATGATTGCATGACTACTCTTCCTCATCTTGTAGCACAAACACATATTCCAGCTCTTCCACAACACCTTGTTTGCCTATCAAAATCATCCAATCAACCCAATCAACTACATCATCAAAAGGCTCCAGTCCCTATATAATTTCTTGCTCAACTCATTCCACACCCTCACCATAATAAACCAGTACAACATGCTTACAGTGTTGAACTGCAAAATTCATCCACCCTTCCCACCCATTCTATCTCATATGTACCATTAGAAAAAACTTACACTGAGACTCAGAATGTATCAAATCCAAAAATTGTAGAAGTTATAAAAGAAAATGAGGTTTCTTGTAGTTTGCACCAACAAACCATTTTAAAAGCTCAAGAACTTCATGATATGATGGCTATGGGAAATCAAGGGAGTAAAGAATATATTGAAGATTGGCTTCACTCCATCATTTGTTTGCAACATCACTCCATACTTCAACAATTTTTGGCACCATCTTTTCAAGGGAAGTTGGCTTCTCATACCCTAATTTTTATTATTAACATATATTTTTCAAATTTGGGTATGTACATAATTGAAGTCTTATTTCGGAAATGGCTCCACTGGAAATAATCTTATACGTAATCATATTCATTTTCCAATTTAGAGTAGGAGAGTGGAGAAATAAATAAAAGAGGAAATCAAACAAACACATTTTATTTATTTATTTTTGTAAAAATAGTTGTTTCTTTGTTGAAACACGTTGTGAAATCAACATTGATGATAAATATTTTAATTTATTTGTGTATGTAGATGAATTATATTTCAAATAACCATTCTACAAACACTTATATTCATTTTTATCATCAATATGGAAAAAATGCTTGAATATCATTTTTTTGGCTTGCGGGCTTGATGAAATTCCTGAAACAAAGTTGGGACAGTCATGTTTTGGAGGCCTAAATGACTATATTTTTAAAAAAAATTTCTATCTTAAGTAGCCCTTTATGTATACTTTCTAACCCAATTTTAATCACTCTATTTGGATTTGAAACGAAAAAGTTAGAACCAAAACATTGACAGGGTGTCTAGTAGGCAGCTCCACAACAGAGTTGGGACAGTCAGTGTTTGGAGGCCTAAATGACTATATTTTTAAAACTTGTTTCTATGGTAGATTCCTCTATGAATCTAGTTTATAAATCAATTTTAATCACTCAATTTAGATATCGTATGAGGGATTTATGACCAAAATACTGACTGCCTATCATAAATCAGCACTCTTGAAACTCTGTTTTCTTGGTTGTTCCTTAACGTATTTGACCCATCAATTCTTCTTGTCTTCAAAACCTGTTTCTATTGGAAATAAATAAATGAATCTAATTTAATCTCCAATTTGAATCGCTTCATTATTCCATCAAACGAATAATTTATGCTTGAAATATCAACTGTTGGTCTAAGCTGGAAAATCGAAAATAACTCTATTATGCAGGTTGTTCTCAGAAAATTTAACATACCATTACATGGAATTTTTAAAACATGTTTCTATTGGAGATAAAAAATTTAATTATCTCTCATTTGGCTTTGGAATCACTCGAATCGGACGAAAAACAAAGAATTTATGATTGAAACACTGTTGGTTAGCATGATTGGTCATTGCTCTCCCGCAGGTAATAAATTAATTTTACTTTGTCCGTGGATTTGTTCTACAGAGTAACTACTTGTTAGTTTTTTTGCATAATTCTTGGATTAAGGGAGCCTATACACCTCTCTTTCTTTATGATTTAATTTTTATTGCAAGTAGAGACTCGTTTTTTTTTCAGGTCTTAAAAGAACAAAGAAGGTCAATTTATGGACGAGTGATTCTTGAAAAAAAATTTAGTAAAACAAGGGCATTTCATCCAGTTTATTACCTAAAAGATTTATAACAAGAAGAAATGAAGAATTGGTTCCCATTTCAAGATTCATGTTACTGCTGCCAAAACATTTTTTTAAAGAGATCATTTTTTTCCCATTAATAGATTGATATTCATTTAGGAAATAACATCATAGATGTTGTAACTTAATAAAGTGTCGTTTCTTTTCTGATTTATTTTATGTTTTTGTGTTTTAGGTGTTGATCCATTAAAATTTAAATTTGTGCTCCAGTGGTAGTTGAACAATAAGTACCCCACCATGCAAGTTTCAATCGCAGAAGGAAATTCTTCGGTAGCACCAATTCTGTAAAAAAAAAAAAAAAAAAAAATATTTTTTCTTGAAACCTGTACATAAAGTTTGTTTTCTTTTAATTTTCTTTTTTTTTGTATAGAAATTTATTTCTTGAACCATTCTTACTTTACTTGTGAATTTTTGTTGTTCATTCTTTCGAAAGGAACAACAGTTTTGCTGTGAATATTTTTGTTGTTCCTTTCGAAAGGAACAGCAGTATTGTTGTGAGCGTTTTTGCTGTTCATTTCCAAAGGAACATCCTTTCGAAAGGAACAACAACGTTTTCGTAGATTGTCTTTACTGTTCCTTTCCAAATGAACAACACTTTTTAAGTGCATTTTTCTTGTCTGTGAACAAATTTTTGAGGATTTTTTTTGAATTTTTCATAACTTTTTGAAAGACAAACATACAATTTATGGAATGATACACAATCATACAAATTAGAGCTTACTGTAATCAGCAAATCAAAAGAAATCATCATTTTTAAGAAAAAATTTTAGTAATGATAAGAAAAAGGAAAAAGGGACATAATCAATAACATGATCTTGTTGTCTTACTACCACTAAATTCATATGATCGATTATATTTATCATGTTGGTTCTTCCCATATTTTATAACTTTCTTTTATTTTTACTTATGGAGTAGAAACAAGGGCATATTCTTTTCTATTGAGTTGTTCAGACTTCTTCCACCATCCCTACTCTTAAGGAGTGCTGAGCCATCCTTTATGAATAAATAGGAAAGTGCTATATGAAAAGAAAAATATTTACATATTTCATTAATAATTTTATAATTTGGCAGATGGAGGATAGGGGGTCTCATCAAGAGCCAACCTACCATGTTCATAAGGAAGCAAGTGAAGTGGCATTCCCATCATGGCCACCAAACCAGGGATATGGTCCAATGGACAATTAAAAAAATTAAGAAGTCCTTGGAACAGGAGGTCTCATCACGAGCCGACCTGCCCACTTTTCACTTCTTCCCAGTGAATAGCATTGTGATTTATCTAGTCACCAAGCCAGCACAATGGCCTCCGTTATGACAATTAACAAGCATTTCCTCACCATAAATAAAGGACAATGGTTCCAAGGGTGAGAGAGCAACTTTGTTAAGGTTATGGACACCTGTGGGCAACAGAGCTCTACTGATGGTATTGGAGTCACATTTATACACATCAATAGTAATATTAAACCATTTTTCCTATATCTCTATTTAAATATCATATGAAAGTATGAATCCTTAACCTTTGATTTTGAACCTATTATACATGAAAATCATCATAAATCGATCACATTAGTTTAAGTGGGTAATAAACGCATTTATACTTATGTTTATCTTAAGCTGTCCCTTCTCCTTATCCTTGAATCATTACAAAACGCTTCTATATTTGTTTATGATTTATCACATGAATGAATTTCAGTAAATGCTATAATTTCATTGATTGTATCATAAGTATGTATGTCTTTCCATGTTGTACAATTGCTGTGCAATATGCTGCTTTTCTATTTTGCTGATTTGCCACAATATTGATACTGCATTTTTATAGAATTTTTTTCTGCTTGAACTTTTTTGCATGCATCTTATCTGTTGTCATTCCAAACTGAAACTGTGGATTCAAGAAAATTGCATACAGAATTGTGATTTATTTACAAGAGAACAACGAGTATGGGGGGAAATTCTATTCGCAGCATGACCACACTATTGCAATTAATAGCAAAGGCTCGTGAACGTGCACAATTCTTCAGACATGATGTGCTTGCATGGCTTCCACCTTTTGCATCACTTTCAGTATCCACTCAGCCTACATCAGCTTCAACAAAGGCCAGTCCTTACATGTCGTTCCACATTTTTTGGAGGTAACACTTGAGGTAAAATAGCATAATTTTTTTATTTATTATGAATTTAGGAGAATTTCATGAAAATCCATTGAGCATTATTTATCATCATTCATTCCATATCTTTCCCATTTTTTTAGACACATCTCATCTTTCAGTTTGGGGGAGTGTTGATTTCTTTCATTTCTTTCTTGTGACCATGTCAGTAATATTCTTTATCATCCATAGATATTCTTATTCATCCTCAACACCTCCCTTATTCCATGTTGTTTTACACCAAGCATTGATTTCAACAGATTGTAGCAACCACCTCTCTTTGTTTTCTAGCATTGCATGAGGACATGTTAATTCTTCAATTTGGGGGGGGGGAATTGCTACACATGATAAATGTTTTCTACTCTCTTTCTTGTTTAAGGCATACAATTTCATTTTTGTATAGTGTAGAAATTGATATGCATATATCTTTAAAACTATGAACTAAATTCTTGTGCTTTCTGGATAACAAAGAGGTATCATTAAAATACACAAATCAAGATAATTTCACACTAAATTAGTTCATAAAACTTCAAAAATTATGCACTATCACCTACAACCATTTTTTATATCTCATGATCCGTGCATCAAAACGATCTGATTTTTGAGAAAATGGTTAATGAAGTTTGTTGTTACTTATGTCACATTTTTCTGCAACTTCATATACATATAGTTGAATGTCAACTGTAAAAAAAATTATGCCTTTATCAAGATTGCTAAAATTGAATTTTCATTCTTTGAGGAAAAATCCATTTGTTCCATCCATTTCATGAGTTGGGATGAACAATTTTCTTTTCTTGGTTAACACATGGGTTTTGTCTTTGGGTTGCATGAGGACATGCAATATATTCAGTTTGGGGGTATGTTGGGCCATGAATACGACCACTTTTTAACACTTATTTAATCCATTTTTACTCTTTTTTATCATGTTATTTATTATAATTTATCATATACATCTATTTTATAATGATTTATGCTCTTATGGATGAATATTATTTATTCTCCTTTATTTTTAATAAATTGATGATTATTATGCATGATTTTATCAATGATGGTTTATTAATATATTTTGTAATAGCACTCACCATTTTAGCCTCCAAGATATTTTCCAGATTGAATATTTGATCTCCAAATCATCATCAAATATTCCAACTCAGAAATTCGTTGGAATAAGAAGTGAGAGTTTTGCGGTTAAGATTATGGAAAAATGAAGAAGAATCTAGAAAATCTGGAACATGGGTTTTGTCCAAAACAGGCCCAATTAACTTTATTAAAGAACGGTTTGCCCAAATTCGGATTGTATTGATAGAAACGCGGGGTTCTTTGAGCATGATTTTCTCAGATTTTTTGTTGAGGCCGTCCTCCAAATCTCAGCTGCAAAGCCAAATTCGCCTTGCTCTTGTTGAAATTTTGTTGAAAATGTATTTTCTAGATGATCAAGTTGTTGGGAACAATCCAATATTTTTATGGGAGATCATATTTTCTATTTAATTTCTCTTCCTTCTGATTATAAAAGGAGAACATGTATTGTGTATTGAAAATGGATGATTATTGAATTCCCTTTGTAACACTAATTCCTTGACTATTGTGATCAAAGAGCAACTGATGTAAAAGCTATTCATGTTTGATTAATACAAAGAGGCATTCTCATTCCATTTTTCAAGCTCTGCAGTAGCCCAGCGGCGCTTTCACCAGTGGTTGAGGGCCCGACCCTGGTGGAGCGATCCGTTGTTTGTCTTTTTTTTCTTTTTTTTCTATTGTGTGATAATTGCATTTAGATTCATTATGATTAGAGAGTTATTTGATTGTTTTTGGATTGAATTCGGATTTGATGTATACGTTAATGAATTGCACTGCTATTCTATCTTAGCAAGGATCGTATTTACTATCTCATTCATCTTGCTATCTTTTATAAAGCGTTGTTGTTCCATTGATTTATGATTCATTCCAATGAACTGTTTCATAGTCTTGGTTGTCAACAGGATTGGAGTATTGAGATTAGTTTCCTAATTGCGTTAGAATTAGAATTGTTATTCATATTGATGTTCCTTTCCAGATTTTGTTCCTTTCAGTTATTTTCATCAGCACGAAGATTGAGTTTGTTTTCATTTCGATTGCTTTAAGATCACCAACTGTAGATGACACTGGTTATTGCTTCCAAGTTCCTAGATTGGTTATCTTGCATCGATTTCTAAGGAAAGGAGTTATTTCTACTGTATCCCTGATCGATGTTTTGCAGATTGGTTTAATTAAGATTTTAGAGCATTTGAGTTTATGTTGTTGTAGTTAGATTTATTTTTCAAGCATCCGTGTACTTTTGCATTTGAAACACTGTACTACATATTACAAGGCATTACTCTTGGATAAATTTCTACCTCAGACTAAGTACACTCTTGAATTAAAAAGTCGCTCCCGAATTGATAATTAATTTGAGATAAATAGGCTTTAAAAAGACACCTTTTATACCTCAACAGTGTGAGATTTTCCTTCTTTTTTCTTTTTCCATCAAAGGTTTTGATCAACCTTTGAGTGAAATCTGCAAAAATTTTCACCCTTGCATGGCTTAAGTGGTTGAACCACCGAACATAGGCTCCATCCTCCAAGTGCAGCGCTGAGATTTCAATAACTTCTTCCCCTGCTACAGGATGTAGTAGGAAAAATGCCTCCAAATTTCTCACCCAAGCTTTTGTTGTAGATGAACCATCAAAGGTAGACAACAGAAATCTATTGCCTTTTATTTATCTTCTGGTGCAGGGTCTCTTCTCTTCCTTCAGCTGGATTAAATGTGGAAAAGCTAGAGTCTCCTTGAAGGCTCTAGGTTGAGATTTGTACTCAACAAGGTATTTACTTATAATCAAATTATCCAAGTATCTTCCATGCTCATTGTATTATTCTTGATGAGAATAGGAAGTGCATGGTCCTTCTTCTTCTATTTCTTCAATCTTCTTGACCTCCTTGGAGGGGTCCTCTCTGGATCTGAAAATTGATAAAAGTAATATCATATTCTTCATCATTATGATCTTCTTCTGTCATCTTGGGCTGAGACTGATAGGCTGAGCCAAGAAAGATGCTTTGATACCACTGTAATATCCCAAATTGGGAACTGCTAGTAAGGCATGACTGGAAAACGTATTTTCCAGTAATGGCTAATACAGGATTTGAAACCAAGACCTAGATCCCTTAGATCAATGTATCTAAGACTAAAATCCAAGAGGTGGCTTAAAATAAATCCCTCTAGGTGTGTTAAACAGGTCTCCCACACCTATTTTTCTTTAGAAAGTGCCAGATGAAGGGACTACAACAAATACAAGCACATGTAATGGAGCAACAGTGTTATTTTAATAAGCCTGAGCACATGAATATACAGATAGCCAAAAAATGTATATTATAGCAGCAATGATATACAAATACTTGAGGAAAGGGTCACTCAAGCAAATCAATGCAGCCTCAAAAGGGACGTGTACATGAAAATAGATGCTCACTGCTACACTGAGAATTCTGCAGGCTAAAAGGACGCAGTTTATAAGAGGCACTTCTCCATACTACATAATAACATAAATATATAACAATTTATGGCTCAAGAAATGAAGGGGAGCAAGCTCTCAACCCCTGGAAACAACAATACAACAATCCTTATAAGGATTGGCTGAAATATACAAAAATGGCAAAATGTCGGAGTTGCAGGGTAGCAGCTACAACTTAGAAAATGGAACTGTATGGAGAAGATTAAATATTTTGCATCTAATGTCAATATCTCCTCCAGTGGATCTCTCAAGTGAAAGGCTGGTCCTATCACTGAAGATCTATGTAATATCCCAAAATTGGGATTTTCTACAACAAATGGAATATCTTCAGATATTCCAAAGTTGGAGCTTCAGAAAATCATGAGCATGGAAATGCAGAGTAGCTCATTATATGTAAAATAACATCTCACCAGCAGATGTAAGAACCTCAGCAAGAGTATGGCCTATATTCTCCTTCCCGGGTGGGGAAATGTAGCAATATAGGGCATAAAACAGATGTATTCAGCAAGTAACACAATAAAAATGGATACTGGGACTTGGATCCCTTATTTTAGACAATATAAAACCCACTTGCAAAATTGGATATAAAACAAATGAAACTAGCTACACTAAACAGATCTCCCCAACTCAAGATAGCTTAAAAACACCCTGATCCCACGACTTCTGTACAACAGAATTTCTGAAGTCTGTGAGAGCATAATTCCCATGACGGTTTCTAAGAAATATGATGAAATAATACTAGTTTGGAGATTACATTAATCAAATAGTAGAGAAATGGAGTTTTAACCTCTTTTACACAAAGGGAAAAGACACCCAGTAATGGTTTCCAGCAATATACATGTATAAAAAGTAGCACTGCAGAAAATAACATAGTTTACTACAACACTGTATTAATCATGGCTAAATATAACATAAAATAGCTGAATAATATATAAAATTCCCCTAGGCCTTCTTTATTATAACTCCCGGAGGGAAATAAACACCTCCTCAAACATTAGGACAAAAATAACAAAGTTTAACCCAGCAACAAATGCCCCTACAGAAATGACGCAGTTCCTGAAGGTAACTGTGCTGTAGATGTTGATGATTTTTTTTCCCTAAGCCAAATGATGGAATTAAAGCAAGGAAACCTCCTTTAGATCCCTTAAGCAAGCTGATCCAAGAATGGGATGGAATTCCCGCACGGGAATCCTTTGCACTAAGAAGTGTTGCAACCACAGCTAAACAGCAGAAGCATGCAAGTATTCAAAAGACAAAATATAGTTGAATACTAAATGAACTCCTTGATTTTATGCCTTCCTTTTTATCTTTTGTGAGCCTCCTCACCCCGAACCCCACACATTGTTGAGGTGACTTCCTAGTGAAGATTCCTCCTTCCAAACTGTGATGTCCTTGTTGGCTTCCCTCCCTCTTATAGCAACACTGTTGACTTGGTCAACTAGGACTAATCCATATACAATGCCTCTTTTCACACTAAGGGGTCTTCAATCCAATTCTCATATATGTGTCTAGGTTGATCCTTGTTCACATTGAGCTATTTTACTTGGGTGATCTCTTCCTCCTCAAAAATGCATGTTGACTTAGTCAAACTTGACTATGTCCACATCTAATTTGTCCTTGTTTACACCTGAAAGTGTAAAATACAGCTCCTAAGGTGATCCCCTTCCTCATTAAGGTGGAAATTATTCATATTTTTATTGTTCATGGGCCTCCTTACCCATTTATTCCTCTCCTAGGTGAAAGTAGCAAAATCTAATATTCCAAATTGCTGTGTGCAAATTTCAAAATATTACAGACCTCCCCTCCCAAATGTTGCTTGCCCTCAAGCAAATATAAAGGTAAAACTGAATAACCTCCTCTTATCCCCCTATAGGATCCTCATATGATAATCTCTCCCAAAGAATAAGATGTTGTCTCAACAATACATCTCCAAGCTACCCCTCCCAAGTGTGTAAGCTATCTATTGGGAAACATTACAAATAGATGACATCATGTGACAGTAAAACATCCATGGAGGCAACAATGGGTTGTTTGAAGGTCCTATTAAGGCATGAGGGCCAATATATATTGGGATTCATCATCCCCATTTGAATCTCTTCTCCCCAAGCTATCAACCAAAAAAAATTAGTCACACTCCAGGATGGCAGCTCATGAAGGATCTCTTCCACCTTGAGCTTATGCAGAATAGGTGGGCTGAAAATCTGAACATGGTAGACAAGATAGCCTAACCCATGCTATCTTCCTCTACACTTAAGATAAGTGTAGAGAATTTGTTGATCTTGGGCTGCAATAATGTTTCCCTCACATGGCAAGAAGGAAACTAGACCTCCAAAGATCCCTTCCCTAGCGTTGTGAATCAAGTTGGCCCAAACCATCTCATACATGATGGATAAGAAATCACCACCATTTGGCATCCCATACATATCGTGGCCCTTCTCATAAAGAAACAAATAGTTTGCTGTAGATTTCATGTCTCTTCCCATGCTCCCCTTAGAACATGTAATGCAAAAAGTGTGGGGATGCTTCTTCCCCAAGAACACATCTACCCAATGTGTTTCTCCTCCAATCATGCTCCCCATAAAGGAAAGAACAACATCATAAAATGGGCTCATGATCAGCATCGAAATGAAAGAAAGACCGAAGGTTTCATGTGGTGCTAGAAAGTACCTACAATCTCCCAAGTGGCCCCAGCGCAGTCTTCCCCACTGCAGCTTCAGAAAATAGCCTGGCAAGTTGTTTCTTGACAAATGGCTTGCTGTGTAAGTCATCACACCCACTAGTAAATAGTAGATGGCTGAATATATCAACTGAGCATACAAAGAGTAACCAAACACTTGCCCTAGATCATATAGTAGATGGTTGTCTCCATCATAATAACTGGCCAAAATTGGTCCATGGAGCCTAAAGAAAAATTTTCCCCTTTGTAGAGAAATGCACTGCAAAGAAATGGTAAGAGCATGCAAATATTGTGTTGAACAATCAATAAATGAAAAAATAGAATTCTTACCATGTAACGAAAGCAAGATGGTGACAAAATCCATAGTTGAGTCCTCCATAGTGGTATGACATACCCAAATGAAGAGGAATTAACCACATGCTGCATGAAAATCCCCCTTCTCATGTCTGGAAATCCAATTCAAGGAGAACATACCACAATAACAGATGAGTCCATCCACTACTCTACCAATCTCACCTCCTCTATGCCCACCAAGTGCATCAAATATGAAGTGATCCTGGGAACACTCCATCAACAAGTCCCTGCTCCACAGTGACAGTGTTGTTGGCCCATGCAAGTAAGCCCCTGCCAACTCATAAATCCATTCTTTGACATTTTCAATGTAAAATACTCCTCCCATAATGTTGCCATCTCCTCCTGCTGCAACATCATGCAAAATGTGAGAGAAAATATGCCCTTGCTCTCTCTCAATCCTCCAAAGCAACAAATGTCTTTGTTGCCTCATCATACCTCCATCATACAACCCATGTGGTGAAAACATAATGACCATATCATCATAATTAATCCACACTCCTTGGTGCTCCGTGATGCAAGTACCCTGCCAAGTCCCTTCCATCCACACACCCTTGGAAAAAGGATATGTCTCATGATGCCCAAACTCTCTCAAGAGTAGCCAATGCAAATTTTCCTCTTGCTGCCTTGTATCATAAAATTGCAAGTGGCTTATCAGCCTCTTTCTCACCTTCCACATCCACTCAACCCCATGTGGATGCCTCCTATCATTCTCCATCTTGGCATCCCCCTAGTGAGGGCTACCATCCTTCACAACCAGTTTCTCTTCCTTGCCTTTCATGAAATGCGGGAACGCATTTACTTGGAGATCCCTTAGAGAGGATCTCATGTCCATAACTATTTTTAACCCATCAAGATCTAAATGTGATAAAGGCAAAGCCTCCTCACTGTTATTGTTTGGCAGCGCTGCTAGTCTCTCCAATGAAATAGTTGTTTCCTCATACTCTATCTCATGTCTTTTATTCTGCATAAATTTGTTTGGGGTTAATTTCACTCCATCCTTCAAGAAATTGCACCCCACCCTTACATGTGGTGTGCAGCCCATTAGTGGCCCATTAGGATGATGTCTCAGCCCCTCCTTGATCAAACCAAGGTTGCACAGCGAAGTGCAATCATGTTGTCCCAAATGAGCAGTGTGCAATGGTATACAATTCTCCATATTATTTTCTTTGAGGTGAAACACTGCTACTCTAATGGCCTCCTTCTTTGAAACTTGGTGTAGCTAAAAATAGGAATCCAGCTCCTCTACCCAAGCTTTTGTTGTGCACTTTGTTGATCCACCAAAGTGAGATAAGAAGATTTTACCTCTCTTACTTTTCTTGTAGTTGCCAGATCTTGCCTCCTTGAGTTTGAAAAACCCATGGAAGTCTAAGTGCTCTTTGAATCTCCATAATTGAGATTCATACTCCTGTAGGTAGTCACTCAAGGTCTCCTCCCTTGGTGCACCTTCTTCCTCCATCCTTCTTGCAGTCAATGTGGGCAATGGACTGCGCTGTGGATCTGCATGTGTGGCTGAATGCCCACACCCATCATGTGAATAGCTAGGGCTTCCTTCCACCCATCTTAGAAATCTTCTACACTTCTCTCCTTTCATCTCCTTGAGATCTTCTTCAATACCTTCCAAGGTTTGGAAAAGAAGCATGGAGATCTCCTCTTCCGTCATTCCTCCAAGTAATGGCGTCATTTCTTGGTTTCTTCTGCACAACTTCTCTCTTCCGTGAGAATCTTCTCCTTTTCTTATTATTTTCTGATTGGATCTGAAATCCACAGGCTAAGCTAAGATGGCAGCTCTGATACCACTGTAATATCACAAAATTGGGATTTTCTACAACAAATGGAATATCTTCAGATATTCCAAAGTTGGAGCTTCAGAAAATCATGAGCATGGAAATGTATAGCAGCTCATTAGATGTAAAATAACATCTCACCGGCATATGTAAGAACCTTAGCAATAGTATGGCCTATATTCTCCTTCCCGGGTGGGGAAATGCAGCAATATAGGGCATAAAACAGCTGTATTCAGCAAATAATTCAATAAAAATGGATGCTTGGACTTGGATCCCTTATTTTAGACAATATAAAACCCACTTGCAGAATTGGAGATGAAACAAATGAAACTAGCTACACTAAACATATCTCCCCAGCTCAAGATAGCTTAAAAACACCCCGATCCCATGACTTCTCTACAACAGAATTTCTGAAGTCTGTGAGAGCATAATTCCCATGAGGTTTTCTATATTAGATGATTAAATAAGACTTATTTGGAGATTACATTAATCAAATAGCGGAGAAATGGAGGTTTAACCTCTTTTACACAAAGGGAAAAGACACCTGGCAAGGGGTTCTGGAAATATACATGTATAAAAGCAGCACTCCAGAAAATAACGTACTTTACTACAACTCTGTATTAAGCATGGCTTAATATAACATAAAATAGCTGAATAATACATAAAATGTCCCTAGGCCTTCTTTATTATAACTCCCGGAGGGAAATAAACACCTCCTCCTCAAACACTAGGACAAAAATAACAAAGTTTAACCCAGCAACAAATTCCCCTGCAGAAATGACGCAGTTCTTGAAGGTGACTGTGCTATATATTTTGATGTTTGTTTGGCCCTAAGCCAAATGATGTAATTGAAGCTCAAAACCCTCCTTTAGATCCCTTAAGCAAGATGATCCAAGAATGGGATGGAATTCCCACACGGGAATCCTTTGCACTAAGCAGTGTTGCAAACACAATTAAATATATGAAGCATGCAAGTAGTCAAAATAAAAAATATAGTTGAATACTAAATGAACTCCTTGATGTTATGCCCTACTTTTTATCTTTGGTGAGCCTCCTCACCCTGGACCCCACACATTGTTGGGGTGACTTCTTAGTGAATATTCCTCCTTCAAAACTACGCTGTCCTTGTTGGCTTCCCTCCCTCTTGTAGCAGCGTTGTTGACTTGGTCAACTGGGACTAATCCATCTACAATGCCTCTTTTCACACTAAGGGGTCTTCAATCCAATTCTCATATGTGTGTCTAGGCTGATCCTTGTTCACATTGAGCTAGTTTACTTGGGTGATCTCTTCCTCCTCAAGACTGCATGTTGACTTAGTCAAACTTGACTATGTCCACATCTAATTTGTCCTTTTTCACACCTAAAAGTGTAAAATCTAGCTCCTAAGGTGATCCCCTTCCTCATTAAGGTGGAAATTATTCATATTTTTATTGTTCATGGGCCTCCTTACCCATTTATTCCTCTCCTAGGTGAAAGCAGCAAAATATAATATTCCAAATTGTTGTGTGCAAATTTTGGAATATTACAATCTCACCCTCCAATCAACACTGCAAAACCCCACAGCAAATGCTCAATGAAAATAACGCAGTTACTGAAGCAAACTGTGTTGTAGGGGGAAGGGAATGAGTTGGCCCAATGCCAAGATCTGCAATAAGCTTCGATGGCTTCCAAAATAATCTCCCAAAGGTAAGAGAGACTCCTCCTCTGAAAAACAAGGGATGAAAGAGGTGTTGTGATCCCTCTCTGAAACACCCTGCAACACAACATTATTCTGTTGTAGAAATAACGTTGTATTGGAGGAGGATGCTTTGGCCTCAAGCCTGAATGTGGAGAGAATGAAGTGCAATCCCTCAAGAGGCCTCTCAAGAAGGAGAATAATTCCTAAACAAGAATCCCTCGTGCTAAGCAGCACTGCAACTTAGCTAAACAGTCGGAGACTGAAAATATTCTAAACAAACATGAAATCAATAATCATATGCATGAGAAATAATGGCTACCTTTCCCTCCTTTTAAATACATGAGAGCTCCCTCTCCATGGGTCCCACTCTTTAGGTTTTCCTCGATCAAGGAATCTTCCCTCCTCTTTCTCTGCACTATCCCACAAGATGCTTTCCACCTCATACCTCTGTGCTATTTAACTTCGTCAAACTTGACCCAGCCTCTTTGCAAATGTCTCTTTTCACACATGAGGGTGTGAAATCTAGTTCCGCTGTTGATCCCCTTTCATAATAAGAGGGATTTTACCCATGTTTTTATTATGAATGGGCCTTCTCACCCAATTATTCAAATCCTAAGTGAAAATAGCAAAATTTAATATTCCAATTTATTGTACGAAAATTTTGGAATATTACATGCATGCAGGAGGAATTGGTTGATCATCTACCTCATCCATTTCCAATGCAGAGGCTTAGGGAGGGCAAGTACATTAAAAAAAAGCACCATGATAGGGGCGGCAACATATATTTCATGTAGAACTATCAATGATGAAGGAAACATTAAGAAACAAAATGTAGAGAAGTAGCTAGCCTACCTAAACTTTATCACTTGTTGTACCTATTTCCTGTAGGCAATCCTTGGCTCTAAAAACTACGCTAGGAAACCAACTCAACCAGATTTAGGTTCAAGTTGGCCCTTGAACCAAAGGGGGCTCCCTCAATTGTTACGAAGCTTTGTTTAACATTGTTCACTTGTCACTGAACAGCAGCCCTTGAAGCACAATGGAAAAATTTATAGTTTTAATTGGGGGTGGTTGGTAATCAATGACAATCCCTAATCATTATTAAATACCTCTCTCACAGGGTCCCTTCTGAATGTCTCGGCTTCCAGCCTAACATAACAACTTGATTTGTATAAGAATTTGACAGAAGAATGTAAGGAGATTCCTAATAATTAAGAAGTGGGACCGACTACTTAACAACTAGGGAAATTTGGATGTGTATAGAGGATTTCTATAGCCTAACAAAACATATTTAAGAGAAGATAGAAGGGAAAACAATAATTAGTTCAAATAAGATCTAAATCAGACAAACAGTCCAATATACTAATTTATTTCAATGATTACTAATTTGGTGGAGATTTCAGAGAGACTAAAATTCAATCTATTCTTACCCAAGTCTTCTATGTAACTCTAAAACATGTGCAGAAAACGAATATGGAAATACTATAAAAACATACTAGAAACACAAAATTCTGTCAAAAACTAGAGCCGAAAGGCTTTCATTAGAAATATAATAAGAGAAGTTATTGCAAAGTATCAAGTCTTTGCATCAAAATCCCACACCTTTCTTATTACAATCCACCAAATATATATAAATACAATTTGAAACTATTCCTATCCTATAGGATATCAATTCTATCAAATAAGCTAAAAATAAAACACTCTCTGACTTATTGCAGAAAATCTGGAACAGTACCCTTCAAATTGGAATTTAATTATAGTGTTGACTAATGCTTCTCCCTCTTATTTGGATGCGATCCTTTTATTGATGATATGTGTCTAAATATGGAAACATGTTGATTGGTTTCTGATTGTCCTTTCCCTAGGTAGTTCGAATGTCAGAAGTGATCTGTCTCAAATAGCACCCATCCAATCTTTTTAAATATGTAGTTGACCATTTTATTGTTGATAATTTTTTTTGAAATCTTTAAATAATCTTGAACTGTTGATTTTATGCCATTTAATTCCAACTGTTATAAAACCTTAATGCCACCTCTGAATTTCATTGTTCTGAAACTATCACTACTTCCACAACTACCCATTGATATTGCTATGAACATCTACCACAACTTTCATAAATCATCATTGCCATTGTTCCTTTTTTCCAGATATTGTCTTTGTCACTTGTTAAATTCAAAAGATACTCTGCTCATATGTGGGTTACTGCCAAACATAATACTACTTCTATCATATTTATTGCTTGTTTTTGTTGTCTCATCTGCTGCCCTCCTATACGGTTTCATCAACACAGGTCACACTTCTTAGATTCATTGTTTTGACAATTCAAGACTGTGCACAAAAAACTGGAATTATGGTCATTGTCACAGTCAAGATAATTCACTCATGTTAGAAATGATCTCAGTAACTCACAATAAGTGTCACTGTCCAACATTATTGTCATAACAAGGATCATTGTTACTTGTTCATTCTTTAAATGTTATAGATGTATTGGCTTCATGTGTTGGAACAGTCTCACAAACACCCTTGGCTTTACCATTGTTGTATATGAATTCAAATAGTGTTTAACTTAGTGAAGACTTACAGTCAGCCTTGGCTTTAATAGACAACCTCACTTGTCTAGTCAATAAGGCTATCATTTTCATATGCCTTTGTCTTTTACTACAGATTACAGGGTCAAACTTCCTTCATATTAAGTCATGGATTACTTCCTTCAACAAGATTGTTGCATCAATACTAATGTCATATGGTAAAAATTATAGCCTTAAAGCCTCAGCAAGACCTTTAACTGTAAATTTAGTTGTTGTGAAGACACTATACCATAAAACAAAAATAGATATGCTTAGGAGCCAATGAAAAAAATGGATCTTGGTTGTTCCTTGTTGTCTTCCTTAATCATGGGTAGGGTTGAATGGACTGGGTAAAACGTTCCATTGAGATTAGTTCGGATTACTAGGTCCAAAACTTCAACATTTTAATTCACCAGTTGTCCAATTTTTGTTCACAGATGTTTTGTAGAAAACGTCATTGAACATATACCTTTTAAAGAAATATCAATATCGCTTAAAAACGCTCAGAATCTACCAGAAATTATCGTGATGTACCTAATAGACGACATTCTGCAAAAAACCCATGTCTTATATTTTGGAATTTTTTCTTCGTTTTCCTATAACTGGAGCCTGAAATCCACTATGCAAAAATTCCCATGAAATTTTTTACCCAAGTCTATCACCCAACTTTGCAATTTGAATCAAAACCAGTAAGAAATAATGGAAGAAGAATTTAGTATAAAAAGAGAAGAATAGTCCATTTCAAGAGGACGTCCCCTTGGCTCAATCAAGCTCATGTGAATCATCGTGTTCTAGAAACATTTCTTCGTCTGATCTGTTGATGGACGCTTGCTATAATCTTCCTCCCAGTTGTGATGAATTTAAAAAATTATCATTTAAATAAAAAACACTATGTCAAGATTGCAATGCAGAACTTGTTTTAATTTGATATCAAACTTCGCGGATTTAACCTCTGCACTCAACCTAAAACCAGCAGCATATTTCGGAGGGGGTCCTTGCTGGTAAGTGGTTTTACTACTGGGGGGTGCAAACTACTCCACACGATGCCACGTTCTCATTCGTTGTTTTAAATATAAAAAAAATCAGATCTCCTCCTCAATTGATTGTCGAAAAGCTTAAGGGGGTTCAATATAGAATGGAAACCATTGATTTATTTTTTTACTATATCCACCATTTAAAATTGCCCACACGTTACCCTATTCAATGATTTTGACTTGCCCAAGAAATTGTAACTTTGATATGCTAATTTAAATCTGCCTCCACCAATTGCGTTTTTGAGAGCTCTTCATAAAGCTCAAATGCTTGGTTTGACTTAGGCTTAAATTTTAAAAATTTTATAATATAATTTTAATTTAAAACAAATATTTCCATAAAAATATATAATTATATTTTTATAAAAATAAAATTTAATATATAAAAAGAATAAACCATTAAAAATCATAATAAATATATCTCTCATCATTTAGCTTAGAGAAAAACTGACAATTTATCACCGAAAATTTTTAATTTTAGTGTATCAAAATATGTTCAACATCGACTCCAATGGGGATTGCTTCCCCCTGTGGGATGCAGAGAACTAGTAGACTAGTTTCCTTTAGTGTTGGGCATGGATTCATACTATAAACCTGATCATCAACCATCATCTGCCATAACCAACTCTTACAGAACAATCATGTTATTTGAATAGCTTATTAATGCAGACAACAACTTGCAACTGTGAAACACGACCATATGCCTGCACTAATTTAGATACTCTTTCATACTGAAATCTGAAAATGTAAAAATTATAGTTTGAAAATATAAGTTGATCTATCACACCATCCATAAACAATGAACACATTGATCTATTGCATACTAAAACCTTGAATATCTATTAAGTCCCCACATTTCTATCTAACTCAACTGGAAAAATTTGCACTGTTAGGTGTAATCTATTTTCCAATGTAACTAAGTGCGGAGCGGATCTATTGACAAACCACGTTGTCAGCAGCTAAAAAATTGAGGAATATATACAATATGAACATAAAATCCCATGGAAAAATTATACTCATAGGTGTACTTTAAGAGTTGCATCCTTTCCTGACATTTTAGATTTCTGAACATGGCTGAGAGGAAATTACATGTACTGTTGATTTTAAGTATCAATGAACCTTGCATAGCAGTAAAGACAACCGAAATATTGAGACAATGGGATTTGTAATCCAGTGGAATTTCCATATGAAAAAGTGGAGTCGCCAGGTGAAAATAATGCAACCAATACAAATGCCTACTCCTTGGTCACTAGCAAGGAATAGATCTAATCGTTATCGTGATCCAGGGAAAAAGTTCTTCATCACTTTTCTCCCCGGCAGTGGCACCAAATGTTGTACATGTTTCCCGTAGGCAGTCCTTGGCTGCAAAAACTATGCCAAGAAACCAACTCAACCAACTTTAGGTTCAAGTTGGCCCTTGAACCAGAGGGGACTCCCTCAGTTGCTGCGAGGCATTGTTTAACGTTTTTCACTTGTCACTGAATACCAGCCTTTGAAGAACAATGGCCAGATTTATATTTTTAATTGGGGGTGGTTGGTGATCAATGACAATCCCTAATCATTATTAAATACCTCTCTCACAAGTTCCCTTATGAATGTGTTAGCTTCCAGCCTGACAGAATGACTTGATTTGTATAAGAATTTGATAGAACAATGTAAGGAGATTCCTAATAATTAAGCAGCTAGACTGACTATTTAAAAACTAGGGATATTTGGATGTGTATAGAGGATTTCTACAGCCCAAAAAAACATATTTAAGAGAAGATATAAGGGAAAACAATAATCAGTTCAAAGAAGAGCTAACTCAGATAGACAGTCCAATATACTAATTTCTTTCAATGATTACTAATTTGGAGGATATTTCAGAGAGATTGAAATTCAATCTATTCTAACCCAGGTCCCCTATGCAACTTTGAAACATGTGCAGAAAATAGATATGGAAATACTGTAAAAACGTACTATAAACACAAAATTCTGTCAGAAACTAGAGACGAAAGGCTTTCACTAGAAATATAATAAGAGAATCTATTACAAAGTATCGAGTCTTGGCATCAAAAGCCCACACATTTCTTATTATGATCCATCAAATATGTAGAAATAAAATTTTAAATTCTTCCTATCCATAGGAGATCAATTCTATAAAATAAGTTAAAAATAAAATAATCTCTGACTTGTTGCAAAAAATCTGGAACAGTACCCTTCAAATTCGCATTTAATTCTAGTGTTGACTAATGCTTCTCCTTCATATTTGGATGGGATCCTTTGATTGATGATATGTGTCTAAATATGGAAATAATTTGATTGGTTGTTGATTGTCCTCCTTAGAAATCTGAAACTGTTGAATATTCTACAGAGTAAAATTTTCCTTATGAAGTTCGAATGTCGGAAGTGATCTGTCTCAAATAGAACCCATCCAATCTTTTTAAATATGTAGTTGACCATTTTATTGTTTACATTTGAAATATTTAAATAATCTTGAACTATTGATTTTATGCCATTTAATTCCAACTGTTATAACACCTTACTGCCACCTCTTAATTTCACTATTCTGAAACTATCACTGCTTCCACGGATACCCACTGATATTGCTATGAACATCTGCCACAAATTTCATGCATCATCATTTTCACTGTTCCTTTTGTCCAGATATTATCTTTGTCACTTGTTAAAGTCACAAGATACTCTGCTCATGTGTGGGTTAGTGCCAAACATAATACTACTTCTATCATTTTTCTTGCTTGTTGTTGTTGTCTCATCTGTTGTCCTCCTGTAGGGTTTCATCAACACAAGTCACACTTCTTAGATTCATTTTTTTGAAAATTCAAGTTTGTGCACAAAAAACTAGAATTATGGTCATTGTCACAGTTAAGATAATGCACTCATGTTAAACATGATCTCAATAAGTCATAATAAGTGTCATTGTCCAACATTATTGTCATAACAAGGATCACTGTTACTTTTTCATTCTTTAAATTCTACAGATGTCTTGGCTTCATATGTTGGAACAGTCTCACAAACTCCCTTGGATTTACCATTATTGTAGATGACTTCAAACAGTGTTTAACTTAGTGAAGACTTACAGTCAGCCTTGGCTTTAATACACAACCTCACTTGTCTAATTATAAGGCTATCATTTTCATGTGCCTTTGTCTTTTACTATAGATTATAGCGTCAAACTTCCTTCATATTTTTTCATGGATTACTTCCTTCAACAAGATCATTGTATCAATACTATTGTCATATGGTAACAATTCCAGCCTTAAAGCCTCGACAAGGCCTTTAACTGTAAGTTTAGTTGTTGTGTAGGCACTATACCATAAAAAAAAAATAGAGATGCTTAGGAGCCAATGAAAACAATGGACCTAGGGTGTTCCTTGTTGTGTTCCTTAATCATGGGGAGGGTTGAATGGCCTGGGTAAACCGTTCCATTGAGATTAGTTCAGATTACCAGGTCCAAATCTTCAACATTTTAATTCACCAATTGTCCAATTTTCATTCATAGATGTTTTGCAGAAAATGGCACTCAACATATACCTTTCAAAGAAATATTAATCTCTCTTAAAACGCTCAGAATCTACCAGAAATTCATGAAATGTACCTAATAGACATCATTATGCAAAAAACCCATGTCTTAGATTTTGGAATTTTTTCTTCGTTTGCCCGAAAATGGAGCACAAAATCCATTGTGTGAAAATGCCCACAAAATGTTTTACCCAAATCTATCACACAGCTTTTCAATTTGGATCAAAACAAGTAAGAAATCATGGAAGAAGAATTCAGTATAAAAAGAGAAGCAAAGTCCATTTCAAGAGGACGTCCCCTCGACTCAATCAAACTCATGTGAATCATCGCATTCTGGAAACCTTTCTTCGTCTGATCTGTTTATGGATGCTTTCTGTAATATTCCTCCCAGCTATGATGAGTTTAAAAAATTATCATTTAAATAAAAAAACACTATGTCAATATAGCAATGCAAAACTTGTTTTAATTTGATATCAAAATTTGCAGATTTAACCTCTGTGCTCAACTTGAAACTACTTGCATATTTCAGAGGGGGTCCTTGTTGGTAAGTGGTTTTACTGTTGGGGCATGCAAACTACTCCACACGATTCCACATGCTCATTAGTTGTTTAAAAAAAAAAAAAAAAATCGGACTCCCCTCCTCAATTAATTGTCAACAATCTTGAGGGGTGTAGAAATTTTAATACAATTATGTATTGCCAGATTCTCCTGATCTAACAATTATATCCACTGTTAAATAAAGACTCCTTCTTATTAAATCTTTGTGGAAATTTAATCGCCAATTGCAAACACATGAAGAAAAATCAATCACACATAACACAGATGTTTTTACCGGGAAAGCATAAAGCTAAAAACCCCACTATCATATATTATGTATTTCATTGATCACGAAACAATCTCATACAAAACTCTACTCCAAGAGCTCTCAGTACGATATACAATCATCTCACATTATCATACAAAAATTGGCTCACACATTCACCAATTTACTACCTCCTGACAGTCTGCCTCCACTGCGCAATCCCTGAATGAATTCGATCTTGTCTTGCCTTGATTGCGCAATCCTCATTGGCATATCCAATGTGTGTGTAGTTGCATTGAATGCACCACTATTGTCACAACTGATAGTCAAACAGGCCCTTTCACCTATCTCTCAATTGGGTCTCCACTGGATCTGACATGCATGTAGTTAACAGTAGTATTTCTTTAGTTGCTTGTGAGACCACTGCTTGTGAATTAATTAAATAATTAATTCACTGATCTCTCACTAGTGTATATTTAGTTACAACTAGTTACAACTAGCACAACTGAGTTAAACTAAATAAAAACTCACATAACTACATATCCAACTCTGTTACAACTTTGTCTTACTCAGTTACAACAAAGTCCACTCTGCATGTCCCACCAACCAACCTTAGAACTCGTAATTCCTTCAGTCAACTAGTTTTCCATATCAGTTAACTAAAATCAAGTGCTTCAAGAGAATAGATTATTATTTATTATCTAATTATTATTAAGGAATAATAATAATTGACATCCGATCTATTTTTAGGCATTCGATCTATAAATAGACTTTTCCCATGCATCTAAAAATAGAATCTCATCTATAAATATAAGTTTCTCAACCATCTATAAATAGACTCCCGCTATAAATAGAATAAGCTCACCATACTAAAAATATACATAGACCTAAAAATAGCCTACGGGCCCCACCTAGTGTAGGTGCTTAATTTTCACTAGGATCATCATCTTGTTGAATCTCAACACTCCCTCTCAACAAGAAAGGGATTATCCTTCATTGTGATCCTGTCTCTATGGTATTCAAATTTGCTCAAGGTGAGCACCTTCGTCAAGATATCTGCATCCTGTTATTCCGTAGGAATGTACTGAAGCAACATGATCTTCCACTACACACAATCTCTGATATGATGATACCAAATATCTATATGCTTAGATCTATCATGAAACACAGGATTAATCAAGAGTTTAATGCAACTCTGATTATCACAATGAATCACTGTAGGATCTAAATGAGAACCAAACAAACCGACCAGGATCTTCGTCATCTAGATAATCTCACATGCAGCTTGACTTGCTGCGATGTATTCTACTTCCGCTGAAATGAGTGCCATGGATCTTTGTTTCCTGTTGTACCAAGAAATAGTTGTAGATATGATACTAAAAACCCCTCCTAATGTGCTCTTTCTGTCCGTTTGGCTGCATGCCCAATCTGCATCTGTGAAGCCATGCAACTTCACCTCATCTGTCTGTCTGTACTTTAAGCCATACTCAGATGTGCCCCTAAGATATCTCAGGACATGCTTGCCTGCCTTCCAAGAGAGCTTGGTAGGCTTAATCATTTCTTGACTAAGCTGGTTCACCGCATAGCATATGTTAGGTCTTGTATTAACAAAATACATGAGTGAACCCACCAACTGTTGATAGACAGTAGCATCCACTACCTCTCCAAAAGTAGCCTCCTCTTTCCTCCAGTTTCCTAGAAGAGGAGTATCCATGGGTTTTCAGCCCTCCATGTGAAACTTACCAAGTATCTCCCTTGCATAATTTCCTTGAGACATAAATAGTTCACCTTCTCATTGCCATATTTTCAATCCAAGGAAATAGTGAAGGAGGCCCATATCCTTCATCTCGAACACCTTTGCAAGATCCTCCTTGCATGAGTGTATCAGCTGCTTATCACCAGTCATTATTAAATCATCAACATAAAAAAAAAAAATTTAAAATCTTACCCTCCACCACAATCTGGTATAGGTTTGCATCTGCCTCACTCTTGTTGAAGCCAAGTCCAGTGAAATAGTTGTCGATCTAAGTGTACCAAGCACGGGATGCTTGCTACAGCCCATACAGTGCTCTTTTTAGCCTGCACACATGCTACTCGCTACTGAAGATCTCAAATCCTTCAGGCTGCTCAATGTACACTTCTTCCTCAATTATCCCATTAAGGAACATAGTCTTCACATCCATCTGATGAATGTGCCAACCCATCTGCGCTGAGAGAGTAAGGATGGTCCTCATGGAAGAATATCGTGTGACATGTGCCAAGGTTTCTTCATAATCAATCCCCTCGATCTGTGAGAATCCCTTGGCCACAAATATTGCCTTATAATTCTCAACACTCCCATCAGCAGCTTGCTTTACCTTGTAGATCCATCTTGAACCTACCATTGATTTATCAATCGGCCTTGGAAAAATTTCCCAAGCACTGTTTCTGACAATGGAGTCATACTCCACCATTTCATCTACCCATGTGGGCTCCTGCACTTCTTCTTGAAAGGAATATGGCTCAGCCACAATAATTTTTCTCATGAGAGCCATGTATCCACTGAATTGTTGAGGAGACTGTCTCTATCTGTGTTGTGAAGTAGGGACTCCTACAGTTTGTGTCGCATCAAGCTTCAGCCTCTCAGCTTCTATGGTACACCTTCTGCCAGTTATGATTTTTGGATCTACATGACTGGACTCCTACACTCCATGAACCTCCTCCTGTGGCTAATCCACATCTAGAGAGTCATCTTTGGGAACAATCAGTTCCTCCTCTGGATGCAAGTCTATCTCCCTCTCAAGCGACAACTTCATGGCTTTCTCCTCATTGAATTTTATATCCCACACACCACAGTCACTCAACTATTTGGAAAATACACACGATAATTATGGGGTGTTTCTGTGTACCCCACAAATATCCCAACTTCAGCAGTCGGCTCCAGCTTCTTCCTGGCGTTTTGGGTCACATGCACATAAATAGATGAGATAAAAATCTTAAAGTGAGAAACATCTGGTTTCTTACCAATAAAAGCTTCTTCATGTGTACTCATGCCAAGTACTTTATGAGGACAATGGTTTTGCACATAAACTGTAGTGTTGCATGCTTCCACCCACAAGTGCATTGGTAGGCCCGGATCATGTAGCATAGCTCGTGTAGCGCCCACGATCATTCTATTCTTCCTCTCCGTGACCCCATTCGCAACTGAGACCAAGTTTTTCTTCAGACCTGGAACATGCATAACGTATTTCAACAGAAATGGTTTACCTGAGTCCCTCTCAAAGGTAATGGTACCAATTCTGTTCGCATTGTATCGTCGATCGTCACCCATCTTTATATGCATTTGGAGATCTTTCTTCTCCAAGTCACTTAAAATCTCCTTATCTCCCGTCATGTGGAAGGAAGCACCACTAGCAAGATAACGCACTGATCCCATTGCACTTGAAACCAAGCATGCGATCAAAGAGAAACCAAGTTCAAATTGTGAGGCAAGGGCCTCACCAGCTACATCTCCAGCAGCCTTCGTGTTCTTCTTTTTCTGTGGGCAGTTAGTGGCAAGATGCCCATGTTCGTGACAGTGAAAACACTTCACCTTGGACAAATCCAACTTCTTGCCTTTAGCCTCGGATTTTGAATGGGATTTATTCCCCTTCCCTTTCCTTTTCTTGTCAGCCAAAGCACAATCCTCTTCATCATCATGCTTTGATGAAGAGCCATCCTTGGTGTTCCGCATGAACTCCTCCTGTACTAGATCCAACCACAATTGCTCCAAATCTAGAAGTTTTTCCCATCCTTTGATAGAGTCTTGATAATTGTGCTAACTCTTAGGAAGTCCCAAGAGAACCAAGCTCACCAAATCATCATCAGAAACTTTGATTCCCACACTCCAGAGTTCATCCTAATATTGGACAAACTTTGTGAGATATTTTGGAATATTGTTGCCCTTCTCCATCTTGATTTTTCTATGTTTATCCTTCAGTGCCAATTTACTATGGTCATTGCTGCTTTGGAAAATATCCGTCAAAGCCTTCCACATTGCAAATGGAGTGGATTTCCCATGAAGGCTTGAGAAAATATGGTCTCTCACACCTTCCAACAGAATCCTTCTCGTCTTCGCTACTTTCTTTTTCCATGCGTCAAGTAATGCAACATCCGTCGAAGTGGGCTTAGGAACATCACTGTCGACGAATTCCTTAAAGAAATTATCTTCAAGCATTGCCTCCATCGTATCTGTCCATGTAATATAGCTCTAGTTTCCCTCGAGTGCATACTCTAACTACAAACCATTGAAAGTCCTTTTGATGGTTACTCAACTGTCACACCAAGAAATTCTTGCAACAAATTCGAATTGTTTCCACCAACAAAACTTAGCTACTACTTCAATATTGCAATCTTCTTAGCTCTGATACCATGTAGAAATTTTAATACAATTATGTATTGTCGGATTCTCCTGATCTAACAATTATATCCACTATTAAATAAAGAATCCTTCTACTTAAATCTTTGCGGAAATTTAATCACCAATTGCAAACACATGAATAAAAATCAATCACACATAACATAGATTTTTTTACCGGGAAATCATAAAGCTAAAAACCCCACTATCATATATTATGTATATCATGGATAATGAAACAATATCATACAAAACTCTACTCCAAGATCTCTCAATACAATATACAATCGTCTCACACTGTCATACAAAAATTGGCTCACACATGCACCAATTTACTGCCACTTGACAGCCTGCCTCCACTGCGCAATCCCTGTTAATGAAGATCCCTAAATGAATTCAATCTTGTGTAATATTCCCAATTAGCCATGAGCTAGTTGGAATATTCAATTTTGTTTTCTTACTTTTTTTAAAGAATAAAAGAACAAAGGAGGTCCATAATACTCCTTAATAATGAATAAATCAATGCCAAATGTGAAAAGAGACAAATATTGGCAACTTAGTTAAATCACCCTTGGTGTGAAATGGCTAGATCACTTTGAATGGGTCAACCTTGACCAAATCAACAGTGTTGTCTTGGAGGAGTAACCATAAATGAGGGATGGTGCAAGTTTAGATGGAGATTCTTTGTGTGAATGTAGTGATCTTTTTGGATGGGGCTTAGGGTTTACAAGATCATATTCTATTTAACGAAGAGGATGGAAACCATATGAGGAGGTTGATGTATATGATATTTTTGAATATATGGTTTGTTTAGACATATATCTTTCTCTTGTTTTTTAACTAAGATAGAGTGTTGTTTAGCACAGGGTGTTCCTGATCAGGAATCCCACCTCTTCCATTGAGGAGCTCTTGCAGGAGTCTTGCACTACATTGTCCAATATCTTTCTTAAGGCCAAGCTTCTTCGTTCAACTATAGCACAGATCCTATTGAGGGTTTGGTTTTTTTTTCAAGCTGCAGCAAGTAGAGACCAGATCTCTAGATCTAGGCCATTTCATTGCTCATTTTCAGTGGAGGAGGTTTCCACTTCATTGGGAGGACAAATTTGAAGGCCATTGGGATCATTTTCATATCTTGGCATCATGCCAACCATATTTTAATCCCTACAGCATAGTTTACTTCCAGATCTGCGTTATTTCTGTAGGAGGAGTTGCAGGGTGGTTTAGCACACCATTTGGGGAGCTGATTTTCTAGTGAAGGGGATTTTCCTTTCACTTTGAAGATCTATTGGAGGAGGCTATTCTATTGTTCATATCAGATCAGCCACACTTTCCAAATCTATATTTTTCAGTAGATCTATAGTCTTGGATCTCAGATCTACAACTTGTACTTGGGGTTTCGCTGAAAACCCTTGAGAGGTTCTAGAGAGGATCTTGTATAGTGCTCAGATATGATATAAATATATATTTTGAGGCACATATCAGCTCTATACCTAATGTATAATCAAATTATATAGAAGAGCCAATAAAATAATGTTGTAAGGGTTTTCCAGCTTTTATATATGGTTGCAGCAGCTCATATTAAGGGATTTTGTTCATTGGATACTTGTATTTCCTGTTATGCATCTTATGGCCCACTTCTTATGTACATTTTGATATTGTAGTAACTTATGAAAGGTCTCCATATTGGCCTCTTACTATTTAAATGATGATCTGTAACACTGTT
This sequence comes from Pinus albicaulis, assembly GCA_034641835.2. Classification (NCBI taxonomy): domain Eukaryota; kingdom Viridiplantae; phylum Streptophyta; class Pinopsida; order Pinales; family Pinaceae; genus Pinus; species Pinus albicaulis. Next base: position 23,468,556 of record CM076576.1, on the reverse strand, counting down.
CCAATATTTTACACTATATTCCTGCTTTTCCCATTCTGGAATATTACAGTGGTATCAGAGCATAATCTTGTCACAGCCTACACATTCTAAAAGTCAATATGTCTTATGAATAAGGAGAGCCTCTAACTAATAGAGAAAAGAGTTATTAAAAAAGAAGACACATAAAATTTGATTATACAAATGACAATGAAGACAAGGGTAAAGCCCCTTTATCTGGAGGTGAAGATGAAGAGAAGGAGTTCCCTAAGATCCTTCTTAGAGCCATGCACTACATTGCTACAGAGATCAAGGAGATGAGAATGGACAGATTCAAGGAATCCCCTAGAGTATTTCATCATGGAAAAGGCTCTGGCATGTCTCACCACTGCAATGATCAACCAGTGCATCAACCACAAGTTTCCCAACGCTCTACCATGCCTACAATTTTTGGCTGTGGGAAATGAAGGGTTTCAAGAGCAAGAATCCCTCAAAGACTATTTTATGGAGTATGAATCTCAAACTCAGAGTTTCAATTATCACTTGAGTTTTCAGGATTTTTTTCAAATAAAGGACAATAGAAGAGCAAGGCATCATCATAGAAGTGGTGGATTCATTCAGAATCATGATCGACCCCACACTATGGGCGGATTCTTTTTACCCAATGTTTATGGGTCATCCAAGTGTTCTGCCAAATCTTGGGTAGAAAAAATTGACATATACTTTCAGCTAAACAAGGTTCCAGAAATGGAAGCCATTAAGATTGCAGTGCTGCACCTTGAAGGTGAAGCACATGACTGGTGATTCTATGGTTTGTCTACATTTGGTCATGCCAATGTAACTACTTATTCAGAGTTCAATAGAAGGCTGGTGGAAAGATTTGATAGAAGAGATCCTGAAGCACCATTCATGGGGCTTACAAAGTTGAAAAAATCAGGTAATGCAGAAAATTACATCTCTGAATTTTTAAGGCTTTCTGTCATGGTTCCTGATTTATCTGCAGCAAGAAGGGTGTACATGTTCATTGATGGATTAGATGAACCTCTTCATGGGTTGTTTAAGTCTACCAAGCCCACTACCCTACAAGATGCCATTGAAAGGGCTAGAGACCTTCAATATGCCCTGCCAAAATCAAAGGAAATATTTTAGCACAAGCCCTCTTTTCCATCCAAGGGAAAAGAAGCGAAATATCCTCCTTCAAAGGAGAGATCATATAAAAAAACTCTTGATGATGATGTCTGGAAAGACTTGAGGAGAAGGAAGATTTTCTTCACTTGCCAAGAATCATGGGCACCTGTACATAGATGTGCAGTTTCAAAAGCACATTACATAGAGGTCTTCTCAGATGATGAGGAGGAAGAAGAAGATGAACCAAGAAGAGGTCACAGCATTGACACTGCAGGAGATGAAACAACACCATTAGGAGATGGGAATGGAGCAATTGTTCCTATTGGAGGGGCTCTTGCATCATTAAGAGGAGTACCTAAGTACTTGACCTTAAGAGTTCAAGGTTCCATCTTGAATCAGAGGGTTTATATTTTGGTTGATAGTGGGGCTACCCACAATTTTATTGATGCCCAACTAGAGCAAAGGAGGGCAATACCCACTGATGCTTTTGAGGGTTTCTCTTTTTTGGTCCCAAGAGATAGAAAAATGCAATGCATGCATTATGTTCCATCCTTATCAACCACCATGGGGACATATACATTGATTGATCACTTCTTTGTGGTTTACATACCTGACACCAATGTGATATTGGGTGTTCAATGGTTGATTACTTTGGGGAAAGTCACCACTGGTTGGGAGGCTTTGCAGATGTAATGGGTGGATAAAAAGAGTGGTAAGACTCAAATGATCAAAGGCATGCATACATATCCCTCACATACAACTTCCACACAGAAATCAGAGATGGATTTGTGTAGTGGAAGCAAGGACCTTATCGTCCTATCTATTATTCTTATGAGATTGTTGCATGGGACACTATCATATAGTGGAAAACCACCTGGGAGGCCACCTTATTCAGATCTAGTGAGAGACGTCTCACAACATGATGCTCCAAGCATAGATCCAGGAGGGATGGGAGCATTAGAAGGTAATGATACAGTGTTGGGAGTCTTGGGTAGGCTCAAGGAGGAGGGAGATATTCTCCCAACATCATCATTACCCACTCTCATTTCAGATTCTACACTGTGGGAGGAGAAGCATGGAAGGAATGACCTTCCAACATATACCTTTGGCATAGGAGATGTCAAGGAGGAAATCGTCCATGTGACAACTACTCCTTTTGATAGATCATCAACGTTGTCACTATGGGAGATTGATCCATATTGGAAATCCCAACTATTGGTGGATTACTCCAAGGATATTTTCACTTGCATGATACTTAATGACCAGCTACATGAAGAGGGCTATTCATTCCAAGAAGGAGTCATTTATTATCATGGTAGGATCTTCTTATCTAAAGCCTCCAAGCCCAAGGAGAAGTTACTACAAAGGGTCTATGAAGAGTTCTTTTTCAACCACACATATTCCTTGATATTCTACAACATTATCATGAGAAGCTACACTTGGAAGGGCTTTGAAGGAGAACTATACCAGCATTTTCAAAGACGCATGAACCATGTGGAGTTGGGGTAGCAACATAACTCTATGAAGGAGTTAATTCAGCCATCTCTTTATTCTTTTGAGAGAGGAGATAGATCTATGCACCACTCTATTTGTTTAGGGAGGAATTTTGGTGAAGAGTATGCTCATGTAAATAATGTTTAATTTGATTATTGTTTGCATTATTTCACGAAGTATATGCAAGAAATAACTCCAAGAAGGATTACTATATCATATAAAATTCATGGCCAACTTTGGGCCATAAAAATTTCTGAACACGGCCACTCCCTTGGAGATCAAAGGTAAATTTTGTATCACTGTGGGTGCATTCCTAAGGCACCAAATATATATCACACTTTCAGCCATAGTGAGATGACTTGGACAGCAAGTAAGTGGTGGGGAAACCACTTACCACCTCATGATCTGATCCAGTCAGGAGATTTACTACACTGGTTCCACATGTGGGACTATGACCCACCTCCATATGCACAATTTTTGTTTGTATCTACTTGATTTTGATCCCATACATTGATGATGTACTTATACTTTTTATGGGAATGTTTGGAGGGATGATGGGAGGTATGTATGCGTCCTATGGGATGCAGATTCTCCATGTAAATTATGCTAATTGTTTCACGGAAAACATTGGGCAAACCATGTTTGTTTCATTTGAACTATTGTCTCCTTATGGGATGGATTATTTACATCTCATGAGAACTTTGGAGGAGAAATTCATGGAGGGATGGATTGGTGAAAAATTAGCTTATGGAGGAAGCTTATGACATGTTGGTGTCACCAATGGAGGAGAAGAGTTGCATCACTCACCTTGTTAGTTGCTTGAGGACAAGCAACATTTGGGAAGGTAGGACTGTAATATTCCCAATTAGCCATGAGCTAGTTGGAATATTCAATTTTGTTTTATTACTTTGTTTAAAGAATAAAAGAGAAAATGAGGTCCATAATACTCCTTAATAATGAATAAATCAATGCCAAATGTGAAAAAAGACAAATCTTGGCAGCTTAATTAAATAACCCTTGGTGTGAAAGGGCTAGATCACTTTGACTGGGTCAACCTTGACCAAATCAATAGTGTTGTCATGGAGGAGTGGCCATCAATGAGGGACAGCACATCTTTAGATGGAGATGCTTTGTGTGAATGTAGTGATATTTTTGGATGGGGCTTAGGGTTTGCAAGCTCATATTCTAATTAAGGAAGAGGATGGAAGCCATATGAGGAGGTTGATGTATATGATATTTCTAAATATATGGTTTGTTTAGACATATATCTTTCTCTTGTTGTTTAGCTGAGATAGAGTGTTGTTTAGCACAGGGTGTTCCTGATCGGGAATCCCACCTCTTCCATTGAGGAGCTCTTGGAGGAGACTTGCACTACATTTTCCACTATCTAGCTTAAGGCCAACCTTATTATTTTAACTATAGCACAGATCTTGTTGAGGGTTTGGTTGTTTTTTCAAGCTGCAGCAAGTGAAGACTAGATCTCTAGATCTAGGTCATTTCATTGTTCATTTTCAGTGGAGGAGGTTTCCACTTCATTGGGAGGACAGTATTGAAGGCCATTGGGCTCATTTTCAGATCTTAGCATTAGGCCAACCATATTTTGATCCCTACAGTGTAGTTTACTTCCAGATCTATGTTATTTCTGTAGGAGGAGTTGCAGGGTGGTTTAGCACACCATTTGGGGAGTAATTTTTTAATGAAGGGGATCTACCTTTCACTTTGAAGATATATTGGAGGAGGCTATTATATTGTTCATATCATATCAGCCGCACTTTCCATCTCTATATTTTTCAGTAGATCTATAGCCTTGGATCTCAGATCTACAACTTGTACTTGGGGTTTTGTTGAAAACCCTTGACGGGTTCTAGAGAGGAGCTTGTATAGTGTTTAGATCTAATATAGATTTATCTTTTGAGGCACATATCAGCTCTAGATATGATGTATAATCAAATTCTATAGCAGAGCCAATAAAATAATGTTGTAAGGGTTTTCCAGCTTTTCTATATGGTTGCAGCACCTCATATTGAGGGATTTTGTTCATTGGAGACTTGTATTTCCTGTTATGCATCTATGGCCCACTTATTATGTACATTTTTCTACTGTAGTAACATATGAAAGGTCTCCATATTGGCCTCTTACTGTTTAAATGATGATCTGCAACATTGTTCCAATATTTTGCACTATATTCCATCTTTTCCCATTTGGGAATATTACATATTGCCTTGCCTTGACTATGCAATCCTCATTGGCATCTCCAATTTGTGTGTAGTTCCATTGAATGCACCACTATAGTCACAACTAATAGTCAAATGGGCCCTTTCACCTATCTCTCAACTGGGTCTCCACTGGATCTGACATGCATGTAGTTAACAAAAATATTTCTTCAGTTGCATGTGAGACCACTACTTGTGAATCAATTAAATAATTAATTCACTGATATCTCACTAGTGTATCTTTAGTTGCAACTAGTTACAACTAGCACAACTGAGTTTAACTCACTTAAATTAGTTAAAATAAATAGCAACTCACATAACTACACATCCAACTTTGTTACAACTTTGTATCACTCAGTTACAACGAATTCCACTCTACATGTCCCACCAACCAACCTTAGAAATCGTAATTCCTTCAATCAGCTAGCTTGCCACATCAGTTAACTGAAATCAAGTGCTTCAAGAGAATAGATTATTATTTATTGTCTAATTATTATTAAGGGCTAATAATAATTGACATTCGGTCTATTTTTAGACATGTGATCTATAAATAGACTTCGCCCATGCATATAAAAATAGAATCTCATCTATAAATGGAATTTTCTCAACCATCTACAAATAGACTCCTGCTATAAACAAAATATGCTCACCATTCTAAAAATAGACATACACTTAAAAATATTCTGCGGGCCCCACCTAGTGTAGGTGTTTAATTTTCACTAGGATAATCATCTTATTGAATCTCAACAAGGGTGTCTGAAATAGAATGGAAACCATTGATTTATTTTTTACTATCTCTGTCACTTAAAACTGCCCAGACGTTACCCTATTCAATGACTTTGACTTGCCCAAGAAATTTTAACTTTGATATGCTAATTTAAATTTGCCTCCACCAATTTTGTTTTTGAGAGCTCTTCATAGAGCTCAAATGCTTGGTTTGACTTAGGCTTAAATTTTAAAAAAATTATAATATAATTTTAATTTAAAATAAATATTTCCATAAAAATATATAATTATATTTTTATAAAAATAATATATTTTAAATCAAATTTAATAAATAAAAATAATAAACCATTCAAAAGCATAATATCTCTCAGCATTTAGCTTAGTGAAAATTTGACAATTTCTCACCAAAAATTTTTAATTTTCAGTGTGCCAAAATATGTTACAACATCACTCATTTCGGGCCTACATATTAAAGACGTGTCCCTTTTTTTCATAGAAAAAAACACTATATATACAGTTTGGGCTACATTTCTCCTCCAACAATTTCGGTGATCATCATGGGAATCGAAGGCATTGTTCACAACTTGTGAACAAAGAAGAGAAGGATCACATGAGTTGAGAAAATAAGCAACAGTGGATTGTTTGGGCCTAAAAACTCTAAAGACAACCAATGTTTTGATCACCTACTAAAGCATATAAACACAAGTGGTTTAGATTTCCTATGGTGGCATATTTCAGATCCAAAATTGTTGTGGCTCGGAATTACAATGGCACAGAATTGCAGTACTGTAACTTAGAATTTTAGTGACCCAGAATTGCAGTACTATGGATCGAAATTACAGTGACCCAATATTGCAGTTTTGTAGCTCAGAATTGATGCAATAGCCTCAGAATTTGGAATCCTCGAGCTTCTTTTTATGGTTCAGGTGTGAAGATACAAAGGGTTGTCATAATATTGGAGTTAACTCTGTGGTCATTCCTGTGGTGAGTTATATTGAAGTGTTTACAAGTGGAGGAGGGCCCAAGCCCATTTTACATTCACATAATCAAGATTGTGATTCCAGCACTTTAAATTTACTATTGAAGCAACTATGGAGGTATCATTCAGGCATGTATAGTCAATGATGCAAACCTGAATTTTGAAGGACATTGGATAAGGATGGCACTAAGACACAGTCCAACAACTTGAAATCATCAAGGCATAAGAAATCAATAATGGAGGCTTAAAGGTTGAAATATTCTGGACAGAAAAATTGGAGCTAATTGAACATACGAAGAATTGATAGGTGAATAATCTTATTGAAGGATCTCAAGTAAGTACATCACTCATTTTTGTATCAACATTCATTGAAGTTAGTTAAGTGTTTTGAAGCACCTATTAAGGAGCCTGTGGAAATATATCTTTCTTGGGCAAGGAGTATTGAAGACACCATATTAAAGATTTGCTTGAAGGCCTGAAGAATCCCTCTTGGAGATACTTGGTTGAGAAACCCTTGGAAGCATTTTGAAGCATCCTTGTTGGAGGATCTTAAGACAATATTGAAGACAATCTTGAGGAGTGGGCCATTTGGAGCACCTTGTAAAGACACCCTTGGATATCATGATGCATTGAAGCCATCATGAGGTGACCTTGGAGTTTTTGTTTGGTTACTATGAAGAGCAATGGTGACACCTTATAAGAATACAAGGTTGTCATCGATGAAGTGACATGGAGGCTAAGTGAGGGGATAACTGAATATTTTCAGGGCTCATTGAAGAATACATTGGGAGTTGTGAAGTATAACCAAATATATGTTGATGAATTAAAGCAAGAGTTTGGAGCCTCATAAAGACAAGGTTGATTCCTTGGTAGATAGGGTTGGATCACAAGAGGATAGGAGTCCTCAAGAAACCAGGTCAGAGCCTGTACCAGAGATAGCATTTGAGCCCTTGAGGTTGGTGCCTCAGAATTGACAAGGTTGGAGCCTTTTAAGTCTAAGTTGGTGTTGGAACGAGGTCTCCTAACAAGCTGTGAAACTGGTCCATTTTGATTACTTTTGATTATATTTAGTATAGCACAGCGGTTTTGAGGCGGTTCAAAGCCAAAAACGCATTATAATGGGTCAAAGGGTAAACTAGGGGTCTGAAAACCATGGGTTGCGGACCATAGGAAAGTCAGAGCTAGATTGTTATAAATAGAGATGTATTTTTTATCAAAAATGATAGGAATTGATGAGATATTGATGTGATCTATTGCTTAAGCTGTCTGTTTGGGTTTTTGGGAACAGACTCCTGCTGGCTATGTGCGTGGAGATCCTAGTCCAGCTGTGTGCGGGCCCTGCTGCTGTTTGAACAGGCTGGGAAGGGAATTGTGAGGAAAATTTGATGAATGAATGAATGCAAAGGACTATTATAGATCTGGATCTGTGAGTTCTGTTATGTGAATTGCTAATAATTTATGTGTTATGTATTTTCTGTCTTTAAGCTGCGAAAGATCTGTGTACTAAGCTCTTGGATCTAGATCTGTTATGTTTTGTTTATATAATGTTGTGTTGATGATATAATAAGCCTATAATTTTAGATCTAGTGCACGTGGATGTGAATAGGAACATAATTAACCCTGCACAGGACTAGGTAATCTGGGAATTACAAAAATAGGACGCAGCCCTGCTTGCCTTACCCATCCTTTCTTAGGGTACGGAAACCTGGTTCTAGCACCCACCCATACTACTTTGGGTGAGACTGTGACCTGTGAAAGCAGGTCACTGCCGAAAGAGCCAGTAGTATAGGGGTTTGTTGGCAAACCTTGCACATTGAACCTGGGTCAGGAACCCTCAAGCCAACAAATGGTTTCGTTGCTGGGACCGGAAGGAGTCTGAGAAACGGGATCAGCTAATGGCATTAGAGATCTAACGTGGGGTTGAATGAGTGATATTCTGGGTGGAAGCGCAACACAGAGAAGTAAGAACTGTCGAGACAGCTGAGAAAAGGATCGCTCTACTCATAGTCCACCGAGACCTACACAAGGTCCGTCTGTAATATTCCTAAATTAGCTGCAGCTAATAGGAATATTAATTTTGCCTAGTTTATTTTTAATTTCATGTATTGATGAATAAAGTGTAAAGGATGACATGTAAAACTCTTGAAAACCAAGAATAAATCAATGCCTATGTGAACAAAGACATATATGGGCTATACAAATAAACTCCTGCAGGTGTGAATGGGTTAAATCACAAGAATGGGTCATCTTTGACCAAGTCAAACAACGCAGTCTAGATGCATTGAACCTCTTTGAGGGACAACGTAGTTCTAGAAGGGGGGTGTAATGTGAAAGGGGTTAAATGAATCAAGGTGGTTTAGGGTTTGGCAAGACTCCTATCTTATAAAATGAAGAGGAAGGCAACAAGGAAAGGGTTGTTGAAGACATTATTTCTGAAGGTCTATCTTCTTAGACATCCCTTGTTGGGCATTCCTTTTTAGGAATCCCACCTCCTTCCTTGAGCAGCTCTTGGAGGAGAATTGTGCTAAAATTCTCCACTATCAGGCTTGGGCCAAGTTTCACCTTACATTACAGCGCTGCTCATGTTGAGGGTTGAGTTGCCTTGTGAGTTGCAGCAAGTGTAGATCTATATCTGCTCAGATCTAGATGATAGTAGTGGCTCTTCTCAGTGAGTGTGTCATTTAACCTCCTGGAAGAGTTCATTTGCTGAATATACTTCAGATCCACATCCTGGCATCAGGCCAAATTATCTTCAAAAGCTACATTGATGTCTCTCTCCCTAAGGCATCATTATTTGCAGATCTACAGCTGCAGGGTGTTCTGCTTGCATTTTGGAGGAGAGATCTCCGGTGATTGGATTCATCCTTAACTGTGGTGATCCATATATTGGCCAACCAATCTATGTTTTGTTTCAGTTCTGATATTCTACATGTTCATGATTCAGTTATTTTCTGAATCATTTTGCAGATCTGCATTTTTAGATCTCAGATCTACTTCTGGTGCTTCATGTTTTGAGCAAATCCCCGAGGGGAGCGTATAGATCAGCTTTTCTTGTACATGGATCTGTATTATATATAAATTTTTATGTACATATCTGATATAGATCTAAAGAATCAATAAACTACTGCTTCATACCTAAATAACACTGTCACTGTTATGTAGTCTTTTTACATGGTTGTAGCACCTCTTTCTTGAGGATTTCTTCTGTATTCTTTCATTATTCTTCTGTAAAGTGTATGAGATTTTCCCCTGATATTATTTGTAAATATTCAGACCTTATTTCATTCATACCCTTCAGAAAATCATGCTCACATGCTTCATTAAATTTCTGCATAATTCTAGTCTTGGGAAATCAGGGTTTTCTAGCCTAGTTAGGAAAGGAGGAACTGTTTAACTTATAAAAACTTTTTTTTTTTTTGCTTAAATTAGACATGGGATTCCCTTATAACCCTAGATATCATATCCAACCACTTTCCCATCTTATTGTTAAGAATATCTCTGAATACACATGTTTTAGGGCCTAAATCCTCACTTTTCCCCACCTTTTGCCTTGTAAAACACTGTATAACTTTTCTGCTGTATATTTTACTGAATTTTAAGTGTTTTTACACCTTTATGAGTTACATGGATATAGCTCCACATTGGTAATAACTCATACTATTCCAAATCTGTAGTTGTTCCTAAAAAAGGGATATTACAATGGTATCGGAGCAAGATCTTCGGCTCAACCTGTGGCTTCAAGCCAAAGTACTTTATAGCAAGGAGAAAGGTCAAAATTATTAATAATATGGGTTTATTCTCATCAGCTTTCAGATCTAATAATAACCTCTCCAAGGAGGTTGAACAAGAAGAAGAAAGAAGGAGCAGTGAAACTCCTAGAAAGTTTCAAGAGAAGAAAGATCTTCTGATCAGATCTACAAGATCTATACATGAGGAAAATTATGAATCCTCATCTCATGGATATGTGCACTCAGCCATATCACCAAATCTTCAACGTTCTGTCTGTGATTTCTTCATGAAGAGGAAGAAAGGAGGTGTGCCTAAGAAGGAGACCCTTAGAGATTATTTGGAGTAGTATGAAGCTCAGTCCAAGGAGTTCAAATATAACTTGAACTTCCAAGGATTTTGTAAGATCAAGGAGGGCAAAGTCAGAAAGGAGGAGCAACATGGTAAGGGTATAATTTATCTATCTATCTTTGATGGATCACCTAAATGTCCAGTCAGGGTTTGGGTGAAGGAGCTAGATGACTTTGTGCAACAACATCAAGTTTTAGAGATTGAAGCCATCAAAGCAGCAGTGCTGAATTTTGAAGGTAAAGCATACGCTTGGTGGTTGTTTGAATATTTTTCCTTGAAGAATTCCAATACACCTACTTATGCAAGGTTTATTGAAAGATTGATAGAAAGGTTTGATGAAGCTCCATGTGTATCATCTTCTGTTGATACTATTAAACCACATCAGATGAATCTTTTGCATGAGTTGGAAGGGTCTATGAATCCAACTCCATTTCTAAATACCATGGAAGAAGGTGTAATTTTATTTGATGATTTTCCAAGGGAAAGATCTCCATTAAGTGTACGATCCTATTCTCAAGAGGAAAGCATGAAGGTTTCTCCTTCAATAGATGACCAAGATCTAATGTCTCTCATTAATGATGGGACAATTTCAGATATTGAAGAGGAGGAGAAGGAAGGAGATTATAACGCAGTCAAAACAAAGGCACCTCAAACACCTCATGAAGATGAAGTTGGAGCACTTGCTCCAAGAGAAGAAACTCTTGCACTCTTGCAAGGAGTTCCACAAGATCTCACACATAGAGCTCTCGAGCAGCATATACCATCATTGTCAAATGAGGAGATCTTGATGATAGAAGATGGAAGAGAGGAGGAAGGGCATCACAAGAAGAAGAGCATGGATCCTTCTCTATTTCAAAGCCTTGAAACACAAAGAATGCAAGAGGACTTATGCATTAAAGGAAGGGGAAAATCTATCTGCCTACATCCTCATTCTACTCTATGCCTTGACACCTCTTTGCAAGGAGGTACTATACCAAGAGCACCTCTGGATAGGAGGAAATATAAAGTGTTCTCTAAACTATGGAAAACATATGCATACTTGGCTAAGGAGGGAGCCCTAGGAGAAGCTAGCACAGTGTAGAGAATCTCTCAAGAATTCAGGAGAGAGATGAGCAATTTCCTGAAAGGGGCATTGCTAACTCCCACTCAAAAATCTGTGCTAAGAAGGGAGAAATCAGAGATCTATGATGGCATGAGCATGAGGGCACATGGAAACTCCATATCTTTGGGGCAGCCCATGATTTCTTCATTCAAAAAGGAGATTTCTGAAGATGGCAAGGGGATATTAACCCTCTTGTATAAATGGGCCAAAAGGAGGAGGTTTTGGAAAACAAGGACTTTCCGAGGGGAAGTTGATTTCCATGTACTCCAATCCTGTCTTGAGAAAGATCAGCTGCAAATGGGGCAGAAAAGGGAAGATTATGGTGCTCCAACATGTGATTTTTATATCAAGGATGTCAAAGATGGGAGCCATGAGAAGACAGGGGTTTCATTTCAGACCTCTACAACGTTTTCATTCTTGGAGAGCTTGGATCCTTCTTGGGATTCCCAACTCAAGATGGAATACCCCAAGGACCTTTTCACATGGGGGGTTCTTGAAGGGGAAGTAAAGGATGAGAGGTTCAAGGTGGTGGATGGAGTTATCTATTTCTATAATCTTATTCTTTTGGTTAGTGACGCCAAACTCAAGGAGGGACTATTTGATGCCATCTATGAAATCCTACTTTCCAAACCCACTGGTTTTATCAAAGCATATCATACTCTCTTGGGTGGTTTCATATAGGAAGGTTTCAAGGAAGAGGTGCACTCTCATATGAAGATGTGCATGGACTACTTGGTAGAGGAGGAGGAGCATAGGTCTTGGGAAGAGCCATCATTCACATCTCCTTACCCATTGAGTGTGAGGGGGAACTCATCCATGAGTTATCCCACTTATGTAAAACAAGTATATAGAGAGGCTCACCCTCCTGAGAATTATCATATATCTCCTATATGCTTATAATTTTCTAACACTCATTTACAAGACATAGCTCCAAAGAGGGGCACTATTTATGATGGATTTCATGGGCTACTCAAGGCCATGAACTATGTTGATGCAGGACATTCCTTGGAGAACCTTGGAAAGCTATTATATTCCTCATGGTGTGATTCTTTTACACCAACCATGATGTACATTCTCCAAGAATTTCCAAGGCATGAGGCAGAAAATAAGTGTTGGGGAAGGAACTTGTCATATCTTATTTTATGGTAGTTAGGGATAAAACTACGCTGGTTGCACATGAGGGAACATATTCCTTCTCATTTATCACAAATGGCAGCTAGCATGATTCTAATCATGATCCCACAAGTTGAATATGTCCTTATCTTTGTTGGGGGCATAGTTGGAGGAAAGGCACATATGTTGAATGTGCCCTTGGGGGAAGGAGTTCCCCATTCTTTTTGCATTGCATGCTTCAAGGGGAGCATGAGATTTTGTATGACCACTATGATAGATCACTTGTATCTTTGTAAAGTGAGCCATATGTTTGTTGGTGACATGCCTCTCATATGTATTGGAGAGGAGTTCTTCTATGGGTTTCCAAGCTGGGAGGTTATCCACTTCATTTGGATGATAGCATGGAGATGGGAGTCTTTCATGGATCATGAAAATCCCCATGATTTTCATCACTTCTATCTTGAGGATGCCATGGATTAGCAAGAAGGTTTCCACAACAACCTTCCATTTCTTCATGATGAGAGCCCTTGGGTTTATTCACCAAAGGAAAACTTGCATATTGAGGAAGGACCATTGGGAGACAAAAGTATTGCAGGAAATTCAGAACAATGGAGGAGACTATTTGATGAGGAGGCCACAAGAGAAGAAGGGGAGATTTTGCAGCACCCTTGCAGTTGCTTAAGGACAACAAACATTTGAGAGGGGGAGACTGTAATATTCCTAAATTAGCTGCAACTAATAGGAATATTAATTTTTCTTTGTTTATTTTGAATTTCATGTATTGATGAATAAATTGTAAAGGAGGACATGTAAAACTCCTGAAAACCAAGAATAAATCAATTCCTATGTGAAAAAATACATATTTGGGCTATACAAATAAACTCCTGCATGTGTGAATGGGTTAAATCACAAGAATGGATCATCTTTGACCAAGTCAAACAGCGCAGTCTAAATGCATTGAACTTATTTGAGGGACAACGCAGTTCTAGAAGGGGGTGTAATGTGAAAGGGGTTAAATGAATCAAGGTGGTTTAGGGTTTGGAAAGACTCCTATATTATAAAAGGAAGAGGAGGGCAGCAAGGAAAGGGTTGTTGAAGACATTATTTCTAAAGGTCTGTCTGCTTAGACATCCCTTGTTGGGCATTTCTATTCAGGAATCCCACCTCCTTCCTTGAGCAGCTCTTGGAGGATAATTGTGCTAAACTTCTCCACTATCAGGCTTGGGCCAAGTTTCACCTTACATTACAGCACTGCTCATGTTGAGGGTTGAGATATCTTGTGAGTTGTAGCAAGTGGAGATCTAGATCTGCTCAGATCTAGATGATAACAGTGGCTCTTCTCAGTGAGTGTATCATTTAACCTCCTGGAAGAGTTCATTTGCTGAATATACTTCAGATCCACATCCTGGCATCAGGCCAAATTATCTTTAGAAGCTACAGCATTGTCTCTCTCCCTAAGGCAGCGTTATTTGCAGATCTACAACTACAGGGTGTTCTGCTTGCATTTTGGAGGAGAGATCTTTGGTGATTGGATTCATCCTTCACTGTGGTGATCCGTAGATTGGCCAAACAATCTATGTTCTGTTTCAGATATGATATTCTACATGTTCATGATTCAGTGATTTTCTGAATCATTCTACAGATTTTCATTTTTGGATCTCAGATCTACTTCCAGTGCTTCATGTTTTGAGCAAATCCCCAAGGGGAATGTATAGATCAGCTTTTCTTGTACATGGATCTGTATTATATCTATATTTTTATGTACATGTCTGATCCAGATCTGAAGAATCAATAAACTGCTGCTTCAGCCCTAAAAATAACGTTGTCACCATTATGCAGTGTTTTTACATGGTTGTAGCACCTATTTCTTGAGGATTTCTTCTGTATTCTTTCATTATTCTTCTGTAAAGTGTATGATTTCTGCCCCTGATCTTATTTTTCAATATTCAGACTTTTTAGTCATACCCTTCAGAAAATCACGCTCACATGCTTCAGTAAATTTCTGCATAATTCTAGCCTTGGGAAATCAGGGTTTTCTAGCCTAGTTAGGAAAGGAGGAACTGTTTAACTTATCAAAACTTTTTTTTTTTGCTTAAATTAGACATGGGAGTCCCTCATAACCCTAGATATTATATCCAACCACTTTTCCATCTTATTTGTATGCATATCTCTGAATACACACGTTTTAGGGCCTAAATCCTCACTTTTCCACACCTTTTTCCTTTTAAAATGTTGTATAACTTTGCTGCTGTATATTTTACTGAAGTTTAAGTTTTTTTACACATGTATGAGGTACATGGATGTAGCTCCACATTGGTAATAACTCATATTATTCCCAATCTGTAGTCGTTCCTGAAAAAGGGATATTACACCGTCAGCTGCCCCGAAGTTAGGGCCCCTAGAAGATAAACCAGAGGAGCCCATGGTGGCACACTTAAATTTACCTACATTTAAGGGAGCAGCTGATGAGGACATGGAATGATTCTGTTTCATGGCCGATTTAGTATGGACGGCGCAAGGGATGGTAAGCGATACTGTGAAGAGAGTGCAGCGATCCCTGGCTTTCGAAGAGAGGGAATTGAACTGGTATATGCAGTATATATCTCAAAACAGGAGCGCGACACTTAAAAATATTAAGGATTCCCTAAAACATCAATTCTGAAAGTCGAAATCCTATTCCCAGCTGGTAGCGGAAGTAAAAGACTTCAAGCAAGGAACTTCTGAGTCGGTATGGAAGGCCGATCAATGGTTAAAAAAAGCGATCAGGGAAGGTGAGTTCAAGTACGATGACAAACAACACATGGAATGGTTCATCGCTATGCTGCTAGCTCACTTACGCATACCCATGGGCCACCAGACCTTCGAATCGCAAGAAAAAGCCTTGGAAGCTGCCATGAAACTTGAAGTTGCGCCTAAGGATGACACGAGGGAAGGAGTGCAACTAATTCAGGAGCAGGTCGGAGCCATGCACATGGAAATACATAGATTACGAACGGAATGGGGAAAAGGATTCAGCACAGACCTCTGGTGCGAAGATTTCCAAGTAGCGGGACTACATGATATGGCCTAGTGTCCTCAAATAAATAGGGGTGAAATGAAGCAACAATGGTGCAGGTTTTGCTGATCTATAGGGCACGATGAGCAAAATTGTCGCACATATGACTTGTTGGTAGATCAGGGAAAACTCTATAGGGTACAATCTGATCCTGCCTCTCCAAGATCTCCCGTGACCTTTGGTGGCTCTCCTGCGAGGGGTAGGGGGGACGGGGAGGGAGCACAAGATGAGGACAGGGCCAGCTGATCTGCTACAACTGTGGAGAGGTAGGGAAATTCGCTAGGGACTGCCCAAATCCCACTAGGAAACCTTGTAAATATTGGCGACAGCTGGACCATGAGATCGAAGACTGCCCAATCTTGCTAACCAAAATGAAGGACAGACAGTCTACCCCCACACAGAATGTACAAAGAGTCAAAATGGAGCTAAGGAGAGAAGATCCTAGTATAAGAGTCATAATGCATAGCTTACCAAATCCCAGGAAACAGGAGTCATTCGAAGCCCCTGCGCAGCTGCCAGCGCACCTCCAGATAGAAGAGGAGGTTGAAACCTTGTTAAGGGCATGCTTGAAGCTACTACGCAACCCACAGGCTGGAGAAAATCTGCAAGTATTGCTACAGGGTTGTGCAGCCCAGCCCAGCACAGTGACTGAGGTTAAGGAAGTACACAAATTACACAGCTACAAAATGCACACCGGGAAAGAAATGCGATTGACTGCACAGATTGGTGACTATGAGATAGATCAAGTTATTCTTGATCTTGGATCTGATGCCCACGTCTTACCAAAATAGACATGGCAATGAATGGGAGAACCTAAATTAGACTGGTCCACCATCCAGATGTGAATGGTGAATCAACAGAAGATCATTCCTCTGGGAAGGTTGCCAAAAGTTGTGGTCGATATCGCAGGAGTAAAGGTCCTCGCTGACTTTGAGGTCATAGAAATTGTGGAAGATACGGATCCCTATCCTGCCCTCTTAGGACTAGACTGGGCTATCGACGTAGGGGGTGTCATTAATCTAAAAAATCATTGCATGATGTTTGAGAAGAACAGTACACGTGTAATAGTACCACTGGATCCCGCTGAGGGTATGTAGTATATGGAACCATCATATGAAGAGGAGGAACTCGATCACATCTACAAGATGACGGCACAAGGCGAAGACGAGGGTGACCCTACAACAGGCTGAGTGTTCGATTGGGAGAAAAACAAGGAGTAATTTTCTGATCTGGATGAAGAACTTGAGAGTTGGCAGACCCGGCTACACAATGTCTCAGCACTACGATGCCCTCGAGGTGCAAGGACCCTCTACTGCTTTACTTCGTAGGTAAGGGACCTTCCCCACTTTGATGAGTCTAGCACTGTCTAGGACTTCTTAAGAACATTAGAGGCTAGGGTGCCAAAATATCGGCGGCTCTGGGCACTCAATATAGCACTGCGTGGCATGCCTACATGCTGGTGGGATACCCACAGGAAAGCATTTCCGAACTAGGAGACGTGTTGGAATAGGATGCTGCTGCGGTTCACACCTCCCGCTGATGTGTGCACCAAGATATTCCTGGGACCCGGGGATCCCTGCACTCATCTACGTACTTGGACAACCAAATGGGTCGACCGAACCCCAAAAGAATGGATCCATCTATTTATACATGCCTTGGGCCCTATCCCTGCTACTTAGTACTTAGATGCATATTTACATCAGCAGACCCACCACTGGGAAATATTAAAAGAGGACTTTATTGGCACATTCGGACTTATTGGGGGAACAGAGATGCTCGAAGCCCTGCAAGAAATTGATGCATTCATCTTTAAGAAGCCTCACCCACACACCTCGCCAATCGTTCTGACATGGGAGGCCTAGATGCAAGATATAGTTAGCTGTCGGAGCTTGGCGATTAATGAAGAAGAGGATAGCATGCGAAATATCGTTGTTCCAGAATCTAAAGGGGAACGTACCGTTATCGGACCATCGCTCTAGGATGTTGATGTAACGCAACCTCTCCGGCTACATGAAGTTAATATTGGAATAGAAGAACACCCTAAGCAGCCTAAAATTGGGGACTATTGGGATGAAGTCACAGTGGGAAAAATTGCCTAACTACTTCCGGAGTACCAGGACTTATTCCCTGCAAAGTTTTCTGAGCTCAAAGGAATCACTGGGGACCTTGGCATTATGCACATCACTCTGAAGCCTGAGGCACAGCCTGTCAAGTAGCGGCCTTACCAGTTGAATCCTAAGTATAAGCAAAATTTCAAATAAGAGTTGGAAAAAATGTTGACCGCAGGTATCATTGAACCAGCTGAACAGTCAGATTGGGTAAGCCCAATGGTCGTTCAGGAGAAAAAAACAAAGGGGGAAATCTACATCTGTGTGGACCTATGAAATCTGAACAATGCCTGCATTCATGACCCTTTCCATACTCTCTTCTCCGATGAAATCCTTGATAGCGTGGGTGGCCAGGAGGCCTATTCCTTCACTGATGGATTCTCGGGATACCACCAGATCAGAATTGCACCTGAGGATCACAGTAATGCCAATTTTGCCACCGAATGGGGTTCCTTCCAGTACATGGTCATGCCCTTTGGTCTTAAGAACGCACCTGCTATCTTTTCAAGGTCGTGGCGGCTTTGTTCAAAGAATTTACTCATAAGTTCCTAGAGGTTTACTTCTACGACTGGACGATTTTTGGCTTAGTAAAAGAACATGTCTCGAACCTGCGATTAATGTTGGATGCATGCCGGAAGCACCAGATCTCCTTGAATATCAAAACGTTTATCTTTTGTGTACCTTTCAGAATCTTTCTTGGACACATAGTCTGTTGACAAGGACTGATGGTTGATCATGAAAAGATAATCGTAATTATTCACTTGGCAGCCCCCACAATGGAGAAACAGCTGCGCTCCCTTCTCGGTCACACGAGCTATTACAAAAAATCCATTCAGGGATATGATCTGATCACAGCACCCATGGAACAACTACTAAAAAAAGATGTCTCTTTTTTCTGGAATGATGAATTTCAGAAGATCTTTGAACTGCTAAAAGAGAAGATGATTTATGCGCCCATGCTGATATTCCCTGACTAGTCAAAATAATTTCATGTACATGTCGATGCTTCAGGAATTGCCCTGGGCGCGGTCCTCACTTAGCCTGGATAAGGAGATATTGATCACCTAGTTGCCTTTTCCAATCGCAAACTCTCGAGCGCCGAAATAAATTACTCTACCACTGAGTGTGAAGGACTGGCTATGGTGTACGCACTGCAAAAATATCGACACTATCTGTTGGGGGGACACTTTAAAATGTTCACAGACCATTCAGCTTTGAAATACCTGGTCAACAAGCCTGTGTTGGGTGGGGGAGATTTGCTATTGGTTGTTGCTATTTCAGGAATATGATTTAGAGATCATTGTTAAGCCTGGGAGGTTGAATGCAGGCCTGGATCATCTGTCTTGTATCAATACAGGGGAAGAACCTACTAACCTGGATGAAGGCTTACCTGATGTGCAGTTTTTTACCATTAAGATGGTTGATGCTCACTTTGCTGATATCATTGAGTTCCTTACTACAGGCTTGGCCCCTGTTGCATATTCAGTACAACAGAAGAAGGAGTTGGTCACCCGAGCTGCAAAATTTACCATCATCACAGGACAAATATACAAGCTAGGCACCGATGAGATACTTCATAGATATGTATTGGAACATGAATGGCCCACCGTCCTCACAGAAGCACATGATGGAGTCGTAGGTGGCCACTACACAATCAGGGCTATGGCACAAAATATTTTGAGGGCTAGCTTATGGTGGCCTACCCTGCATCAGGATTCTTACACCTATTGTAGATCGTGTGATACATGCCAGCGAACTGGCCGACCCTCACGACGAGATGATATGCAATTACAGCCTAAAATGTCCCTACAAGCTTTTGATAAATGGGCCATCGACTTTATAGGACCTATCAATCCACCAGGCAAGAAAACAGGCACACGCTACATTATCACTGCCACTGATTACGTCACACGACGGACTGAGGCACAAGCAGTAAAATATTATACTACTGATACTGCTACGCACTTCATCTTTGAGTAGATTCTAACCAGGTTTGGTTGCCTAAAGATCCTAATGAGCGATAGAGGTACACATTTTGTTAACCAAACAATTCAAGCTTTGAAAGAGGAATTCCGGATCCACCATGCCAAGAGTACACCATATCATCCCCAAGCTAATGGGGTGGTTGAAGCTTTTAAAAAAAAAATAGAGCAGGCATTAACAAAGGTTTTTAATGCTGATCATAGTGACTGGGATGTTCACATCCCCTCGATTCTGTGGGAATACTGAACTACCTGCAAAAATCTGACTGGTAGGACGCCCTTCTGAATGGTCTATGGCAAGGAGGTCATCATGCCCATAGAATATGTTGTTCCTAGCCTACGCATCATAGCATTCATGAATATGGCAGACTCTGATATCATATAAGAACGCCTGGCGCAACTGGTGGCTTTGGAGGAAGATCAATTTAGTACTCAGTTTCACCAGTAGGTTCAAATGGCTCGAGATAAAGCATGGCATGATCGACACATTTTCCAGAAGACATTCGTCGAAGGCGATCTTGTCCTTTTATATGATAGCCAGTTTGCGAAACATCTAGGAAAATTCCGACAGCACTGGCTTGGTCCCTACACAGTTAAGGAGGTTATGAATGGCAGATCAGTCCAGTTAGCTACCCTACATGGTGACCTCATTCTTGGCTTTTTCAATGGTAGTCGACTTAAACCATACCAGGCTGCAAACTATATGGTCGCACCAGTGCAGTGACTCGGGACAAGTCACAAGATTGTGATGGGGGACTATTGAAATGGGGTCTCCTAACAAGCTGCGAAACTGGTCCATTTTGATTAATTTTGATTATATTTAGTATTGCATAGGGGTTTTGAGGCGGTTCAAAGCCCCAAATGCATTGTAATGGGTCAAAGGGTAAACTAGGGGTCCGAAAACCATGGGTTGCGGACCATAGGAAAGTCGGAGCTAGATTTTTATAAATAGAGATGTATTTTGTATCAAAAATGATAGGAATTGATGAGATATTGATGCGATATGTTGCTTAAGCTATTTGTTTGGGTTTTGGGGAATGAACTCATGCTGGCTATGTGCGCGGAGATCCTAGTCCAACTGTGTGCAGACCCTCCTGCTATGCGCGTAGGTTGGGAAGGGAATTGTAAGGAAAGATTGATGAATGAATTAATGTGAAGGACTATTAGAGATCTGAATTTGTGACTTTTGTTATGTGAATTGCTGATAATTGTTGTGTTATGTATTTTCTGTCTTTAAGCTGCGAAATATCTGTGTACTGAGCTCTTGGATCTAGATATGTTATGTTTTGTTTATATACTGCTATGTTGATGATATAATAAGCCTAAAACTATATATCTAGTGCACGTGGATGCGAATAGGAACATAATTAGCACTGCACAAGAATAGGTAAATTAGGAATTACAGAAACAGGACGCAACCCTTCTTTCCTTACCCGTCCTTTCTCAGGGTACGAAAACCTGGTTCAGCACCCACCCATGCTACTTCGGGTGAGATTGTGACCTGTGAAAGCAGGTCACTGCCAAAAGGGCCAGTATTATAGGGGTTTGTTGGCAAACCTTGCACACCGAACCTGGGTCAGGACCCCTCAAACCAACATTTAGTGCTTGGCATATAGAGGTTTGAGCCTGGGAGATTTAATATCGGTGTATTCATCTAGGGTTGGAGCCCACATATATTGTACTTGATTTGTTGCAAAGAAGAAATTAATAAAGGTATTTATTCTCATTTTTCATTTTGTGTTCTAAATATAAGTGATCTAACTGGTAAAAATAATAATTGAAAATAAATATTTATTCACCCCCCCTCTCAGTATTTCCAACATTCACCAATCATAGGCTTAGTTCATGGACCAAAATGCATCATCTTAGGCTAGGGGTTTTTCGGATTGATGTCATCCTATCATGAGTGAATTGAAAGAACATGTACTATATCAATTCATGGCGAGATTGTAGAGGAGAATAAGGAGGAAATCATGCTCAAAGACACTCTTTACACCAAAATTACAAGGTGATTGATCTAGAGAAAGTGAAAAGACAATATCTTGGGACCACTATCCAAGACTTGAAATCACTGAAGAATCTCTATCACCAAGGCATGTGGAGGAGTGAATAAAAGCTCTTTCATGAAGATACTCAACTCTCAGTAGCATCTATGAATTGACGTTGCCATGACATCAATTCCAAAGGGAACACATGAATATAAAGATTCATGTGAGTTGAAGATTCATGGGAAGTTAAAAATTCATGAGGGTATTCAAAGATTCACCCTTGGCTATATATACTCCCTCATTGTATGAGCAAAGCACTTTTCACCTTGGCTCCACCAGCAAAGGAATAGAGAGAATATCTAGTTATTTTGTTGGGAAAGGAGTGGCCCCAACTGTTTCAGGTTACAATACCCTAAAGGTCTTAGGTTGACAACCTTCACAGATCAAGGGCATTCCATTCAAGAAGGACTCACTTAACCAAATTTTATACTGAAAACTACATACTACTAGTTGTAGAAATTACCCGAAAGTTCCTCGGTTGATGTAGATCCCGTAGGGTGCAAACCCCTTACAACACTTTGTGCTCCGAAACCTGTAAATCCACAACGAATGAACACAAAAACCTATTTTTATAGCATATATAGCTCCTAGATGTCAGTGAAAATCATGCATAATATCATTAAAACAATATGAAATGTTCAATTAATGATTATTACACATGTATAAAGCATCATAAACATGTAAACAATGGGAACAAGATGGCTCTTCTTATTATGAATGACATGTACGGTAATCAAAATGTGGAGAGATCACCTGAATCTTGCCACGACTTTCGAGCATACCTTCCTCTTGATCCGTCCAGCCCTAGACTCGCAAGAATTCTTTCAAGATGTGTGCACAATAGATGTCATATAGGGTGATGAACATCTCAAGGAAATAAGGGTTTCCTGAATATACCTAGGAAGTGCAGGAGGCACGGGAATATCATACTTGAATAGGGCTCCAACATAATATAATATCTATATTTTTCTCTCTCCCTTAGGCCATTCCAAGGGGCTTTTATACTCCCTCAAATTAATTTATGCAGTTAGGAGCAGTTAGGCCACGAGCTAGAGTTGTTGAATTACTGGAATAACCATCAAACTCGCCTCAAAAATATGGAAAATATATATTTTTTAATAATTAAAAAGGTATATGAGGAACTCTATGAATGGTCTCGCATGTATACGCAAAAATTCTGGGCAAAGTCGCGTATGGGTTTTAAGATATTGCTTTTTGTGAAAATGTTCAAGTCTGAGGGAAAAGGGTGCCCAAGTCCAAAGTGTAAATCATCAAGTACATGAAGGTGATAAATGACATTACAACACCAAAACTCCACTATTGGAGCTAGTAATGTACATTTCATATATGTGTCTCGGAAATTTCACTTAATAATAGAAGCCTTTCAAGGTTAGCACGTTCTTCACACATGACTTATGAACGTTTCTAAGATTATTCTGTGGATGTTTATACTTTATTTTTTCTTTTCATGTGTACTAAGATAGTTGAACTATTTAGGTTATTTTAGTGTTTATCATGTTGACAATGTGTTGTAATGATTATAACTTTTGTCCCATCATTGTGGACTATTCTGCAAGATATTAGACAAACTTTCTGAATTTTTTGTGTATAATGACCATCGCATCCTTTGTGGACTATTCCATTGAGTGTTAGAGAGAATACTTTGGTTCGCATGTGTCTCTTCCTGGGTGGTACTATTACCTCTCTCTTAGAGGATCACTTCTCTTCCTACCCCATTTTTGGTAGAAGAACCTTGACACACTTGCAATCAAACACTCACTAGGAACACCCCCCTTTCTTTGCAAAAGTACATTGGCATCACTCTCTCTTACGAACAACAAGAGCCAAGGCATATATTTAAGAGTAAGGAAATCGGGCCTTTGTTCTGGATGTGACTCCTACACAAAATGGTGTGAATTCTAATTGGGAATTCATATCGGGGAGATCCCATGAATGTTAACGAGTCTAGCATCATCAACACATCTGTAGGAACCAGATTACAAATTTGTAAGATTCAATCTGGAAACATTTAATTAAATTTGAAAAATATGTTGTCAGTTTTTTTTAGTGAGTATTGGTTGATTAGGAATTGACCTCCTCTAAACCAGCACACAAGGCTCAGCTAGAGCTTGGCCTCCTTCAAAACTAAACCTCTAGAACATACCTCAACATAAAAAATTGGCCTCTTAGGGTGGACCTTGACTTCAACATGACTCAACCTATAGAATAGTCCTCTACCTCTCAATAGGATTAAACTCAACCTATTTTAAGGTAATAATTGACCTCCTTCACAACAGAACTCAGCCTCCTTTAAACCATAATTGACAAAAAAATCGTCAAAAATTATGCAAAAAATCCATCCACAACAAATAATTCACTAGAGACATCTCCAACTCGACTTCACTTCAATTAATGTTTCATGAGGTATGAAACTCAGATATGCTCCTCTTGTCCACTAAAAATAGAAACAAACTTTCTTGAATAGTGGCTAGAAAGGATCCTTCTCATGGTTATTTATAGTGCATCTTGGTTATAGGGTAGGGCCTGACTTGTCCACTGGATGGGCCAAATTTTCCATTGGCTAGATCAACTTGTCCAACTAGGAGAACGTATAATGAATATTCAAAAAATCATGTCTCCTCAAACATGATGAGTTATAATGTGTGCCATATATTGTTGGAAAGGTCTTAAAATAAGCTTCCCAACCATATATCCTATGTTTCCAATTGAGCTAGGTAATTGGAGTAAAATGTCCTTTAAAGATAGGGTATCCAAATGGGGCCTACTTGTACTTTAGTTTGCTCATCTTGACAAAATATTTCTTCATATCTCCCCATTCCTATTAATTAGAGGGAGTTCCATATACAAGTGGATAACCTTTGACATCAATAAAAACCGTTGTCACCAATCTCTCCTTTGTTATTGAGGGAAATACTTTGAATATGCTTCTTCTTATAGATGCTCCCCTTGTTTGTATTCTCTCCATACTTCTTGATAGTTTCTCCCCCTATCTATATTCTCTCTTCCTTTGACATCGATAGCAAATATTTCTCTCGCTAGTTTTGTGATTTTTTTACTAAGATAAAGGAGATATCACTCCCAACTTCTTCTAGAGATATTCAAACGTTTATGTAGACATAGGTTTAGTAAATATGCCAGCAATTTATTCTTTGGTGCCAATATATTACATCTTGATATTCTGCTTCGCATCTTGTTATTTTAGGAAATGGTACTTGATTGAAATGTGTTTTTCTTTTTTAGTGCATGAAAATATTTATTGAGATATAGATTGCACTACGGTTGTCGCAAAAATGAAAATTGGTTGAACATATTCCACTTTCATGTCCTGCAAAGTTCGTTTCATCCAAAGGACATAGGTAAAATCATTTGTTGCTAATACGTATTCAGATTAAACCATAGAAAGAGAAACTAATCATTTCTCACTGCTTGACTAAGGCACAGGAAACCTCCTCAGAAAAATAGCTCCTCATCAATGCTTTACACCCCAAATTCATCCCATATGTTGTTAATGTGAAATGTGTACTCTTAGGATACCAAATCCCAAAATCAAGTATGCATTTAAGTATCGAAATGTCATCTTTACTACTTGCATATATGATTCCTTTGGTGCTGACTGAAATCTTGAAACCATTCCTACAACCTACATAATATCTATCATTAAATTTGTCAAGTATAATATACTCCCAATCATAGACATGTAAAGATTTTATTTGACTTCAAGAGATTCATCATCCTTAAATTTCATTTGGTAATCATAGGGGTACTTACTAGTGCATATTCTTCCATTTCAAACCACTTGAGCATCTCCTTGAGGTATTTGGTTTGGGAAATAAAATACTTCTTCGTCATCTTGAGAAATTTGTAATCTAAGGAAGAAGGATAATTCACGAATCATTGACATTTCTTCAACAAATCCATGACTCATATAATTATTATTGCTTTCAAAAATGGCATTATCAACATATACAAGTATAATTAATAAGTTGTCTTCTTCCACCTTGATGAAGAGATTGTTGCCACCAAGTCCTCTTTTGAAACCTTATCCTTGAAGGTAGCAGTTGAGTCTAGCATACCAAGCTCTTGGAGCTTGTTTTAACCCATAAAGAGTTATCTTCAATTTGCACACATAATATTTGTTTTCAAACAAGTAAAAACATTTTGGTTGTTTGATGTATACTTACTTCCTTTAAATATCCAATTAGAAAGTTTGATTTAACATCCATCTGATAAACTTTAATTTATAAGCCTTTTGAACATACAAATGCTAAGAAAATTATTATTGCTTCTAATCTGGAAACTAGAGAAAATGTTTTCTCATAATCAATCCCAACAATTTATGCATAGCGCTTACATACAAGTTTTACCTTATTTCTAATCATTTTCCAATATTCATTCATTTTTTTTAAATACCCACTTAGTCCCAATCAAATTTTCTTCTTTCAGTTGTGGCACAAGTTCCCAAGTTCCATTTTTCTCATTTTAATTAATATCTTCTTCCACATAATTCACCCAATGTTGGTTTTACTAGTTTGTGCAAAGTCCATTAGCTCTATTTTGGATAGCAAGGTAAAATAACTTTTCCAATGAATTGGTCATTCTTCTCTAGGTTTGTATACCTACATCAACATCTCCAATAATTTGGTTCTCTAAGTGATGTTTTTGCACAAAAGTAGAAGTTGTCTTGGATGGATATTGTTCTTCATTTTTGTTTCTTCCTTTGTATTAGTTTATTCTTGGTCCATGTATATGGTAACTTCAAAATCCTTTTTTTTTTGTTATGCTTCTTTCTCTTGTCGAGCTTCATATGTTCTTACATCAATAAATTCCACGACTTTGTGTAGTCTTTTATTGTATCATTTTTAAGCTTGTCTTCTTGTTGAGTATCCAAGGAAAATTCCCTAGTCTACTCTAGAATAAAATTTTCCCAATTTATCATCATTTATCTTCACGTAACACATGCTTCCAAAAAATCTGCAATACTTAAGTGAAGTTGGACTGCCTTTCCATAGCTCATATGGTATATTGTTGCTATTAACTCGGAGTTGTGTTGTGTTCATGATGTAGACTACAACAATTGTTTCTCTCCAAAACTTATCATGTAATTTAGCCTCTAACAACATTCTTTTTTTTTATTTCTTGCACTAACCTATTATTCCTTTCTAAGACTCCATTCAGTTGTGGAGTTCTTTCAACTAAAATTTGTCTCTTGATTCCATATTTCTCATAGAATTCATTAAAATTATTTGAGGTAATTTCACCTCCTCTATCTTATCTTAAACATTTTATACTTAAATCACTTTCATTTTCAACTAAGGCTTTGAATAATTTTAAAGTATCTTGTGCTTTTGATTTTTCTCTATGAAATGCAACCAAAACCATTCTAGTATAATCATCAATAAACAACATAAAGTACCTTTCTTAGGTCCCTATATTACTAGTGTAGTCCCTTATTGTTGTTATTGTGTCCCCCTTATTGTTATTTGTATACCCCTCTAACCCCCATATTGTTATTATTGTGCCCGAAAAAAATCCACTATTGTTATTGTCGTGCCCTTACATTATTATTGTTAGGTTGGCTAGGATTATATTATAACCATGTTGACAGGAAAAATTGTACCTCTGACAACAAGGGGGGTATCCCCGGTGAAAGGTCCCAATTAGACCTCACACTATTTTGGATAGGATCCCCATCCGATATGTGGGCCCGACTACCACCATAATTGTTTCCACTCTTGGTTGTCAGATGAGAAGATGATGAAGCGAAGGCAAGTGTGAAATTACCAATCAGTGAAGAAAAATCAGGCTAAGATTTACGAAACACAAACAAAGATATAAAGAAGTCTAAGTAGCAAAAAAAGGGGGTACGTCATGAGTGGGATCGGTGAGCCAAAACCCAGTCAGACGTACATGAAAGAAAACATGCCAGAAGTTAACTGCAAAGTAGTTCACAATAGATCATTAACATGGAAAAAAACAAATAAACATTGCTTCGAAAGAAAACGTACATGCAACCACTATGAATCAATCCATAACCAATTGCGTGTATGAAAGCACACATACAAACATAGTGAAATATTAGACAGTTAATACTATCACCACAAGCACTCATGTGAATCAGTGCCGAAAAAAGAGAATATATTATTAATGCTGCTACAACTTCAAATACATATTTTAAAACTCATAAAAACCAATAGTGGAACATGGGATATTCATATCAATGCATGATACCAAAACCCTAGCCTCACTACAACTCCCTCCACTCGATACCAAGATATGAGTGGCTTTAGCTCTCAAGCACGAAACTATTATCTCGTCCTAGCTTCAACTCAAATGCTAAAAGTCCCTCCACTTTGTTGATTTCCTGGAGTCATACATATAGGCTGAAGTGAATCTTGAGTTGCCCTTAACCCTTGATCTCCCTGACCGTTGGGCTGGCTTGCAACTAGGGAAACTTGCGACCTGAGTTAATTTTCAACTTGTGACCTGGTGTCATTTGCGACCTGCGACCCGAGGTCATTTGCGACATAGGGCTATTAGCGACTTGTGACCCAGGGTCCTCTGTGACCTGAGGCTATTTCCCTTTTGGAAAGCTTAGACCTTGAAAAAGAATATGGCTTTTCCTATACCTCAATCCCGCACACATGACCAGGTGGTAGATGTGCCTTTGAGCTTATCATGAGCTCCTCAAAGTTTTGTAAGGATCTGCCTTACTCACCAAAGAAAACCCTAGCTTTTCCCATGCACCCTTATACCTTCTGTGTAGCGGTGCTGCTAAAGCATGTGGTTGTTCTGAATTATATTTTCCCAGATACCCTACTACGGTCATCACCCATGGGCTTGCTATTGTAAATGAGAAAAGTGTTAAGCATAGACCCCTGGTCTTGAGAAATCAAAGGTACATCGCTCTGAAAACTAGATGATATCTTTGCCTCGTTCCCATCCATCACTTCAATCCTGCAAGAACATAAAACGATACATAAGGAATCAATATAAACTCACTTTAATGGAATTGAACATAAAATATCACAAATATTAATCGAATGAGTAAGGATCCATAGCCTTGAGCTGCAGATATTGTGATTGCTTAGCCTATTTTCCATTTATCGTTGGTGATGGTGATCTACTCTCATTTTTTTCCCCTTTTCATATACTTTGTAACCTATAAGTTGTGTGAGTACCTTTAATGTGATATGGTCCTTTCATCATAGTGATATATACCCTTTTACAAGCATGCCATCATAGTTCATGCGCTAGGGCACTTGTCCATAACATGTGTTTTTTATATTGTTTGCACAATAATCTATCGTTGAAGTGTTTGAGCAGAGCACCGGTGGAGGCTAAAGGACAGAGTGTTCTCTATGCAGGTCGCATAGATGCATTTTATGGGAAGTCGTGTTTCACTAAAACCAGCAAACGAAAGGTCGTCAAGTCACATAATATTTGAGGTCGCAAGGTCCACTGCTTGGCTATGATACGACACTGCGACTAGTCTCTACTCATAGAGGTTGCATGGTTGCATCTGAGAAGGGGTCGCATTTCACTAAAACCGGCAAAGGAAAGGTCGCAAGGTCACATATTCCGTGAGTTCCACTTCTACGCGATGGTGCAACCCCGTGACTAGTCACATCTTATGGAGGTCGCATTGGACCAAGGCTAGCACGAAGGCATGCATTGTATTGCTTGTTGTTAGCTGAGTTTGTCTTCGTGAGGTTGGGATTAGTGGTGTCTGCAATGACTCTGTGGGATACCAGATGCATGGACTTTCATAAAGTTCATGTGATTGAGTTCGGGGTGATGATACATATCCCTGGCTCTGGTTCAGTTGTGATTTATCTGTTGTGTAGGGCTCACACTATTTATGAAACAAGAACTCAAGAGGTTGCCTTTTCTGGATGTAACCGGTGATCTTCAAGAGTGTTTTCACCTTGACTTCCTAGGTTGGCTCCAAAAAAAATTTAGGTTGAAAAAACTCTTTGGCTATGTTCTATCTAACCTAGTCTGCGGTATGCAGATTGTCCATATTGCTAATTGAGTGCATCTCTTGGAAGGACCATCTGATGTTTCAAATGGTTCACATGCAACTCTACTACCAACGGTGTAAAATAAGTCATGGGTTTCATATATTCCTTCTTCCTGATTTCTGGGTAGTGACTGGAGACCGATTTATGACTCTTTTCGATACTATGCATTACAGTGAGAAAATCAGGTTAATCAACACAGGTGACTTTCTGGTGTCCACCATTATCTACATGGTTGACGTTATCCTTTGTTTTTTTGCAGCAACAATCAGGTTAACAAATCAATG
The DNA here is from genome assembly GCA_034641835.2 of Pinus albicaulis. Taxonomy (NCBI): domain Eukaryota; kingdom Viridiplantae; phylum Streptophyta; class Pinopsida; order Pinales; family Pinaceae; genus Pinus; species Pinus albicaulis. The sequence goes on along the minus strand of CM076576.1, from coordinate 23,438,229 downwards.
CAGGTGATTTTCTGGTGTTCCTCCATCACCCAGGAGGCCGACGCTACCCTTTTTTTGTGTGCAGCAACAAAACTATCACTAGTGCATGAGGAACCACCTCGGTGGCATGCTTGGGCAACATGTGCTTCATGTGATGTGGCATAATAGACAAGCACTTGAGATATAATCCCAGTTCACCCTCACTGGATCCTCCATTTACGTGGGTCATGGCTTGATGTATATATCATTATTTTGGAGCTACCTCTGATAACTTGGGTTTTAGTAACCATCCCCATTGTAAGTTCATAATAAATGACTTTACCCTATTTCATTCTCCTTAATATGTAGCAAAGTAAAATATTTAAAAATACCTGCGAAGGACGAAACAATAGCATAAATAATCATTTTGTCGAAAATTTCATAAGCAGGTTGAAATAAATCCTCCTACTTGAGGCACATACAAGGGATCATATAAATAACCAAAGCAAGGTATTTTGAAGCATATTGTTTGGACACACAATACTTAAACTGAGAAACCAATTGAGGGCTTGACAGTTTAATGAGTTTATTAATTTCACATGATTATGATCGCACGCGAAGCCCATGGTGATGTCGCGTTTCTGGAGCGAGTGCTTTGGAGTGTGGCATGGTTAATTATTTCAAACTAGGGTTACAAGAATGCAAGGGAAATATGACATTATCATACCCTAATTCACATGTGGAGATGGGGAAACCAATCGCAAACCTAAGGGACAACTATAATTGTTGGAACAGGATCTCCTAAAGCTACGAATTTTGTCCATTTTTGTATATTTTTGTAATATTTAGTCTAATGCAGGGTTTTGGGATGGGTCAAATCCCCTAATGTAGTGTAATGGGTCAAGGGTAGACCAAGATTCTGCAAACCACAGTTTGCGAACCATTGGATGCATAGGCTAAATCGATATAAATAGATGAACTTTTTTGAAGTCATAGGAAAGGAGAAAGAATAGAGATTGATGTTAGTTGTGAATTGTTAGATCTGTTCGGGTTACTAGGGTAAGGACTCCTGCTATTTTTGTGTGCGGAGATCCTTAGTCCTACTATGTGCGGACCCTGCTAGCTGTGTGCACAAGCTGTGTTGGATTGAATTGGGTTTTGGATGATAATATATGCAAATCTGGTTAGAGTATATCTGTGTTATCTGAGTTAATGTATAACTTTTGATGTGAGCTATTAGATTCATTACAGGTACTATTGATATCTGATATGATATGGATCTGTTTTGTTATAATTTATGCGAACTTGGATTGTATGATTAAGCTGCGGAAATATCTGTTTGATAGCTGCGAAAGTATCCTTGTTTCTGAATCTATGATATGTTAATTACTACAATTATAGTTTTTGTACTGATAGGATGGTAGTACACATGTAGATGCAAAGGTAATAATTAGATCTAAGCTCTGTGATATAAGCCTGCACTTTATCTGTTAAATGAAAAGCTTGATAAGTTGGGAACATAGCTCTGCTTGACTTACCTACTCTCTCTCAAGGTGCGGAAACCTGGTTCCAGCACCCTCCCATACTGCATCGGGTGAGACTTTAGCCTGTGCAAGTAGGTCACTGCCGAAAGGGCCAGTAGTAAAGGGGTTTTTTGGCAAACCTTAACCTCTGAACTTGGGTCAAGACCCTTTGAGCCAAAAAATGGTTCCGTTTCCGGGACCAGGAAAATTTTGAGAGAGAGATCGGGTAATTCCAAGGGAATATTGGAAACCTAAGAAGAAAGAAATTGAAGAGTGGTTTGAAAAACAAATTTAGGAATTTGCGATAAAAGAGAATCATGGCACAAGGTTGACGGTGGAAAAGTGGAAGAATAAGTACATTTTCATAGATATCTATGAAATTTTTCGTGACATTTTCGATCGAGCTTCAGGAGTGGCTCGCAAGGCTCATAGATTTCCAGAAGTGTTGGAAAGACAGACGAGTAACATAGTGGACCCCAGAGCTGATTCAGCAATTAGAAGAGACTGATAACACCATCACTCACACTGTAGATCACTAGGTGGACAATGTGATAGGAGGGTTTGTGACAGAATTTTCAATTGATCAAGTGGTGTCCTACTCGGAAGCGAAACGAAGGTTCTTCAAGGGTTTCCGCGATAAGTTTCTAAAAAATCTACCACTACTGATTAAGATCTTATTGTGCGAAAAGAGAATTCTGTGTAGTCATATAGAGTGAATGAGCTTCGATCAAAGTGAGGGTACAATGCGCAGTGGTAAGTACTACAGAACTAATCAAGAAGGAGATCGATCTCTCTATAGTCCAGTGAGAAACTCTGTCACACAGAGCTCTCCATCAATGCCACCTTCGAACCCTCATAGGGGTAAGAACTCACCACCGCCACTGCCAGAAGACGATATGGCCTTGCACATGAAGCTACCTACTTTCAAAGGCATAGGAGATGAAGATATGGATCATTTCAGGTTTGTCACAGGATCGGTATGGACTGCGCAGAATGTAGCTAGTGATGCGGTGAAAAGAGCACAGCTATGCCTTGCCTTTGAAGGAAGAGCCTTGGGCTGGTATATGGGATACATTGACTAGCATGTGAATGCAACCATTGAAGAGATTAAAAATGCCTTGAATCATCAGTTCAAGAAGCCCAAGTCCTACTCTCAGATAGTGAACGATCTGAAGGATTTCAAGCAAGGACCGTCTGAGTCCATATGGGAGGCTGACCAATGATTAAATAAGGTAATTAGAGAAGAAGGATTCATGTATGATGACAGATAGCACATGGAGTGGTTCATTGCTGTGTTGCTGCCCCACCTACGTGTGCCAATGGGACATCAAGCCATTGAATCACTGGAAAAGGCCCTAGAAATTGTGATGAAGCTAGATGTTGCACTAAGAGATGATACCCAGTTAGGACTATAGCAGATACAAGGCCAGCTAGAGGAAATGCACATGGAGATCCAGAATCTGCGAAAGGAGCGAGGAGCGGAGGCTAGCCCTGAAAAAAGGTGCATACAACGCAGGTCGAATGGACACACCAAGGATAATTGTCCTCTTCTAGAAGACTACATACAGGCTGGGGGACCCAGTCCATTACATATTAGGGAAGCTGCAAGACCAAGTGGACCGGTGCTTTGGTGCGATTATTGTCACATTTCTAGTTTGCACGATACCAACCACTGCTCCCGCCTTGCTGCATATGTCCCTGAAATAAAGCAGCAATGGTACAGGTTCTGCAGATCTGTAGCCCATGATGAATATAACTGTTGATCGTACAACTTGATGATAGATCGAGGAAATCTATATAGGGTATAGTCGGATCCGTCCTCGCCAAGATCCCCTGTGGGCATAAGTGACTCCCCAGCTAGAGGCAGGGGAGGAGGCCGGGGTGAAAGTGCAGGAAGGGGGAGAGGACAACTAATTTTCTATAATTGTGGAGAAATAGGGAACTTTGTAAGGGATTGCACAAACCCTGCGAGACAATCTTGCGGATACTGTAGACAGCTAGATCATGTGATTGAAGATTTCCCAATCCTGATAGCCAAGATGCAAGAGAAGCAGCATACACCTATGCAGAATGTACAAAGGGTCAAGACGGAACCCCAAGATGAAGGACAAACTATTAATGTTATAATGCGCAGAGGCATGGCCACTGGAGGAGCTGCGGAGAAAGATGATACGGAGCCTCTTATCCGTAAAGAATCCATTAAACAAGAAGGTTTGGACTTATAGAAGGAAAAGGAAACCTTTTTCAGAGCTTGCCAAGACTTTGCTAAGGCTGAGGCACCTACTCCTCAAACCCCTACAACCCTCAGAGTAGATGATGAGGTTAAACCATTCCTGCAGTTGTGTATGAAGTTGTTGTGCAACCAATGGGCCGTAGAAAACCTCCAAGCCTTGATAGATAGCTGCGTAGAGAAGAAAACCCTAGCTATGGAAGTTAAGGATGTGCACAAACTATATAAGCATAAGAGACGCACTAGTAGGGAGATGTGGTTGACCGTGCAAATCGGTGATTACGAGATGGATCAAGTTATTCTAGAATTGGGATCAAATGCGAACGTACTACCCAAAAAAACTTGGCAATGAATGGGAGAATCTAAGTTGGAATGGTCCACTATCCAACTGCGCATAGCTAACTAGCATAATATCATCTCGTTAGGAAGACTATCCAAGATCATGGTAAATATCGTAAGAGTTATGGTCAGGGCTGACTTTGAAGTCATTCAGATTGTAGAAGATGCAGACCCTTACCCGACACTCCTAGGGTTGGACTAGGCCATTGATATGGACGGTATTATCAATTTGAAGAAAAGAAGCGTGGTGTTCGAAAGTGAAGGAACATGGGTGATTATACTACTAGACCCTATAGAAGGAGAAATGTATACAGAACCAATGCGTGAGGAAGAAGAGGTGGGTCAAATCTATAAGTTAACTATGAGGGATGAAGACTGGATCAATCCTACAACCGATGGCATTCTTTGTTGGGAAAGGGATAGCGACTTCTTTTCTGACTCTGACGAATAAATGGAAAATTGGCAAAACCGGCTGCATGATGTCTCTATGTTGCGCTGCCTGCGAATCACCACAGAATTTTGGTGCATATCCTCTGAGGTAAGAGAACTACCCTACTTTGATGGTTTCGGTAATATAAGAGAATTTCTGCGAACATTTGAAGCTGAGGTTCCAATGGAATGAAGGCTATGGGCCTGTAACTTCGCTCTGTGTGCAATGCCTGCAAGATGGTGAGACACGCATAAGGAGGCATTCCAAGAATGGGAGGAATGTCAGGATATGATGGTCCTACGATTTGAGCCTCCGGCTAACATGCGCGTCAAGATATTTTTTGGCCTAAGGGATCCGCACGAACATTTGTTCGCATGGATGGAGAAATGGTATGATCGTACTACAGACAAATGGGTTCACTTGTTTATTCATGCCTTGGGACCAATTCCCACCTCATGGTACCTAGATGTGGAGCTACATCAACGAACCCACTAGTGGGAAACCTTAAAGGACAAATTCTTGGGAACATTTGGGTTAACGGGAGGATCAAAGGTGCTTGATGAAGCTTTGTAGGATATTGATACCTTTGTATTTGGTGAATCCAGCCCCTACGCAGCAATCAAAATACCCACATGGGAAATGCAGATAAAGGATATTGTCAGCTGCCGCAATATCACCATCGAAGAGTGTGATGAAGATCCTTGCAATGTATTGATCCCAGAATCAAAGGGGGAACGCATCGTTGCAGGACCTCCATTACACATTGTGGATGTTACGAAACCTCTGAAGCTGCGAGAAGTTAACATTGGTACGGAAGAGCAACCCAAGTTGTCTAAAATTGGGGACTACTGGGATGACGAGACAGTAGGCAAGATTGCAGAACTACTCATGGAATATCAAGACTTATTTCCAACAAAGTTTTCAGAGCTTAAGGGGATCACAGGGGACTTAGGGGTGATGCACATCACTCTAAATCCATATGTGTGCCCTGTAAATTGGTGGCCTTATCTACTGAACCCTAAGTATAAGTAGAAGGTTAAGAAATAAATTGCTAAAATGCTTGTTGCAGGTATTATCAAGCCGTTCGAGCAGTTAGATTGGGTAAGTCTGATGGTGGTTCAGGAAAAGAAAACAAAGGGATAAATATGAATATTTTTGTACTTACGCAAGCTAAATGACACTTGTGTACATGACCCCTTTCTGACACCATTATCCGATGAGATCTTGGATAGCGTAGGAGGCTATGAAGCATACTCATTCACTAATGGGTTCTCGGGATACCATCAGATCAAAATCGCACTAGAAGATCACAACAAAACTACATTTGCCACTGAATGGGGATCCTTCCAATATAAAGCCATTCCGTTTGGACTCAAGAATGCCCATGCTATCTTCTCGCGGGTAGTGGTCACAATGTTCAAGGAATTCATCCACAAATTTCTAGAAGTATATTTCGATGATTTGACTGTCTTCGACTTAGTAAAGACGCACGTTTTGAACCTATGCTTGATGTTGCACACCTGTCGGAAACACCATATTTTCTTGAATATAAAAAAGTTTATCTTCTGCGGAATATTTCTTGGGCATATAGTTTTCCAACAAGGGTTGATGGTGGACCCTGCAAAGGATGCAGTTATCATCAATCTGGTAGTCCCTATGACTGATAAACAGTTATGTTTGATCCTTGGATATACAAGCTACTACAGAAGATTCATTCAGGGATACACACTAATCACAGCACCTCTGGAAAAGATGCTTAAGAAATATGTTTCATTCTTTTGGGATGATGAGTGCTAGAAGAGATTTGAGCTACTCAAGGAAAAGATGGTATTTGCACCTATTCTTATTTTTCCAGATTGGGTGAAGGTATTTCATGTTCATTTTGATTCTTCAGGGATTTCCCTAGGAGCGGTCCTTACACAGCTTGGCGCCGATGACATTGATCATCCAATCACATTTTCTAGCCAAAAACTCTCGAGTGCGGAGAACAATTATGCTACCACGGAGATGGAAGGGTTGGTCATGGTCTATGCACTATAGAAGTATCGACACTATCTGTTAGTAGGACACTTTAAGATGTTTACAGATCATTCGGCTTTAAACTACCTGGTGAATAAGCCTAAGTGGGGGGGGGGGGAATCTACAGGTGGCTATTGTTGTTTCAGGAATATGATTTTGAAATCATAGTCAAGCCAAGGAAGTTGAATGTTGGGCTGGATCACTTGTCTCGAATTGAGATAGGTGAAGAACCCACTAACTTGGAGGAAGGATTGCCAGATGCACAATTGTTCGCCACTAAGGTCGTTGATGCACACTTCGCTGATATCATTCAATTCTTGACTACAAGCATGAAACCTGCAGAATATTTGGTACAACAAAAGAAGGATTTGGTTACCTGGGCGACGAATTTTACCATTATCGCAGGTCGTCTATATAAACTAGGCTCTAATGAAGACTACGCAAATACGTTCTAGAGCTGAGTATGTGTGACAAAAATACCATGTGGAGCGAAATACTCGCGGCTTCATGATAAAAACCATTAGTGATCCCACTACACAGCTGGGTACCATGTTATTGGCATGTAAAATGATGTTGAAATGTTAGGCCGCCTCCGTCCCTGCATACGTAATTCATCTCGCAGGCCAATGCGAGAAAGGCATTTGTTTCAACTGGTCACAATATTTGTGTAAAGAAATTTTGGCCAGTGTCTGAGAATCCCAAGAGTAGGGGTGGGCATTCTTTTATTCGTGGTTGCTACTTCTCATTGTATTGATAGTCTGGGAGGCCTTGGAGAAATCGGTCCTACCAGAACTCACCCCTCACCTGTGCGAAGGGGCCCGATATACAAACTTATGGATTCGAAGGATGCGAAGCGTCTCTAGGACAACCAAGTCTTCTGGGTCATTTTTTAGAGTATTTTGGTAGTAGCCATTAATTCCCGACCACAGTTGTCTCCAGTAATATATGACAGATACAAAGGCATTGTGGCATTCCAGGTCACCATGTACAACGTCCAGATTTGTGCACGCAAGGACAAAGCCTAGACCTCGCTCCCGTATATGGTGGAAGACGAAGAAATTTGTAATGTTCCAAATTTTGCAATAAAGTGTTTGGAACATTAATTTTGCTTTTATTTTAATAAAAGGAATAAAATGGGTGAGGGAGCCCATGTAGCAACTTAATAAACACTCCTAAGGTTCAAAAAGTCACTTAAGTGGCTTAAGTTAGCAGCCCAAGTGTGAAAAGGGCCAAAAGCAAGTGAGCTAAACCATGGTTGACCAAACTCAACAACGTACCCAAGAGGGGAAGCTTGCACAAGAAGATTGCGTAGTTGGATGGAGGGAAATTAAAAATGGGAGAAACCCTAATGTGAGTGGGTTCCATGGAAAGGAATCATTCCTTGTATAAAATATGAAGGAGAGCCATTGTTGGGGATCATCTTTGGAGAAATAATTTGGAGGTTGGAGCTCTCTTCAACTTTGTGCTCCTTAGCACAAGAGGGATTCTTGTTTAGGAATGCCCTTCTCTTCCATGGGAAGCCATGGAGAGATTGTTCTTCATCTTCTTCACATCTTGGCTTCAGGCCGAAGCAGACATTTTCAGCTACTCCGTTATTCTTGCAGCAAGAGAATGCTGGAGTTGTTGGTGTTGCAGTGAGGGACCTTCATCATCTCACTTTCGGAGATGTTTTGTAGAGTAGAAGCCATCTCTTTCTCTAGGAGATCAGAAAAGGAGATTTCCAGAGCTTCTATTGCATATTTTTGCATTGGTCTATAAGTTCTTTCTCATGCCCAGCGCAGTCTCCTTCCCTTACAACGTTATCTTCAGAGGTGGATTGCACAAGGGATTCATTTTGTGCACTAGAGAGTGTAATATTCTGTAAGGGGATTAGCCCCTTTAATTTGGATATCATTGGAGGAGGTATCAGTGTTTATTGCAGCATCTACTTCCTTCTCCCATGTTGTAGTATATTTGAGTTGCAGCAACTACACTGCAACTCTGGCATTTTCCAGTTTTATGTATTTTGGCCAATCCCTTGGAGGATTGAAGTAATAATGTTTTCTGGGGTTGAGATCTTGCTCCCCCATATTTATTTGAGCACATATTGTTATATCATCTCATATATATTAGTTTTCAGTCATTTTCTCCTATAGACTGCGCAGTGATAGAATAGTTGGGTCATGTAGCAGTGTATTCTCTTGTTTTATATACATTTCCCCTTGAGGCTGATTTAAGCTCACCTTGAGAGGCATTTTCCTCAAGTAATTTGTATTACATTTTCTGTTGCAAATTATATATCATATTTTCTCTCTTCTTACATTCTATGATGAATTATTTCGCTATTGTTACATATTGAAGTTTTAATGCTGAAGATTCCCTCATTGAGCATTATTCCGGTATACTTGTTGGTGGGAGATCTGAATAACCCCCTTAGGGTTATTTCTTTGAGCTTATATTCTCCAGGGAGTTTGTATCAGATATATTCGAAGGAATACCAGCACTGGATTGCCTTATTTTTACATGGGCTGCCTTATACAACGTCCTCATGGGCAGCTATTGCAGAAATTCCTTCAAGGGAATTATTAGCTCTTGACAAGTTCTATTGGTAGATTTTGCTAGAGGGCCAGGTAGCCTCTGGATCTCATCCTTCCTTGTGAAGGTGAAATATCTAGTAAATTCCCCTACATTCCATCTCTGAAATAGTTCAGTGTTGATTGTTAATACTCCCTGAGTTGGAAAATAGGAATATCTCAAGATATTCCCAGCATTGCAGAAATTTCCCCATTTGGGATATTACAGTGGTATCAGAGCTTCGAACTTGGCTCAGCCTGTGAAGTTCAATTTTCAGAGAAGAAGATTCCAAAGTGATGCAGAGGATGAGATTGATCTCATCAATTTTTAGATCCAGTCGCAACCTCTCTAAGGGGGTTGAGGAGACAGAAAAGGAGAAGAGGAAGGACCATGCACTTCCTATTCTCACAGAGGAGCAGAGCAGAAGCATGGAGAACACTTGGAATTCTAATTCTAAGTGAGAGTCTTGCTGAATATGGAGAAAACCCTAGATTCTTCCAAGAGACTCTATATTTTCACACTTGTTCAACAAAAAGAGGAAAGAACTTGGTGGTTTAGCCATGGGAGGCATGCAAGGGTTTCTACTCTTGTTGTTTTCTCTCAGATATTGATCAGAAGATTTGGGCCAAAGGAGGGAGGATCCCTCACCACCAGAGGCACATGATAGCGTTTTCACATTCATGGAGTAGCAGCCTCCACCTTTAGCTATTGAGGCAGCCAGCACACTTGAGGAAGAGACTCTTGCAGCAACACAAGATTCTTCCAAATCTCTCCAAGGTATGCATGAGTTTGCATCTATCATGGAGGACTATACATTATTGCATGCTGATTGTTTTTAGGAGGGAACTTTCACTGCATTTTTCCATTATTCTCAGACACCCTTGATGATTCATGCACCACACATGAGATTGGGGTTTGAGACATGGACCATGGAGGAGATTGCATTTCAATGTCCCACGAAATGCAAGAGGAGAAATTTGTTTTGGGAAAATGGTAGCTCTTGTTAAAGAGGTACCAAGTGGTAGGATACTTACACCAAAGAGCAGAGCCATATGGATGAAGTGTGCCTAGCGGAAATGTGGAGGATCCATAACCCACAAGTCCCAGGATCATTTCACAATTGATGCGCTTGATGGACAAAGAGGAGAGCATGGGTGCATCATGATGGGATGGCATTTCTCTTACCACTCATTATGTTCCCATTTCAGATTGAGTATGGTGGAATTTGTTGAATATTGCAACAATAAACAGTGAAGGAGGCATCCTGAAACATCATCCTTGATCCTAATTGGAAAATAATCACCTAAACTAGGTGGGGCCCACACAGGTGATTTTTGGCGCAAAGTCTATTTTTAGACTATGTCTATCATATTCTATGAGTTGTAGGATGCTATTTTTGGATGGTTGTTCAAGTTGGAAAAATAGATGGACTTCTATTTTTAGACATATTGGGCGGAGTCTATTTTTAGACTGCTAGTCTAAATATAGATATGTCGAATATTATTAGCTCTTAATAATATTTGGACAGTTGCATTGTTTGCACCACACATTCATTGGAGATGACAATGAGGATTGCGCAGTAAATATAGGATGGATTCAAGTTCATTCAGAGCCATTCATCAGCATGGATTGCGCAATAGAGGCAGGCTAGAGGTTGGCAAAGATCGGTGCATGGATTTGCAAGATCGGGCCTGATTAGTGTGTAGCAATTGGATTGTACTAAGAGCTTGTGATAAGATTTTTATGAGGATTTTTACATGATCTATATGAAATATATTATATACAGATAGTTAGGGTTTTTAGCTTTAGGCTTTCCCAGTAAAAACAATTGTGTTAATGTGTGTGAATTTTTATGGTTTCATGTGTGCATTGCAATTGATTTAATTTCTGCATGTGATGATCAATAGTGGAATAGATTTTGTATTGTGCATGAAGTTAAAATATTGTGTGATCAAGAGAATCTTGGACATATGCATGCATAGTGCATATAATTTCTACATGGTATCAGAACAGTTGATCATTGGAGCAGATTGCAATTATTGAAGCAGTTGAGTTTTGTGCTGGTGGAATTTGAATTTGCTGCAGTGTTTTCTAGGTGTCGAAGTTGAGAATTCGTTGAAATGTCTTTCAAAATATTGCGATTGGAGTATTCCCTTGATGGCAGCTCAAATTATATTTCATGGAAGGACAGGATGGAGGCGGTGTTGGAGGATAATGGGTTGAAGGAGTTCATAGATGCTAATATTCCTAAGCCGGGTTCTAGCGATGTAGCTGCACTTAACGCATGGCAAAAGAAGGTAGCAAGGTGTCAAAGGAATCTGTTGGAAGGTGTGAAGGATCACATTGTGTCCAGCCTTCATGGTAAATCCACTCCATTCTTGATGTGGAAGGCTTTGACAAAAATTTTCCAAAGCAGAAGTGACCAGAGGAAGTTGGCGCTTAAAGACAAGCTCAGGAAAATAAAAATGGAGAAGAATGACACTATTCCAGTATACTTGAAAAATTTTGTCCACTAAAGGGATGAGCTTGGGAGTGTAGGAGTTAGTGTGGATGAATAATACTTGGTGAGCTTGGCTCTCCTTGGGCTTCCGAAGAGTTGGCATAGCTACAAGGACTCTGTCAATGGGTGGGAGAAACTGCCAGGATGGGAGCGACTTTTTGGCGAAGTACCAGGGATGGCTCTTCATCAAATAATGATGCTGAAGAGGATTGCACTTTGGCTGCCAAAGCAAGGAAAGGGAAGGGGAAGAAAAATCCTTCTCAATCCGGTGCAGATGGAAAAGAGCATGACATGTCCAAAGTGAAGTGTTTTCACTGTCACGAACATGGGCATTTCGCCACACATTGTCCACAGAAGAAGAAGAACAAGTAGGCTGCTAGAGTTGCAGGTGGTGAGGCTCTTACCTCACAATTTGAGCTGGACTTCTCATTGATCGCATGCATGGTGTTTAGTGCATTGGGATCGGGGTAGTACTTTGATAGTGGTGCTTCCTTTCAAATGACGAGAGATGTGAATATTTTCAGTGACTTGGTGGAGAAAGATCTCCAGTTGCATGTTGAGTTGGGCGAAAATGGACAATAAAATGTGACCATAATTGGTACCATTACCTTTTAGAGGGAGTCAGGTAAACTCATTATTTTACAAGATGTTGTGCATGTTCCAGGTTTAAAGAAGAATTTAATCTCAGTTGCAATGTTAGAGGATAAATGGTATGATGTTGTATTTAGTGAAGGAAAATTTTTCCTTCGGTACAAAGCAACAAGACAAGTCAAGAAGGTTGGGATTCGAGCCAAGAATCTCTACAGACTTGAAGTAGATGGGATTTCTACGGAGCTTCCTATTGTTGGGAAGTTTGAGAAATCCATGCAATTGAAGCTTGATAGGGAGCTAGATTTTCATGCAGGTAAGAGTGAACCTCAGGTTGTGGAGCAGCCACAAGATGAGGATCATGGAGTGGGAGCAACCACTCATGCAGAGAAATTTTGTGCCAGATGGGCAGAGGGAGTGCATGCAGCTATACCACTAGGTGAGAGGTGGGGCGCCATGCATGAGTAATCCCAAGAGGAGATTTTTGGGCAGGATTCATTGATATGGTGTGGATCTCATGAATTGAACCTAGCTACGAGGTGCCCACAGAGCAGCAGTAGCATGATCAGTTGGATTGATGCAGGCAGATCAAAGTGATAGTGTCGGATACTGGAGCGCGGTTCAGAGTTGACAGCAAGTGCAGAGTGCATGGGTGCAGAGTTCAACATCACAGTGGTTCCCAAAGAAATGAGAAGTTGGTACCAGCAGAATTCGAAGAATTTGATGATAGATGCATTAAGACTGATTGATTTGTTTGGAGCCTTTCAGTTTCAGAAGAGTTGCAAAGCATATGCATGGAGTTGCATGTCACATGCAAAGACATTCCTTTCTTGTTGAGAGGGAGTGTTGAATATTTCAACAAGAAATAGTGAAAGAGGCATCCTGAAACATCATCCTTGATCCTAGTTGGAAAATAATCACCTAAACTAGGTGGGGCCCACACAGGTGATTTTTGGCGCAAAGTCTATTTTTAGACTATGTCTATTTTTAGATATGTAGATCATATTCTATGAGTTGCAAGATGTTATTTGTGGATGGTTGTTCAAGTTGGAAAAATATATGGACTTCTATTTTTAGACATATTGGGAGGAGTCTATTTTTAGACTGCCAGTCTAAATATAGATATGTCGAATATTATTAGCTCTTAATAATATTTGGACTCTAAACATTATCTTATTCTCTTGGAGAACTTCAGTTAAGTGCACAGATGTGGCACAATAGCTGATAGAAGGAATTACGCTATTCCTGAGGGTTTACTGGAGCTATTTCATGGAGGACTCAGTTAGAACTCAAGTGGAAGAGTTATGACACAGTTGGAAGAAGTAGTTATGGAGTTGTATTTAGTTTAACTCAGTTAGACTCAGTTGAGCTAGTTGTATCTAGTCTAACTGATTGATACACTAGTGAGAGTGGTGTGAATTAATTAATAATTAATTCACTAAATAATAACTCATCAATCAACTGAGAATACATCAGTTAACTACAGTGCATGGACAGTTCAGTGGAGACCAGTGGAGTGGTAGGTGAAAGAGCAAGTGTGACTATCAGTTGTGACTATAGTGTTGCATTTTTTGCACCACACATTCATTGGAGATGCCAATGAGGATCGCACAGTCAATATAGGATGGATTCAAGTTCATTCAGAGCCATTCATCAGCAGGCAGTGCGCATTAGAGGCAGGCTAGAGGCTGGCAAAGATCGGGCCTGATTAGTGTGTAGCAATTGGATTGTACTGAGAGCTTGTGATAATATTTGTATGAGTATTGTTACATGATCTCTATGGCATATATTATATACAGATATTTGGAGTTTTTAGCTTCAGGCTTTCCCAGTAAAAACAATTGTGTTAATGTGTGAATTTTTATGGTTTCATGAGTGCATTGCAATTGATTTAATTTCTGCATGTTATGATCAATAGTGGAATATATTATGTATTGTGCATGAAGTTAAAATAGTGTGTGATCAGGAGAATATTGGACATATGAATACGTAGTGCATATAATTTCTACAGAAGTATGGAGGAGCAGCAAACATCCTTGTTGCTCAGATTTTGTTTGAATGTGCGGGAGTAAGATGGAGGCACTAGCATAGTGCAAGAGGATTGCTCTTTGATCTTGGATGCCAAGTAGCACCTTATTCATGGGAGGGGCTCTACATTTGCAGCAACATGATGGGAGGAGTCTTTGGAAAGATTCATGTCAAAGAGGGGAGCTTGGAGATGACAGTGGCCCTACTCCAAAGGCCAACAGCGTTGTCACTTAAGAGCTTGAGTTACTTGTTGGAGTGTCTTCCAAGCCACTTCACAAGTAATGTACTTTGGAGGCATGTAGGTGATGAGAATGAAGGATTAATGGAGGAGAGCACTCCTACTACATTTTTACTTTCTTGGCTTAGTTTCACAATCACAAGAAGATGAATCTACATGCAATGTTTATGGGTTCTTCTTTCATGCATTTCCATGCATATTCTTCATTGATGGAGGAGTCCACTTGTGAGGGAAACTTAATGGTTGCATATCAGCATATGGACAGATGCATAGCCCAAGGATGATGAGATGGTTGGAACAACCACTCCCCTACTATGTTGTATTAAGGGGGACTTTTCACTTGAGCCATTTTATCTCAAAGGCCAAAGTACATGATGAGGGAGCAAAATGATGGCTATTTTAGCAGTGGATTGTGGGGGAAAGCCACATGGGTTTTGGTGTGCACCCTTGGCACCAAACTTTGTTTCATGATCACATATTGCAGGATGCATGTGGCAGAAAAAAATTGGCTGAAAATACACTTGTTTCATCATATATTGAGGCAGGCAAATGATGCCCTGCGCTGGTTCCATGCATGGGACCATATTTCACCTCCTTGCTCTCATAAGTTTATGCTTCCATATGTTGCTGGTGGAACACTGTTCAGAGGAAGCACTATTTTTGAGGAGGGAAAATAAATTGAAGATGCTCATTGGGAGTATTATTCTCCCTATTTTGCATGTTGTATGTTTCAGGAGAAACAATGGGCAGCCCATTATTGCCAAAGCTTCATCTCTTTCCTTCATATGGGAGGAGTTATTTGGAGAGTTCGAATTTTTGGAGGAGGCATTTCATGGATTGTATGATTTATGGGGTGGCTTGGGTCTCTCATTTTCAGCCATATATCAGTAGCAGCCCCTATGTATCATGAGGAGGGAGAGACTCATTGGGTGGATGTGCCCTTTGGGAGAGAAGACATCCATTCTTTTTGTAGCACATGCTCCAAGGGGAGTATGGAAGATGATATGGTCACCATGTTCAACCATGTGTTTTTCCATAAGATGAACCATATGATTGCTTGGATGCCATATGTTGATGAATTCCAACTCATCACATATGTGAGGATTTGGGTCAACTTGATTTGCAGCATTGGAGGAGAGGTCCTTAGGGATCTAGACTTCATCTTGCCTCTTGAAGGCAACACTATTGCAGCCCAAGTTTAGCTTTTACTCCACATTCATCATAAGTGGAGAAGAAGACAGTGTGGGGTAGGCTATGAAGCTTACCAAGTTTAGGAATTTATCCCACCTATTTCTCAAGAGCACAAGGTGGAGGAGTACTTTCAGGAGTTGCCTAGTTGGAGGGTGACTCATTTTGCTTGGTTGATTGCTTGAGGATAGAGGATCTACATGAGGATATTTTAGACTCCATGCCTTGAGTGGAGGAATTTTTTCAGTTCATCCTTGCTCTTGCTTGAGGACAAGCAAGTTTTGGGAGGGGAGGACTGTAATGTTCCAAATTTTGCAATAAAGTGTTTGGAACATTAATTTTGCTTTTATTTTAATAAAAGGAATAAAATGGGTGAGGGAGCCCATGTAGCAACTTAATAAACACTCCTAAGGTTCAAAAAGTCACTTAAGTGGCTTAAGTTAGCAGCCCAAGTGTGAAAAGGGCCAAAAGCAAGTGAGCTAAACCACGGTTGACCAAACTCAACAACGTACCCAAGAGGGGAAGCTTGCACAAGAAGATTGCGTAGTTGTATGGAGGGAAAATCAAAATGGGAGAAACCCTAATGTGAGTCGGGTCCATGGCAAGGAAGAATTCCTTGTATAAAAGATGAAGGAGAGCCATTGTTGGGGATCATCTTTGGAGAAATAATTTGGAGGTTGAAGCTCTCTTCAACTTTGTGTTGCTTAGCACAAGAGGGATTCCTGTTTAAGAATGCCCTTCTCTTCCATGGGAGGCCATGGAGAGATTTTTCTTCATATTCCTCACATCTTGGCTTGAGGCCAAAGTAGACATTTTCAGCTATCGTTATTCTTGCAGCAAAAGAACGCTGGATTTGCTAGTGTTGCAGTGAGGGACCTTCATCATCTCACTTTCGGAGATGTTTTGTAGAGCAGAAGCCATCTCTTTATCTAGGAGATCAGAAAAGGAGATTTCCATAGCTTCTATTGCAGATTTTTGCATTGTTCCATATGTTCTTTCTCATTCCCAGCGCAGTATCCTTCCCTTACAACGTTATCTTCAGAGGTGGATTGCACAAGGGATTCATTTTGTGCACTAGAGAGTGCAATCTTCTGTAAGGGGATTAGCCCCTTTACTTTGGATATCATTGGAGGAGGTATCAGTGTTTATTGCAGCATCTACTTCCTTCTCCCATGTTGTATTATATTTGAGTTGCAGCAGCTACACTGCAACTCCAGCATTTTCCAGTTTTATGTATTTTAGCCAATCCCTTGGAGGATTGAAGTAATAATGTTTTTTGGGGTTGATATCTTGCTCCCCCATATTTATTTGAGCACATATTGTTATATCATCTTATATATATTAGTTTTCAGTCATTTTCTCCTATAGACTATGCAGTGATAGAATAGCTGGGTCATGTAGCAATGTATTCTCTTGTTTTATATACATTTCCCCTTGAGGCTGATTTAAGCTCACCTTGAGAGGCATTTTCCTCAAGGAATTTGTATTACATTTGCTGTTGCAGATTATATATCAGATTTTCTCTCTTCTTACATTCTATGATGCATTATTTCACTGTTGTTACATATTGAATTTTTAATGCTGCTGAAGATTCCCTCATTGAGCATTATTCTGGTATACTTGTTGGTGGGAGATCTGAATAACCCCCTTAGGGTTATTTCTTTGAGATTATATTCTGCAGGGAATTTGTATCAGATATATTCGAAGGCATCCCAGCACTGGATTTCTTTATTTTCACATGGGCTTCCTTATATATCGTCCTCATGGGCAGCTGTTGCAGAAATTCCTTGAAGGGAATTATTAGCTCTTGACAAGTTCTATTGGTAGAGTCTGCTAGAGGGCTAGGTAGCCTCTAGATCTCATCCTTCCTAGTGAAGGTGAAATATACAGTAAATTCCCCTATAGTCCATCTCTGAAATAGTTCAGTGTTGATTTTTAATACTCCTAGAGTTGGAAAATAGAAATATCTCAAGATATTCCCGGCATTGCAGAAATTTTCCCATTTGGGATATTACAAATTTGATAATGTCATTGCACTTTGGCCTCCTAAATGGAATATTGGGTTCAAAACTAGCGTGAATAGCACTGCAGGAACCAGCATACCAAAATTAATCCCACCTGTTGTCCTTAAGGATACCAGAGGGCCAAGAAAGAGTACCAGACAAGACACAGGTGCGGCCGCACAAAAGGATGCGCAGTAGAAGTAGACCCTTGAGAAGGATGCCGAGGTGGAGAAAAAGGTGGATTTGCAGCTAGACCTGGGTATAGAAGGACTAGATGCCAGAGGACCTGCCTCCCCCCACTGCATGAAGCGAACAAGTGAGCATGTCAAAACGCCCTGCAAGAAGCAGTGCTCTCAGCGGACGGAATGAGACGAGACAGTCACGTTGACTGACAAAGACCTTGAACAAATCACTAATGCGGTCACTCTGGTCGTGGAGGACATATGGGTAGCCTTAGAAGAGCAGTAGAAAGCTGTAGTTGACACAATCTAGGCTGAGCTCCATGCGTTACAGCTGAACATAGAAGCATTGCAGCTGAGTGTGACTCAGGTACGCACACACTCCACTGCTAGTAGCACAACATTAGTGACAGATAAAAGTTGCCTCCGCTCTCTTCCTGGTGCAACCCTTGTGATCAGTCCACCCAACCTAGGAATCCAAGTCCAAGCCAGTACAGAAGCCCAACTGAATTTAGCTAGGTTGCCTCATGAGGCCTTGCAGGGTCTCCACACCTCTGTATTTCAAAAAATTCACCATCGAGACCAGCAAGTGCACCAACAACTCGGAGTGGCTGAATAGACAATTGATGTGAATAATGTTGAAGTATGCCTCGCCACCGTGAAGCAAATGGAGCTCAAAAACATGATTCACCAACTTTGCGCAGAGGTTACCACAGATATCTCGGTCGTAGCCGCCCCTCAAGCTAAGGTTGAAAGGTTGGTCGCAGCACTTAAGGCCTCGAGGGAGGAAGTATAGGTGGTCAAGACATGGCTGGAGCATCAAATTACCAAACTGCAGGCCAAGCTATAGCCCAAAACACCTCCTAAGGTATGGGCCCAGAAAACTGCACTGATCACTACAGATACGAATGCCATTACAAGGAAAATTGCGAAGGGTTCCCAACTATTAGAAACAGCTATGTAGTTATGGACCAAGGTCCAGCGTGACCCGATCCTACGTGGCATCAACTAGGACCTACAGCATAAATAACAGAAGTTTGAGACATTAGAAGTCACCCTGCCCACTTTAGTTCCTGCTCAGCGTTTGACACGACTACGCACTAGTCACGCCCTCAAAACTGATATTGATGAACTTTGGAAAAAGAAGAAGGCCCTTGGTGACTACTTGAAGCCTTGGGCTACTGAGGCCCTCAAGCTTTCACAGGATGTTGATGTTGCAGTTAAGCAGCTGAACCAAACTCTGGAGAGTGTCACCGCCACGACAAAAGGCCCGATTGCAGAAAATTTGGTCAACATCACACAAAATGTCGCTGCTTAGATTCAAGGCGTTCTACCTCCATTAGCCGAGGTGATCATATTTTTGCAAGCGCAAGTGGAGGCCCCACCATCACAGTGACTCGGGACGAGTCACAAGATTGTGTTGGGGGACTGTTGGGATAGGATCTCCTAAAGCTGCGAATTTTGTCCATTTTTGTATATTTTTATAATATTTAGTCTAACGCAGGGGTTTTGGGGTGGGTCAAATCCCTTAATGCAGTGTAACAAGTCAAGGGTAGACCAAGATTCCACAAACCATGGTTTGGGGACCATTGGATGCGTAGGCTAAATCAGTATAAATAGATGAACATTTTTGAAGTCATAGGCAAGGGGAAAGAATAGAGATTGATGTTAGTTGCGAATTGTTACATCTATTTGGGTTACTAGGGTAAAGAATATTATTGGTTGTGTGCACGAAGATCCTTAGTCCTGCTGTGTGCAGACCTTGTTGGTTGTGTGCGCAAGCTGTGTTGGATTGTATTGGGTTTTGGATGATAATATATGCAAATATGGTTAGAGTATCTCTAAATTATCTGATTTAATGTATTATTGTTGTATATGTTATAAGTACTGTTGATATCTGATGTGATCTGGATCTGTTCTGTTATAATTTATGTGAACTTGGATTGTATGATTAAGCTACGAAAATATCTGTTTGATAGCTGCAAAATTATCCTTGTTTCTGAATCTACGATCTATTAATTACTGCGATTATAGTTGTTGTACTAATAGGATGGTATTACGCATGTAGATGTGAAGGTAATCATTAAATATGAGCTCTATGATATAAGCCTACACTTTTTCTGTTAAATGTGAAGCTTAATAATTTGGGGACGTAGCTCTACTTGACTTACCTACTCTCTCTCAGGGTGCGGAAACCTGATTCCAACACCCTCCCATACTGCTTCGGGTGATACTTTGGCTTGCATAAGTAGGCCACTACCAAAAAGGCCAGTAGTATAGGGGTTTGTTGGAAAACCTTAACCTCCAAACCTGGGTTAGGACCCTTTGAGCCAACAATAATTGATGACCCTTGCCGTGATGTCATGCAACGTCGATGAGGGTGTGCCCTAGGGGAAGATGAATTAGGTTAAAAGGAAGGGGATTACTTGGTGGGAAAAATAAGGTTTCGCCCAAACCTTAGTCCAGTCCGCATAACACAAACTAGACTAAAACCTCGCTTTCTTGTGCTCAGTGTCCTTATTAAATGGTAATGACTACTATGGACAGTATGGCTTCAAATCCATGGAGGGACTATCAACGCTCTTTGAAGCACCAAACCCCCAAACCCTAACACAATCATGAGATAGTGACAAAAGAGAATGCAGCATGCATCATAGGAATGGGTGAGTGATAGGGTTTGGGAGGAATAGGTCATGGGGAGATTGACCGACAGAAGGTCGGGTCAATGCCTTAATGGGTTGAGTGAACCGAGGGGGACCTGAAATTTTTAATATACCCAAAATTTTAGGTGGTTTTGTAGCAACTACAACAGTTGGAAAACCACTGGAAGAATCCAGCATCTCTGTCAACATCCCTGCACTTGCTCGAGTCTAGATGGTGACGTAAGGGAATATTGGACAGGCATTGTGGGTAACTCTTTCGTTGCTTTGACCTTTATAGATATGCCTTCCCTTTGTGCCTCAGCTATTTCTTGTTAATCGGAAAACACCCAAGTAGAAATTCATGCATACCAGGAATTGATGGTGATGTAAAGGGCCAAGTAGGGGTCTTATTATATTCATAATTTTTAATATAAGCTTCTAGTATTCCTCCATTTCCAGTAGACAGTACCCCAGCAAAGTCACTTCGAGAAATCACAAACGTTGCTCTACTGCCAGCGAGCTTCGTTAGTACCCTGGCAGAGTCGTTTCTTTACCTCTCTGTGCAAGAAACATTTCTCAATCCTTTACCCTTATGTATTTCATGTGCTTATAACACTTATTCGTATGTGCTCGTGGAACTTATTCTTTGTGGAAATTATTTACCTAAGGAAAATGAGGGATCCTAACTTATTTTGCTTTGCAAGAGAGGTTGTTTATTGTTTAATAGAAACTGAAAGATATTCTGATTTGGGTTTTCCTTCATGCTAAGCCTTCACATCCCATCTCCAGCTAACAGTTGAAACATGTGACATGTCGTTGAGATATTCAAGACTATGTTGAGCACAAGGTTCAGGTTATGATTACAGGTCATTTAAACTGATTAGGGTTCCCCACAAGCAACTTGCTTGTATCTCCCTAGCTAATGAATTATAATCGACATAGGAATGTCGCCCAGAATGTGAATCTAATGACCGGTTCTGAGAGAATCTGCTTCTCGGGACAACCACCACAACCTCACACAAACATTAGGGTTATAGTTTTAGCAATTATGACAAGAAAGGAAAGGAATACCTGTGGGGTTTTGATGTGTGCAAAGAGGCGAAAGTAATCCATCCAGGTTCAAACATGTGAAAGAAGGAGTTAGAAGGGTATTCAAGGCACCAAGGGTTTGAAGGCTCTGGGTTCAATGAAGGCTCATGTAGCGTTACACAATATACAGAAAATTTCCAAGCTAGGTCAACAACCAGTGCAACAGATGAGGCTTATGATGCAATTTAATGCCATGTGCGAGAGAAATCAACTAGTTGCAAGTGAAAAAACAAGGCAAGGTGCATTCAGTGATTATTTGAATATTATGCAGCAATGAGAAAAATTAAAGATCATGAGTGAAAAATAATGGAAAATTATAATGCATAAAGCTACTGACTGTAAGAACATATAGCAAACATAATTTTTAACCGTAAAGAAAACCTTAGCAAGTAAACCCTAATTAACAACTTGAACCAACAAACCTTTATTAATAGATCCTAGCTAGCCTAAACCTAAAACCCTAATTTAACCAGAGAGGTGGTCGATTTATGTGAAATTAGATTTTCAGTGCAACCATTGCATTAATTCCAGACTTGCAAGAACAATAATGTTCGCAATCAGAACCAGCATACAAAATTGTGCACTGACAACAAGGATTACCTGAAAATCATGTGCAACAACAAGAAGGTCATGGCTACTTACCAGAGAATGAGCCAGAATGGATTTTTTAAGCTGAATTTCAATTTCATATTAATACACAGAAAGATGTACTTGAAACCCCAAATCATCTATAAATGACACACATCCATTCATGCACAACAATAGATCTGACGAAAGTGTGGTAAGACATTGCCTATTTGCATATATATTTTTTGGATAGGATACGTCAAGCTAGTTTGGAATCTCATCATGATGTTGAGGATGATCGATTTGATGGAATGGGAAAAATAAGCATCTGCTAGGCGAAGTTGAGATGCTCGAGAATCCATCT
This sequence comes from Pinus albicaulis, assembly GCA_034641835.2. Lineage (NCBI taxonomy): Eukaryota > Viridiplantae > Streptophyta > Pinopsida > Pinales > Pinaceae > Pinus > Pinus albicaulis. Next base: position 23,415,791 of record CM076576.1, on the reverse strand, counting down.
TAAGAAATCCTAATTTTGGAAACCCGAGTTTGAATTTGTCCCTGGGTTTTGTTAGGGATGTGAGCACCTGACATAACCATCAGTGGGGATGAAGTGCCTCACCTCCCTATAAAAACTCTAAACCTTCCAATGAGGAGCATTAAAAATTTGGTGGTTTCGTGAGATCAACTAGCGAATGTACGTGGCCATTATTTGTGGTGACTGGACAACTGTCGGCGAGCATATTATTAATTCGTTAAAATTTTTGCGAACTGACAGATTGACAGTCCAACATATTAGATTCTTTAGATTTCCCAGGATGAGATGAACTAACCAGAATATTTTTAGGCAATAAAGAGGTTTTTAAAACATCACATGCTTGCACCTGATTGTAACTTGTACTGACTGGGTGACAACCAAAAAGATTAGAGACAATGGTCAATGTTTTCCTTTCAGTGAATAAATTAGGGTATAAAGGTTGTTGCATATCAGCTATTAGGGGATATAAATATTTGCTCAGAGAAACATCCCTCGAATTTAAGCCTTGCCTAGATGAGCTCACATACGGCATGGTTATGCTGAGAGGAGTGTGGTGCATGGGAACCATAATTTGAGAAACTTTAGTTTGACTTACTTCAGGGGTCCCATTAGGATCATGAGAACCTGAGATAACCGTCAGTGGAAGCTAAATTGCCTTGACTTCCTGATGGGTCCCTGAATCATCAAAAAGAGAATCATTGAATTTCGCTGGCTTCATAGGCTCAACAGACGGATACAAATGACAATCACCATAGGTTTGAGTGTTGAACCTCAGAATTGTCCTTTCTCTGACATCCTTACTCATCACTTTTTCCTTATATTTTCATAAGTCCATACACTCCAATCAATGATAAATGTAATGTTTTATCTCAGGGAATGCATTTAAATTATTTCTATGTTATATTCTGATTTTCTTGTTATTTGAATGGATTTTCTAACTTATCTACAGAACGCAGCCTATTCTGCAGCTAATTGTTGTTTCTGCAGCTACTTTTATGGTTTGATAGGTTCGTAGGATAAAATACAGGAATGAGCCACATGGGTATATCCATAATTATTCACATATTGATTTCGTCCTATCCACTTGATTGAAATCGATAGAAAAGGGTGCATGTGATCGTGGTCAAAATCCAGTCAAAGGACGTAAGTCAAGAGCGAAGGGCTCTTAATTTGCTCTGATGTAGAAAATCAAGAGTTAACCAATTGGAATCTAATTCTATGTTTTGGTTAGAATATCCATTTGTAGCAATAATTAGCTCCTCACAGTTACATTTTATTTTATTTAAATACCGGTCATGCAAAGAGTGAAGAGAGTCGTAATTTCTGAAACATTGTGTATTGCTTTAAAGCTTTTTTCTTTCATAATACAAGGATCATGTTCGTGGTTCCAGTTTCTACTTAATGCATACTTAATCAGCTAGGATTTTGACCTATTTTGTAGCAGAAGGCCCCTACACAGGAGGAGGTTTTTCGTTAGTTATTTTAGTTTAATTATTTACTATATTTTTCCAATTTATTTAGTAGATTAATATTTTGTTACAACTTTTAGATCAATATCATAGAATTAAATCATGAATGTTTTCCTAGCATCAGTGATAGAATGAATGTGAAATATTTTCTTTCCAAAAACATCTCAAGAAGGCATATTCATATTTTCCAATTGGATTATGTTTGAGGCAATAGAACTCACAGTTGTTTAGTTTTCTTTCATGCACTTATATTTCTTTCTTAGATCGGATCCTCAGTTAATTAGATAATTGGATGCTCCTAAAGATCAGGCCAAGAAGGTGACTTGTCATACTTCCAAATTGGGTGCTTGAGTTTTTAACCTATGCAATCATTTATTTTTTCCTTTATATGCTTTTAAAATTGTTTTCCTAGCTTAATATCCTCAGTTAATTGTATAAATGATCAGGAGATCATGAACAATTTCAAAAATGCTCAAAAATGAAAGTGCTCAGAAGTGATTGTAACCTGAACGACTGGAAAGGTCTCGTCACTGCGATTATGGCACCATAACAGTTCGCAAAATAGAGGTCGTATGTAGAAGTTATTAAGGTTTGAAAATGCCCAGTAAAATCCAAAAATTGACCTTTGACTCAGTTTGACTTATGAAAAAATTTATAAAAATAATATATAGTTCAAAGTTGATTATTCATATAGTTCATGGTTAAATCATGGCACCATGTGGCATGCCCAGAGGCTGCCACGTGACACCAGGACGTGGAGAAATTGGTGTGGAAAAACTTGTTTGAGTCTACAAGATTCGAACCCAAGACCAGACTTCGCGTGCAATGAGGCCCGACGGGCCCACCTACGTTCAAGTGCTTATCTACTAAGTTTGGTGGAATGTATTTATGTATTTAAAATTCAATGGGAAAAAAAAGGTTAAGGGCTAGCCTCAACTGTTCGTGACCAGGGCTCTAAACCATGGCATTAAAGGCCTTAACCTGTGGGATGTAAACGGTTGGATAACGGTTTCATGTGGCCATCACATCAAAACATTTAATGTGGAGGTTAGAGGCGAATGAACACACGGTTTTGGCGGAGGTCACATGTGACTTTGCCACTCAAACAGTTAATGCAACCGTTAACGGTTCCAACAGTTTTGGAGCATGCCACCATTTTTGGCGGGAACTCCTATTTTGAAGGAGTTAAGTGGAGTTCCTCTTGTTTTGGAGGAGGTTTTCAAGGGATATTGGGAAAAATTTTGTTTTGGCCATAACTCCTTGGATTTTCGACCATTTTTGATGCACGAATAGTCAATTTTGGGTATTCTCAAAATTTTGAACACATTGGCACATTTTTTAGTGCCATCAAAGGTCATCTTGTGTAGGTTTAGCTTCGGGAAAGGTCAAGGAGCCACCAGGGCCACTATGGTGTTTTCAGTGTATTGAGGATCCATTGTATGTTTCTGCAAATTAATAGTCATTCCCTACTAATTCAAGCATTCTGAAGCTATTTTTACAGAGAGCATAGCCATTTCAGGCTTTTATTCACATGTACATACCATTTTTTAGCAATAAGATATGAGGGACATGCCATTGGGAGTTGGACTAGCAGATGTAGCCCAGGAGGGGTGAATTGCTTCATCAAATTTGCTGAGTATTGTGCTATATGATGTATCATTCTCTATTATTTACTGTTGTATAATGTTCTACAAGCAATTTACATGCTTTAATCTTACACAAAAAACTATTTAACTAAGTTAAAACCATTTGTTTCACCTGCAAACTTCAAAGAACCTTATGCACACATTTTGATTACTGTTTGGATACTTAGCACAGCAAAACTAATACATTCCATTCAGATCATATAATTGGATGCTCCTCAATATCAAGCCAATAATGTGACTTGTCATACTTCCAAATTGGGTGCACTAGTGTTTAACCTATGCAATTATTGAGATTTCCTTTAGATGTTTTTAAATGCTTTCCTATATTTAATTTTCAAAACTAAAGTATAATCAATTTCTTGTACATCATTTCAAGAGGGTGATTATATCATACTTCCATATTTAATTTTGGAGTGATTGAACATACATTATTTATTTTCTTCTATTGAATCTGTTTTCATTTAGAATAGCATTGCAGTTTTAATTTGCAGTTATAAGATTCATATCCATGGAGTAGGACTAATGTTAAAATCAAAGTCATTAGAATATGCACTCTGTTTCCAGATCAGATTCTAAACCATTCAATAGTTTTGATTCATTTTTTATGCATTAATTTAAGAACGCTTCCTTTTCTTCCTTCTTTCAAAGTTAGTTTTACACATCTAAAATTCACTAGATTCAGTTGATTCTTTTCATAGTTTTCATTTCTTAAGATTAACATTTACACATAAAGAAGTAAGAAGAAGTTTAACTAAGCACATATAGTGCACCACACTTCATCATATTACAAACCTCGGTTGATAATTTATTTTGAACAATTTAAGACATTAAATTGGCTAAACATTTTGGTGTTGTTGCAGAGGAAGTGTAATTAGGTAACCTCATTTCTTACATATAAAAAAAATGATATGTGAAATAAAAGAGATTCTAGGGATAGATTCATAGTTAGAGGCAGAATTTTAATTCCTACAACACCACTCACCCCACTTAGACCACATAGTGATACACCACCATCTCAAACTCATATTCCATAATTCACTAGACATAGACTTCCTGAAGTTTTAAGGTCATAAATACAATTAGGAGGATCTCCTATTTAATCCACTAAGGCAATATTAGAGGAAGAAGATTCTAGATCTCCAACAGAAGGAGTAACCTTTTTCACCTCTACAAGGGAACACATTTTAGCTAGAGAGTTAGAAATTCCTAGTGGAGGAGAAGAAGAAGAACTTTTATTCAACATTCCATTGATAGAAGAACCAGAGGAAGAGAAATTAACCTTACAAATAGAACCTTATATTAGCTCTATGGAATCTACAATAGCAGGAAGAGGAGAAGGAGGAGAAGGATGTAATATTCCAAAAATGTAGCCTTCAAGATAAATGGAATATTGTAGTTGTTTTATCACTAGGTAGGTGAATAAGTGGGTGGGGAGGCCCATAAGTCTCTTTAGCAGCAATAAAAACACTTCAAGTGTGAAAGGAGACCCTCTTAGCAGCTAAATAAAGCACCTCCAAGTGTGAACAGGGATTGGGCCATGTTGATTCAGTCCTTTGACCAAGTCAACAGCGTTGTTATGGAGGAGTGGAGATTGATTAAGAAATAACGCGGTTTTGGAGGGAGATGGATCTCATGAACGAAATGACCTAATTGAGTGGGGCCAAGGGAAAGAAATCTCATATTTTATTTAAGGAAGATGATGGAAGCCATTTGAGCTCATGTTTTATATTATTATCTTGATATTTTTCTGCTTAGACTTTTTCTTCCTCTTGTTGTTTAGCAGGGTTGCAGTGCTTTTTAGCACCGGGTGTACCCGAGCAGGAATCCCACCTCTTTCCTTGAGAGGCCTCTTGGAAGAGTATGGTATTCATTTCCACATTCAGGATTTCAGCCCAAGCCACAACTTTCTTCATCAGCACAGTTTCTGCAGGTTATTGTGCTATGTTGCAGGGTGCTACAGTGGAGGGATTAGAATCCCAATTTCTAAGCTAGTTTCTCATAGGAGGAAGGTTTTCTTCTCTTGGGAGATCTGTTTGGAGAGTTCTTGTGCATATTTCAGATCTTTAGCACCAAGCCATATATTTCCCATAATTTCCAGGGATGTTCCAGCTGGGAATTGTGTTATTTTGGAGGGCAGCTTCAGTGGAAGATCTTGTGATTTCTTTGCAGTGTTTCCTTGTGATTGAGGGGTTCAACCTTTCATGGGAGGAGACCTTTGAGTGGATCTACATCATATATGATATATTTCAGCCTTCTACACTTATTTCCTTCAGTTTACAGTGAATATTCAGCCCTTTGGCTTTAGATCCCATCTTGTATACAGTGTATTTCTGAAAACCCTTTCTGGGTTCTTTGTAGGAGTTTGTTGTAATGTTCCCAATCTGGACTGCTCAGCAAGACAGACCTGAAAAATGAATTTTTTAGGGATGTGTGATTTATAAACCAGGAACAGCCCTTGGATTCCTTATATCAGAGTATATAATACCGAAATCCAAGAGAAGGCTCAAAATAAATCACTCTAGGTGGGTTAAACAGTCTCCCACACCTAGTTGTCTTCAAGAAGTTGCCCAATGAAGGGCTACAGCAGTATAAAACACAATAATAGAGTATCAAAGAGATAATAACTTTAAAAAAAATTTAGAAACACCTCATAATAAATTTCATGTACAACAGCAAGAATAATATTAACTCTTACGACAAGGATGGGGGAAAAGTGGTGATTTTGGCCCTAAAATGAGTGTATTCAGAAATCTGCGTAAAATTAAGGGAAATTGTGGGAGGTTATTTCATATTAAGTTATGAGGGACCTATGCTCCACATTTAAGCTCAAAAAAATAATTCTAGCTCAGTTAAACAGTTCGTCCTTCCCCAACTAGGCTTTAAAACCCTGATTTCCGAAGACTTAGATTATGCAGAATTTTCTGAAGCTTATGTAGCATGTATTTATGAATATTAAATGTGTAATATGATCTGAAAATTATTAAATCAGCTTATTTTCATGGCTTATGAAAAATATATGAAAAATACAGGAGATTTCCATGAATAAACCCTCAATTTGAGGTGCTACAACTCATGAGATTACCCAGGAAACTCTTCAGCGTAATTTTCAGGGGCTGAAGCTTAATTTTATTATAAATCAGATCTACAATAGATCCTTGCATGAAAACAGAGATCTACAACAGATCTGGAAGCCAAAGAGGCTCTTCATTAAACTCCCCTTGAGGATCTCAGCAAATGATGGACAACAGTGAGTAGATCTGAGATCTAATTCACAGTTATGCAGGAGTATTCAAAAATTTTGCAATAAATACATCAGAAAATAAATAATATCTGAAAGGTACATGGATTTTTTGGCCAATCCATGGATCACCACAGTGAAAGAAAGGATCCTTTCCACTAAATATCTCTCCTCCGAGAGAACTCCAAAACCTCTGCAATTCTTCTCTCCAATATTAACGCAGATCAGGGAGAGAAACTGCACTATCTATGATAATATACACTTTGGCCTGATGCCAATATTTGAAACTGAGATCAAGCTGATACTACACACTTCCAGGAGGATAAATGACTCACTCACTAAGAAGAGATGATAGTAATATCTAGATATGATTAGATCTAGATTCCACTTGTTGCATCTCACTTAGACAGGGAAACCCTCACTGGATTTACACTATCAAAGAGAGATGGAGCTTGGCCATATGCTAGATCATGGAGAAGAAGCACAAAATCCTCCAAGAGCTATGCAATGGAAGGATGGAGAACTTCCACAAGAGACCCTCTCTAGTCTCTTGCTAAAAATCCCAAAGAACTATAATTTGTCTAAGCAGACAAATTTTGTGAAATCATAATACATTCAAAAACCTTTTCTTGAGCCTTCTCCTTCCTTTTATAAGATGAGGATGTGCAAAACCCTAAACCACCTCAAATGAATTAACCCCTTTCACATGGGATCCTCCTTCTAGAACTGCGCTGGGTCTTCAAAGTGGTTCAATGTATCTGGTCTGCTTAGTGATTTGGTCCTGTTGACCTGGTCAAGTGGCTCAATCATGTTCACACACAAGTGGCTTTTATTAAGAAAGCCCTGATTTGTCTCTGTTCACATTGGGCATTGATTTATTTTTATGTTTTAGGAGTTTTTCATGTCCTCCTTTACATTTTATTCATCAATAAATAAAATTAAAAATAGAACGCAATATTCCTATTAGCTTGGGCTAATTAGGAACATTATAGTCCTCCCCTTCAAAATGTTGCTTTTCCTCAAGCAACTGTAAGGATAGAACTGAAGAGCCTCTCCTCTTCTCCTTGTAGCATCTCCAAATGATATGTTCCTCCAAAGGACAAGATGCCTTCTCAACAATATGCCCTCAAGTTGTTCCTCCCATGTGTATAAGCATGCCTTTGGTAAAATTCCCAAATGGCTCTCATCATGAAAATTAGAACATACATGGAAACAACAATATGGGATCTAGACGCCTTCTTGAGGCATGGAATCGAAAATATGTTGGGAATCATCATCTCCATGTGAAAGCTCCACCCCAAGCTATCATCCACAAAAGGTGAGTTACCCTCCAACATAGTAACTCATGAAACATCTCTTCCACCTTAAGCTTCTACAAAGAAGGTGGGCTGCATGGCTAAATTTGTGGGATCAAACTATCCATCCCACTCTGCCTCTCTCTCCACTTATGATATGTGTGGAGCTGATGCTGACCTTGGGCTGAAATATAACGGTCCTCAAATATGACCCAAGTTACTCCATCAAATAGATCACCCATGAGGTGCCTCCTCAAATAACTCTAGATCTCCCGATGGTTCCTCCCATAAGAAGATAAGAGGTGTAGCATGGAAACCATGGTCTTCCCATTGTTTCTCCTGAAACATGAAACATTTGAAGTATGGAGAATCATACTCCCAATGGTCACCTTCATCTCTTGTGCCACTCCCCCAATAGAGCTTCCCATCATCATAATAACAGCATCAGTATATGGAAGCATGAAAAAATGAAATCAAGTTGCCAAGTGACAACCAAGGGGTGGAATCTTGTTCCATATGTGGAACCAGCGCAGTGCATCCCTTGCCTGCCTCATATGATACTGCAACAAGTTTCTTTTCAGCCACTTGTTTGCTGCCACATTCATCTTACAAGATGATATCATGAAAGTACAATTTGGTGCCAATGGTGCACACCATAAATCATGTGGCATTCCCCCACAAACCACAAATAAAATGGCCAATATCAATTCTAAAAATGGCCTCAAGTTCATCATAATACAATAAACAAGAAGGAAAGACCCTCCTTGGTACAATATGCTGCTCAAAAAGATAAAGGAGTAGAAATCATAAAGCAAAAATATACATCCTTCATCATGTACCTCGGTCATTGAGCTGAAATGGCTCAATTGCAAGTTCTCCCTCACTTCAAATGAGTAGGGAAGTGGTTGTGCCAACCTCTTCATCATCTTCTGAGCTATTCATATCCCCATATGCTAATATACGTCTAGTTGGATGCCCTCCCAAGTGAAATCATCCAATAAATAATGGTATGCATTAGAATGCATGGGAATAAAGCTCACCAATGCTACATGTGGATCCCTCTCCTAATGCTTGAAAATCCAAGTTAGGAAAATCATAGAAAATAAGATCATAATAATGTAGTAGATGTATCCATCCACTACTTCATCATACTTCTCTTCTACATGCCTCCATAGTGCATCATATGTGAAGTGATCCTAGGAGCACTCCATAAAACAGTCCAAGCACCCAAGTGATAGCGTTATTGGCTCTTGCAGTGAAGCTTCTGTCATCTCATAGCTTCTCCTTTTGACATCCCACATGTCAAAGTCATCATCAAGCATAATTCTATTGTATGTGAGAGATCCCCTCCAAAGTGGAAGTACCTCCTCATCCTACAAAGCCAAAGAGTAGCCCCTTTGCACCATGATAGTGCCATCTCCTACTCTTGCAACATCGTGAAAAGTATGGAATGAGATCAGCCCATACTTTCTCAATAGCAACCAAAGCAACAACAGCTCTAGTAGCCTCCTCACGCCATAATCATATAGATCATGGAGTAACAACATAGTAAAAGATATGAAAGAGATAACGTCACTCTAATATACCCAAACTCCTTGCTGCCATATGATGTAAGGGTCCTGCCACATGCCCTTAGAAAGAGGATGATGACCAAACTCCTTCAAGAGTAACCAATGCAGTCTTGCATCCTGCTATCTAGTATTATAGATTTGCAAGTAGCTATCTAGCTTCTTGCTCTCCATCCACATCCACTCAACCAATTTTGGATGTCTCCTTCCACCCTTCATCCTGGTACTCCTCCCATGAGGGCTACCATCATCCCAAATCAAATTTCTTCATTTCATGGTATCTTGAAATGAAATCTTCCCAAGGATCAATTTGACCCTATGAGGAAAAAAATAGGTGGTAAGCAAAAACCTCCCATCGTGATGTGCATGGCAACACATTCATGAGAGATGTTATCCATCCGAAGATGTCCTCTATCTACTATCTGCTCCTGTGAGAAGGGAAGATTCTCTTCAAACTATTGAAGAACTTTGCACTCCATGATGTGCTAAAGTGCACCTCCAATGAATTCTTCCCATGAGGTCTTATCCTCATGCATGGCCTTCCAAAACCAAAGAGTCCTTGGATTTGCTGCAAGTAGAAGTTTCTCTTTGAGCAGGGGTGTGCTCATTGAGAAAGGGTCATCTAGAAGGGAGAAAGGTTTTCTCACTTCAAGATGTCTACCATCCATCATTCCACCCTTTATTTCTTCATGAATGAAGCTTCCATGTGAATGCTCCAATGAGGAATGGCTCCTCTCTTCTTCCTCACTGCTTTTGCACAGCGCAGTGCAACTCTGTTACTCTAAATCAATAGCATGCAAAGATGTAGTTCCCTCTTCCTCTAGATGAATGAACTGAGGTAAAGCTAGAGTCTCCTTGGAGGCTCTAGATTTAGCTTTGTATTCACTTAGAATCTTGGATTCCAAGTGTCCTCTATGTCTCTTGTCTTCTCCTCTTTGAGAATAGGAAGTGCATGGCTCTTCCTCTTCTTGAAACCCCCTAGGAGTTTCACTGCAACTCTTCATCTGCTTAACCTCCTGGGGGAGGTCCTTTCTAGATCTAAAAATTGAGGAGAGAAAGCTCATATTATTCATCATTCTGATCTTCTTCTATCTTCTTGGGTTGAGACTCATAGGCTGAGCCAAGAAATATTCTTTGATACCACTGAAATGTTCCCAATCTGGACTGCCCAGCAAGACAGGCCTGAAAAACGCATTTTTTAGGGATGTGTGCTTCAGAAACAAGGACCATCCCTTTGATTCCTTATATCAGAGTATCTAAGACCGAAATCCAAGAGGAGGCTCAAAATAAATCACTCTAGGTGGGTTAAACAGGTCTCCCACACCTAGTTGTCTTCAAGAAGTTGCCCAATGAAGGGCTACAGCAGTATAAAACACAATAATAGAGTATAAGTGAGCTAATAACTCTAAAATGTGTTTATAAACACCTCATCAGAAATTTCATGTACAGCAGCAAGAAGAATATTAACTCTACCGACAAGGATGGGGGAAAAGCATTGATTTTGGCCCTAAAATGAGTGTATTCATAAATATGTGCAAAAATAATGGAAATTGCAGAATTTTATTTCATATTACGTTATTAGGGACCTATTATTCTAATTTCAGCTCAAACAAATAATTCTAGCTCAGTTAAACAGTTCCTCCTTCCCCAACTAGGCTTTAAAACCCTGATTTCCCAAGACTTAGATTATGCAGAAGTTTTTGAAGCTTTTGAAACGTGGATTTCTGAAGATTAAATGTGTAGTATGATCTAAAAATTATTAAATCAGATTAGGTTCATGGCTTATGCAAAACATATGAAAAATATAGGAGATTTCCATGAACAAACCCTCAATTTGAGGTGCTACAACACATGAGATTACCCAGGAAACTCTTCAACGTAATTTTCAGGGGCTGAAGCTTAATTTTATTATAAATCAGATCTACAACATATCCTTGCATGAAAACAGAGATCTAAAACAGATCTAGAAGCCAAAGAGGCTCTTTATTACACTCCCCTTAGGGATCTTAGCAAATGATGGACAACAGTGAGTAGATCTGAGATCTAAGTCACAGTTATGCAGCAGTATTTAGAAATTCCACAGTAAACACATCATAAAATAAATCATATCTGAAGGGTACATGGATTGGTTGGCCAATCCATGGATCACCACAGTGAAAGGAAGGATCCTTTCCACTAGAGATCTCTCCTCCAAGAGAACTCCAAAACCTCTGCAATTCTGCTCTCCAATATTTACGTAGATCATGGAGAGAAATGCGCTGTCTATGATAATATACACTTTGGCCTGATGCCAAGATCTAAAATTGAGCTCAAGCTAATACTACACTCTTCCAGGAGGATAAATGACTCACTCACTGAGAAGAGATGATAGTAAGATCTAGATCTGAGTAGATCTAGATTCCACTTGTTGCAGCTCACTTAGACAGGGAAACCCTCATTTGATTTATGTTGTCAAAGAGAGATGGAGCTTGGCCATATGCCAAATAGTGGAGAAGAATCACAAAATCCTCCAAGAGCTACTCAATGGAAGGATGGAGAACCCCCACAGGAGACCCTCTCTAGTCTCTTGCTAAAAAGCCCAGAGAACTAGAATTTTTCTAAGCAGACAAATTCTCCAAAATCATAATATATTCAACAACCTTTTCTTGAGCCTTCTCCTTCCTTTTATAATATGAGGATGTGCAAAACCCTAAACCACCTCAAATGAATTAACCCCTTTCACATGGGATCCTCCTTCTAGAACTTTGCTGGGTCTTCAAAGTGGTTCAATGTATCTAGTCTTCTTAGTGATTTGGTCCTGTTGACCCGGTCAAGTGGCTCAATCCTATTCACACACAAGTGGATTTTACTAAGAAAGCCCTAATTTGTCTCTATTCACATTGGGCATTGATTTATTTTTATGTTTTAGGAGTTTTTCATGTCCTCCTTTACATTTTATTCATCAATAAATAAAATTAAAAACAAAATTAAATATTCCTATTAGCTTGGGCTAATTAGGAATATTACATTTGTGTTGTGCCTAGATCTATATTGGGCATATCTTTTGAGGCATATAACAGCCCTACATATTTTGTACATTATTTTTCTATAGCAGTGTGTTTATAACTGCGTTGTAGTAGTCTTTTGGCATTTTGTATTGTAGCAACAGTTCAGATTTAGGAGTGATTGCTTGTGGGAGGCTTGTTTTCTCATTGCATATGATTCATGCCTCACTATTATGTATTGATTTTCTGACATAATACATGATTTTATGTCTTCATATTGGTTTCAAATGATTATGAGTTGATTTACATTGCTACTTTCAATTTTGTGTTCATGTATTGTTGCATTCCCAACTTGGGATATTACAGTGGTATCGAAGCAAAATCTTGGCTCAGCCTGTGCATTCAAGACATTATGCCATTAGAAGGAGAAGCTTCTTCTCACAGAAAATATAATTTTTACAGAAGAAACAAAGGCATGGCTCCATTATTTGGAGAAATGAAGGAAGAGAGGATCTCCCAGCTTCTTTTCCAAACTATGAAAACTGTCAAGGAAGATCTCAAGGAGATGAAAGGGGAGAAGGGTAGAAAACTTCCAAGAGGGTTTGAAAGTGAAGAAATCCCTAGATATTCATGAGATGGGTGTGGAAATTTAGCCACACCTGCAGATCCATAGTACAGTTTATTTCCCACATTTACTGCAAGAAGTATGGAGGAAGAAGATGCACGAAGGGAGGAGACCTTAAGTGACTATCTTCAGGAGTATGATTCTCAATCATGGAGATTCAAAGAGCACTTGGACTTCTAAGGTTTTTTCCAACTCAAGGAAGACAGAAGATCTAGAAACCACAGTAGAAGCAAGAGAGGTAGAATCTTTCTATCTAACTTTGATGGATCAACAAAGTGCACAGCCAAAGCTTGGGTGAAGGAGCTAGATTCATATTTCCAGCTTCACCAAGTTTCAGAAAAGAAGGCCATTAGAGTAGTAGTGCTGCACCTCCAAGTTATGGACCATGATTGGTGTTTTTATAGTTATGCTTCATTTTATCATGCAACTGTAAACACTTATGCAGGGTTCACTAAGAAATTAGTGAGGAGATTTGATCTTAAACATTGTAAAACATCTCTAGTTGAACCCAAAATCTCAAAACCTTTGCATGAGTTGGAGAGATTTATTTTTCCAACTCCACTCCATAATTTTGTTGAAGGGGATGGAAACATGCATGATACCTTGCCAAGGGCAAGATCCCCACTTCTTGAAGAGCCCTCTTCTATAGATGAATACATGGAGGTTCCTCCTTCAAGGGAAGACCAAGATCAAGGGTCTCTCATTGATGATAAGGCATTCTCACATATTGATGAAGACGATGAGCAGAGAAGAGATAACATCATTGTACCATTGGGAGGAGATACATCACCACATGGATATGGGAAGGGAGCCATTTCTTCCATTAGAGGAGCCCTTGTGTCTTTGCAAGGAGTTCCGAATGATCTAACATGTGGGAACCAAAGCATAATTCCGGAGCAACATGTATTAGTTTTTGTGGATTGTGAGATGGGAGGAGAAGAAGAGAAGAAGGATCAGCATCAAGGGATGATGAGAATTCACCCTTATTTATTTCGGGAGGTTTCTGCACAAAATAAGGATATTGTATTGCATAGTGAAGAGAGGGACAAATCAGTCCACTCATATATACAGTCCACTTCAAATTTTGATGTCTCACTACATGGGGGCATTCCACCTGGGAGGCCACCAGATCTAGAGTTGGTGAGAGAAATTTTACCATTTGGTTCACCACTCTTAGATCCCAAAGAGGTGGATACTTTGGAGGGGTCGAGTACAGCACATAAAGTTTGGGATAGACTAAGGGAGGAGGGAGACATTCTCCCATTTTCAGCATTACCCACTCTCACTACATATACTACGCTAATAGAAGTTGCTGCAGTGATGGAGGATGGCACCTTCATGGTGCAAGGGAGTTGATCCATGGATTTGGAGAAACAAAGGGTAATTCCTTTGAGGAAGGAATCCTCCATAATTTGGAGTAGATGGAGGCCACTCATGCTTACATTGGCCAAGATCAGGAGATTCTTTTTAGATGGGAGCTTCTCATGGGAGGCCAACTTCCAAATATCACTACTTCTATTTTAGCATGAGCAGCTGCATGATGGGCATGGCAGCATTTTGGAAGATTACTTTGGCATGGGGGATGTCAAAGGAGAATATAGGAGCATGTGGAGAGCTTCACATTTCAGATCATCAGTGTTGTCTCTTGGGAGGATTGATCCATATTGGAGGTCTCAACTTCTGGTAGAGTACTCCAAGGATCTTGGTGCTTGCATGATTCTTGATGACCCGGATGAAGATGATAGTTATATGGTGGATGGTGTGGTCATCTATTATTATGGAAGAGTCTTCTTGACTAGAGCTTCTGAGCTCAAGGAGAAGCTGCTACATGCAGCACATGAGGACTTCCATTCCATGCACTTTGATGAATATATTTCTTTGGAAGAGGAGTTCATTTGGGAGGGAATCTGTAGAAATTATATAATTTATATGTTATACATCCGAGATTCTCCTGATCACACACTATTCGACTTCAAGCACAATACAGAATCTCTTCTACCATTGATCATTAATTGCGGAAATAAAATCAATTGCATGTACACATTAAAACCATAACAATTCACACATATGAACACAGTAATTTATGGGAAAGCTTAAAGCTGAAAACCCCAAACTATCTGTATATTATATGTCATAGATATCATGTAACAATCATCATACAAAGCTCCTCACAAGCTCTCAGTACAATCTCCAAATGCTACACACTAATCAGGTCCGATCTAGCAAATCTCATGCTCCAATCTCTGCCACCTGCTAGCCTGCCTCTACTGCACAATAATTGTTGAAGAATGGATCTAAATGAACTCAAATTGGTCCAGCCTTGCTCACGCAATCCTCATTGGCATCTCCAACCACTGTGTGTTGCAAATCATGCAACACTATAGTCACAACTGATTGTCACACTGCTCTTTCACCTACCTCTTCACTGGTCTCCACTGAAACTGTCCATGCACTGTATTTAACTAATGTATTCTTTAGTTGATCAATGAGTTAATAATTAGTGAATTAATTAATAATTAATTCACACCACTCTCGCTAGTGTATCAATCAGATAGACTAGATACAACTAGCTCAACTATGTTTAACTCAGTTAAACTGAACACAACTCCACCAACTACCTCAATAACTCCACCAAACTCTGTCACATGAGTTCTAACTAAAGTCTCCATGCAATAGCTCCACTTAACCCTCAGGAATAGCATAATTCCTTCTGTCAGCTCATGTGCCACATATGTGCACTTAACTAAAGTGCTCCAAGAGAATAAGATAATGTTTAGAGTCCAAATATTATTAAGAGCTAATAATATTCGACATATCTATTTTTAGACTGGCAATCTAAAAATAGATTCCGCCCAATATGTCTAAAAATAGAAGTCCATATATTTTTTTCCAACTTGACCAACCATCCACAAATAGCATCCTGAAACTCATAGAATATGATCGACATGTCTAAAAATAGACTTGCACCAAAAATAGCCTGTGGGCCCACTTAGTGAAGGAAACTCTTTTCACTAAGCTCATCATCTTGTTGCAATCTCAACACTCTCTCTCAACAAAATAGGGATTATCTGCCACCCCGATCCTACCCCTGTGGTATTCGAATTTTCTCCTGGTGAGCGCCTTCATCAAGATATTAGCAACCTGATCCTCCGTAGGAATGTAAGAAAGTAACATGATCTTCCGTTGCACAAAATATCTGATATGATGATACTGGATGTCAATGTGTTTAGATCTATCATGAAATACTGGATTAACCGAGATTTTTATGCAACTCTGATTATCATAATATATCACAGTAGGATCTAAGTGTGAACCGAACAACCCGACCAGGATCTTCCTCATCCATATAGCCTCGCATGCAGCCAAACTTGCTGCCATATACTCGGCCTCTGCTGAACTGAGTGCCACAGATCTCTACTTCCTGTTGTACCAAGAAACTGTTGTCGACCTAATACTAAAAATCCCTCCAGATGTGCTCTTTCTGTCCGTTGGGCTCCCTGCCCAATCTGCATCCGTGAAGCCACACAGCTTCACCTCATCTGACTGTCTGTACCACAATCCATATCCCAATGTACCTCTGAGATATCTCAATACATGCTTGCCTGCCTTCCAAAAGAGCTTGGTAGGCTTAACCATAGCTTTTGAAACTTGGTTAACAGCGTAGCATATGTCAGGTCGTGTATTGACTAGATACATAAGTGACCCCACCAACTGTCGGTAAACAGTGGCGTCCACTACCTTTGCCGATGTAGCATCCTCTTTCCTCCATCCACCAGGAAGAGGAGTGTCGATAGGCTTGCATCCATGCATGTTGAACTTCTCCAGTATCTCCTGGGCATACTTGCCTTGAGACACAAACAATCCATCACTGCGCTGCCAAATTTCCAATCCCAAGAAATAATGAAGGAGGCCCAATTCCTTCATCTCAAACTCTTTTGCAAGATCAGCCTTGCATGAGAGTATCAATTTTTCATCATCGGTCAGTATAAAATCATCTACATAAAGTACAATGATCAGCAACTTACCCTCAACCACTATCTAGTACAGGTTGGGATCTGCCTCACTCTTGGTAAAACAAAGTTCGGTGAAATAACTGTCAATCCATGTGTACCAAGCACGAGGTGCTTGTTTCAACCCATACAGTGCTCTTTTGAGCCTGCACACATGTGACTCACTGCTGAAGATCTCGAAACCTTCGGGATACTCTATGTACACCTCCTCCTCAATTACTCAGTTGAGGAACGTAGTCTTCACATCCATCTAATGAATGTGCCACCCCATCTGCGCTGAGAGAGCAAGAATCGTCTGTATGGAAGAATACCTTGCGACAGGTGCAAAGGTTTCCTCATAATCGATCCCCTAAATCTGTGAGAAGCCTCAGGCAAAAAATCTTGCCTTGTACTTCTCCACACTCCCGTCAGCTACTTTCTTCACTTTGTAGATCCATCTCGAACCTACCACTGATTTCCCTTCCAGCCTTGGGACAATCTCCCATGCAATGTTTTTGACAATCGAATCATACTCTTCCACCATGGCATCTACCCATGTAGGGTCCTCCACAGCTTCCTCGAAAGAGGATGACTCTGTCATGATACACTTTCTCATCAGAGCCATGTATCTAGTATATCGATCAGGTGATTGTCTGTGTCTGTGCTATGATGTAGGTGCTCCTACAATATTCTCTGCATCAGGAATCAATCACTCAGCTTCTGTAGTGCATTTCCACCCTCTGATGGTTGGCTCTACATGAGTGGTTTCTTCCACTCCATGAACCTCCTCTTGTGGTTGATCCACATCCTGAGGCTCATCCTTAGGAACTAATATCTCCTCATCTATATGCAAGTGTGGCTCCCTCTCAAGTGAACACTTCATGGCTTTATCCTCATGAAATTTGATATCCCGTCACACAACAGTCTTCTGACTGTCTGGAGAATACACACGATAGTTGTGGGGTGTATCAGTTTACCTACAAATATCCCAACCTCTGCGGTCGGCTCCAGCTTCTTCCTGGCATCCTTCGTCACATGAATGTAAACAGGTGAGCCAAAAATCTTCAAATGAGAAATATCATGCCTCTTACCATAAAACACCTCCCCAGGTGTACTCATGCCAAGTATCCTATGAGGACAACGGTTTTTCACATAAACCGCAGTATTTCATGCCTCAGCCCACAAGTGTATGGGAAGGCCCTGATCATGCAACATCGCCCGTGCAGCACCCATGATCGTTCTGTTCTTTCGCTCAGCAACCCCATTCTGCTGTGGGTTATGAGGCGCTATGAGCTCTCTTCGAATTGCTTCTACACTGCAAAAGTCCTTGAATTCGCCAGAGATGAATTCACCACCATTGTTGCTCCTAAGAGCCTTCACATGCTTCCCCGATTCTTTCTCAACCAGTGCCTTGAACTCATAGAACTTTGAGTATGTCTCACTCTTCTTCTGCATGAAGAAGATCTAGCACTTACGAGAAAAATCATCAACAAATATCACATAATACCTATGCTTTGTTGTCAAAGCTACTGAGAAATTTCCACACACGTCTGTGTGAATTCTCTCAAGGACAGTCGTGGCACAACTATCCTTCTCGTGAAAGGTGGCTTTCACAAATTTTCCCAAAGTACATCCCTTGCACTGATCTGACTGCGCAATTGTACCTTTGAGAAGCTCGATAGAAATCTGCTACAAAATTTTCAAAGCACCATGGTGAAGATGGCCCAATCTCCTGTTCCATAGCTCGCCCTCATCCCGGCTCACCACTCCTTCTTCCTTGCCTGCCATTGCTGCGCAGCCATCTACCTGCAACTGATAAAGGTTCTTAACTCAAACCCCTATCCTTTGGGTTTCACCAGTTTCCTTACTGCGCAGGAAAGCCTTTCCCTCGCTATAGACAACATCATATCCCTTGTCTTCCAACATGGCCACCGAGATCATATTCTTCTTCAATTCTGGAACATGCATGACATCCTTCAATATGAAAGGTTTACCAGACTCCCTCTCAAAGGAAATGGTCCTGATACTAGTTGCATTGTATCTACCATTATCGCCCATCTCGATGTGCACTCCAAGATCCTTCTCATCCAGATCACTGAAAAAATATTTGTCTCCAGTCATATGAAAAGATGCACCACTGTCAAGAAACCACACTGATCCTATCACACTTGAGACAAAGCATGCGATCAACAAAAAATACAGCTCAAACTACGAGGCTAAGGCCTCTCTAGCTGCAAATCCAGCAGCCTGCTTATTTTTCTTCTTCTGTGGACAATTTGTGGCGTAATGTCCGTGTTGGTGACAGTGAAAGCACTTCACCTTGGACATGTCCTTCTTCTTTCCTTTCGCACCGAATTGAGAAGCATTATTCTTGCTCTTCCCCTTCCTTTCTTTGGCAGCCAAAGAACAATTTTCTTCATCTGCATTCTTCGATGAAGATCCGTCCCTGGTACTCCGCCTTATCTCCTCTTGCACAAGATCCGACCAAACTCGCTCCCATCCTGGCAATTTCTCCTGACCATTGACAGAGTCCTGATAGGAATGCCAACTCTTCGGAAGCCCAAGGAGAGCCAATCTCACCAAGTCCTCATCATCTACAGTAACCCCCACACTTCCCAGCTCATCTCTACACTAGACAAACTTCGTGAGGTACTTGGGTATATTGTCGCCTTTCTCCATTTTTATGTTCCTGAGTTTATCCTTGAGTGCCAACTTCGTCTGGTCGCTCTTGCTTTGGAATAATTCTATCAATGCTTTCCACATCAAGAATGGAGAATATTTACCATGAAGGATGGACACTATTTGATCCTTCACACCTTCCAAAAGAATCCTTTGACATTTTGCTGTCTTATTTTTCCATGCGTCAAGTGCGGCAGCATCGCTAGAAGCAGGTTTTGGAATTTTTGCATCTATGAACTCCTTCAACCCATTTTCATCCAGCACTGCCTCCATCCTATCCTTCCATGCAATATAATTCGAGCTGCCCTCAAGGGCATACTCCAATATCAATCCGTTGAAAGACATATCAACTTTGACACCAAGAAAACACTGCTGCAAATTCGAATTCCACCAGCACAAAACTCAATCGCTTCAATGTTTTGCAATTGCTCCAATGATCAATATCGCTTTGATACCATGTAGAAATTATATAACTGATATTTTATACATCTGAGATTCTCCTGATCACACACTATTTGACTTCATGCACAATACAGAATCTCTTCTACCATTGATCATTAATTGCGGAAATAAAATCAATTGCATGCATACATTAAAACCATAACAATTCACACATATGAACACAGTAATTTATGGGAAAGCTTAAATATGAAAACCCCAAACTATGTATAAATTATATTTCATATAGATCATGTAACAATCATCATACAAAGCTCCTCACAAGCTCTCAGTACAATCTCCAAATGCTACACACTAATCAGGTCCGATCTAGAAAATCTCATGCTCCAATCTCTGCCACCTGCTAGCCTGCCTCTACTACACAATCACTCCTGAAGAATGGCTCTAAATGAACTCGAATTGGTCCAGCCTTGCTCACGCAATCCTCATTGGCATCTCCAACCACTGTGTGTTGAAAATCATGCAACACTATAGTCACAACTGATAGTCACACTGCTCTTTCACCTACCTCTTCACTGGTCTCCACTGAAAATGTCCATGCACTGTAGTTAAATAATGTATTCTTTAGTTGACTGACGATTTAATAATTAGTGAATTTATTAATAATTAATTCACACCACTCTCACTAGTGTATCAATCAGTTAGACTAGATACAACTAGCTCAACTATGTTTAACTCAGTTAAACTGAACACAACTCCACCAACTACCTCAATAACTCCACCAAACTCTATCACATGAGTTCTAACTGAAGTCTCCAAGCAATAGCTCCACTTAACCCTCAGGAATAGCATAATTCATTCTGTCAGCTCCTGTGCCACATCTATGCACTTAACTAAAGTGCTCCAAGAGAATAAGATAATGTTTATAGTCCAAATATTATTAAGAGCTAATAATATTCGACATATCTATTTTTAGACTGGCAATCTAAAAATAGATTCTGCCCAATATTTCTAAAAATGGAAGTCCATCTATTTTTTTCCAACTTGACCAACCATCCACAAATAGCATCCTGCAACTCATAGAATATGATCAACATGTCTAAAAATAGACTTGTGCCAAAAATAGCCTGCGGGCCCACTTAGTGAAGGCGACTCTTTTCACTAAGCTCGTCATCTTGTTGCAATATCAACAGAATCCAGCATGATATATTTCAGCATATGGAGAGATGCATAGCCCGGATGGTGATAGAGAGGGTGTCACAACCACTTCCCGACTCATTGAGTGTGAGGGAAAGTTTTCAGTTGAGCCATTTCATCTCAAGGACAAAAGTACATGGTAGAGAAGGTAGAATTCTTCATCATGATTTGCACTTCTTTGAGCAGCCTGTTGTATTAAGGAGGGTCTTTCCTTCTTATACATTATATTATGATGTACTTGAGGCCAAGTGCAGCATTGATATTGGCTATCCTATTGGTGGTTTGTGGGGGAAGCCACATGATTCTTGGTGTGCACCATTGACACCACATTGTATATTCATGATTCCATCTTATGGGATGATTGTGGCAGAAAACAAGTGGATGGGGAAGCACTTTTTATTCCTTGTTTTGAGGCAAGAAAATTATGCCCTGTGTTGGTTCCATGTGTGGAACTATGATCCACTCTCTAACTGTCATATGGCAGCTTGTTTTCATTGGTTTTTGCTTCCATGTATTATTGATATTCTTATGTTCATGGGGAGTTTTGTTTGGAGAGTGCTAGATGAGTTGGAGATGCCCATTGGGAGTATGATTCTCCCTACTTTACATGTTTTATGTTTCAGGAGAAACAATGGGCAAACCATGATTTCCACATCACACCTCTTGTCTTCATATGGGAGGAGCCATTTGAAGAACTTGAGTTCTTGGAGGAGGCACTTCATGGATGATTTATTTTGTGGGGTAACTTGGGCCATTCCTGGAGGCCATGAAATTTCAGCCCAAGATCAAAAACAACCCCATACTTACCATAAATTGAGAGAGAAACAACTTGGATGGAAAAATATGATCTCTCCATGCAACCCCAATACATTGCATAAACCGGGGGTTGATGATTTCTTTGATGAGCTACCTAGAATGGCTCATTTCATTTGGATGATAGCATGGGTATGGGAGTCACTCATTGGGAATGAGATTCCCCATGTTTTTCATCACTCCTACCTTGAGGAGGCCATTGGACAGCAAG
The DNA here is from genome assembly GCA_034641835.2 of Pinus albicaulis. Taxonomy (NCBI): domain Eukaryota; kingdom Viridiplantae; phylum Streptophyta; class Pinopsida; order Pinales; family Pinaceae; genus Pinus; species Pinus albicaulis. Next base: position 23,393,660 of record CM076576.1, on the reverse strand, counting down.
GAGGTTTCCACTTACACCTTCCACTTTTTTATGATGTGAGCCATGTGGTTTTGCATACTTGGGAAGAAACATTGGACGGCAGATTTATTGAAAATTATTTTGAGTAGTGGTGGGGAATATTGATGAGGAGGCTACAAGAGGAGGGGAGGAATTTTTCTCTCCTTATACAGTTTCTTGATGACAAGCAACATTTTGGAGGGGAGGACTGTAATATTCCAAAAATGTAGCCTTCAAGCAAAATGGAATATTATAGTTGTTTATCACTAGGTAGGTGAATAAGTGGGTGGGGAGGCCCATAAGTCTCTTTAGCAACAATAAAAACACTTCAAGTGTGAAAGGAGACCCTCTTAGCAGCTAAATAAAGCACCTCCAAGTGTGAACATGGATTGTTCCATGTTGATTCAGTCAACTTTGACCAAGTCAATAGCATTGTTATGGAGGAGTGGAGATTGATTAAGGAATAACGCAGTTTTCGAGGGAGATGGATCTCATGTAGGAAATGACCTAATTGAGTGGGGCCAAGGGAAAGAAAGCTCATATTCTATTTAAGGAAGAATATGGCAGCCATTTGAGCTCATTTTTTGGATTATTATCTTGATATTGGTCTGCTTAGACTTTTTCTTCCTCTTGTTGTTTAGCAGGGTTGCAGTGTTGTTTAGCACCGGGTGTTCCCGAGCGGGAATCCCACCTCTTTCCTTGAGAGGCCTCTTGGAAGAGTATGGTATTCATTTCCAAATTTATTCTTTTATTCCAAGCTACATCTTTCTTCATCGGCGCAGTTTCTGCAGGTTATTGTGCTATGTTGCAGGGTCCAGCAGTGGAGGGATTATAATCCCACTTTCTGAGCTATTTTCTCATAGGAGGAAGGTTTTCTTCTCTTGGGAGATATATTTGGAGATTTATTATGAATATTTCAGATGTTTTACAATAGGCCATATATTTCCCATCATTTCCAGTGTTGTTCCAGCTGGGAATTGCGTTATTTTGGAGGGCAACTTTAGTGGAATATCTTGTGGTTTCCTTACAATGTTTCCTTGTGATTGAGGGGTTTAGACTTCCATGGGAGGATAACTTTGAGTGTATCTACATCATATCTGATATATTTCAGCCTTATACACTCATTTTCTTCAGTTTGCAGTGAATCTTCAGCCATTGGGCTTTAGATCCCATCTTGTATAGAGTGTATTTCTGAAAACCCTTTTCAGGTTCTTTGTAGGATTTTTTGTTGTGCCTAGATCTGTATTGGGAATATCTTTTGAGGCATATAATAGAACTACATATTTTGTACATAATTTTTCTGTAGCAGTGTGTTTATAACTGTGATGTAGCAGTCTTCCTACATTTTGTATTGTAGCAACAATTCAGATTTAGGAGTGATTGCATATGGGAGGCTTTTTTTCTCATTGTATATGATTCATGCCTCACTATTATGTATTTATTTGCTGATATAATACATGATGTTATATCTCCATATTGGTTTCCAATGATTATGATTTGATTTACACTGCTACTTTCAATTTTGTGTTCATTTATTGTTGCATTCCCAATTTGGGACATTACAAAGCAGAAGGAGAAGTTCTAAATGGACTGTTTGGAAGAAGAGGTAGAGGACAAGGTAGAGTGAATGAAGGAGGAGGTAGAAGAGGTGAAGAAAATAGAAGAAATAGGGAAAATGATAATTCTTTTGGATTTCCTATAATTTATGGGGAAACAAATGCTACAATGAAAAACATCTCACCTTCTGTCCTTCCAAATTTTCATGGATTAAAAATTGAAGATCCTGAAACCTTTTTGTTTTAATTTTAAGTTTTGTGTAGATCTTATGATTATTTACAAGAATCTCAAAAACTTAAGCTATCTACTTCAACACTGAAGGGAGCAGCTTTAAAATGGTTCGTGGGTTTAGTCACACAGTCTATTAGGACATGGAATGACATGAAGAAGAAAAATTTAGAAAGATATTTGGATTATTTCATACCCATTAATCATAAGGATGAAGTATTCAAAATGATGCAAAGAGAGGATGAGAATTTGGAGGATTTAATTGAAAGATTCAATTATAATATAAAAAGAGCTAAAATGGATCATTTAGATTGAGATACTTTAAAATCTCTTTTGTTAAAATCCATTAGAGATGAGTGGATAGATATTCTCAACATGATGGGGAAGGGAGATATCTCTCAACTCCCATTACCTGAAATTTCTGAATTATGTATTCATCTCTCAAGGGGAACAGAAAAAAACTGGGAAAAATCCAAGAGATCCTTCTCTTGGTAGAGTGAAAAAATATGCAATTGGAACAGTAAGTAGAGCAACAATTGGAAATATGCTTGATGAATATAAAATTGATATCTTAGGGAGTCTTAGTGAAAAAATAAACACCCTTAAATTACAAAGTAAGAAAAAATCCGAGACTGATGCTTTATCTATTTTCTGTCCTAAATGCAGAAAGAAGCATGCTTTAACAGAACGTCCTCTTGATGCAAAAGTTGTAGAGACCTGTGTGATTTTCTCAAAAAATCATGAAACTAAGAGTTTCCCTTCCATTCCAGGTCTTAAGGTTGTTTTTCAAGAAGAAGCAATTTCAAATCCAACAGAATATCTTTGCTTTGTCTCTATAATACCATGGCAATGGCCACAAAATAAAGGTTTTCACAACCAAATGTATACTCAGCCCCCACCAAATAATGGAATTATTGGCAACAACCTTGGTCTCAACCTCAGTCTTGAGCACAAGGAATGAAAATTCCATAGGTAGATACTCTCCATACTACCAATATCCTCCCTCCTATCCAAAATATCCTCCCCAACAAATGCCTCAAAAAAATCAACAACCCCAACTTCAAAACCAAAACCCACAACTTTCATTACCATTTCCACAAAGGCAAAATCAACTACCTATCCAACCATTACCAAACCCCAATAATAAAAATCCTCAAAATACTTACATGATAGAAGGACAAAATTTTCCAACTTACGTGATTACTCCATTAGATCTTAATGATTTCCAACTTAGATCTGGTAGGATACTAGAAAATAAAAAGCCTTCTATAGTTATTCAAGAACAATATAATTTTGAGGAGGATCCTCTACAACCAAATAAAATTTTTGAGGAAGGAACATCTCTTCAAAACCAAAATTCTGAAAATGAAAAACAAAAACAACCAATAAACTCAACTACTATCATAGAGCAACCATCAGTATCTATTTCTAACCCTCCTTTTCATAAATATTACAAGTTTATAGAGGGGTAGAAAAACATATCATGTTGCCCAATAATGATTTTCTAGATGAATTGAAAAATGTCTGTATCAAAATTCATTTGTTATGGGCCATTAAAGAGATTCCAATTCTATCCAAAACAATAAAAGAGTTAAGCATGAAGAAATGAGGAAGGAAAACAAAAGATATAAAAATAATTCAACTAGTAGGAAAAATTGTGGAAATAATGATGGGAAAAATTGCCATAAAAAAATATTTAGATCTAGTAAGTCCAATTGTAAAAACACATATCAATGATGTTGAAATTCCAGAAAAAATTGATTGATTTAGGAGCAGCTATAAACATCATGAGAAAACAAACCATGGAACAACTCAAGCTTCCTAATCTTCACCTACATTACTGCAATTAGCAGAAAAATCTATAATCAAGCTAGATGGTGTATTAGAAGACATCTCAGTATCCTTAGAATCTTGGGAGTATCCTGTTGATTTTATGATCTTAACTCCCAAGAAAAATCTAGGAGGGAATCCACTAATATTAGGAAGACCTTGGTTGGCTACAGTTGATGCTTTCATTAGATGTAGATATGGTGATATGTATATCTTTGATGGTAACTCAACAAACAAATTCACTCTATATCCTCCAGAAAAAAAACAATCACAGAGTTAGAAGATGAAGAATGGATTGATGATGACAATGATATACAACCTCTCTTTAATATTTCAAGCATTAGTGAAGATATTCAAATCTTATATTCAATAGAAAATTTTGAATCATCTTCAGAATATGAACATGATCAATTTCAAAAGGAATGCAATATTGAATATTTTTCATTCAGGCAGATGTCTCTATACTCTATGGAAGAATTTGGTAACTCTACAGTTGAAATATTTCCAGGAAAATCTTTAAACATAAACCAAAACTTGGAAAGACTACAACAGAAAAAGTTAATCAAAACATTGCAACAACATTCTTCCGCATATGCATCGGAATACACTAACATGAAAGGAATTAGTCGTAAGACTTGTATACATCACATCTACATTTAGGAGAATTATAAACCTATCAGACAACCTCAAAGAAGGATGAATCCAAATATTATGGAAATTGTGAAAGAAGAAGTGAAAAAAAATTTGAATGTAAACTTAATTTATGTTGAAATTCAACAAGATGATGATCCTAGCGAAAATTAAGCACCTACACTAGGTGGAGCCCGCAGGCTATTTTTAGGTGTATGTATATTTTTAGAATGTTGAGCAAATTATATTATAGTGGGAGTCTATTTTTAGAATGGTGAGAAAATTCTATTATAGATGAGGTTCTATTTTTAGATGCATGTGTGAATTCTATTTATAGATCGCATGTCTAAAAATAGAATGCATGTCGATTATTATTATCTCTTAATAATAATTGGATAATAAATATTAATCTATTCTCTTGAAGCACTTGATTTCAGTTAACTGAAGTGGAAAACCAGTTAGCTAAAGTAATTTCAAGTTATAAGGTTGGTTGATGGGACATGCAAGTGGAATTCATTGTAACTAAGTGATTTGAAGTTGTAACAGAGTTGGATGTGTATTTATGTGAGTTGTAAAGTAGATTAAATCAGTTAAGTGAGTTAAACTCAGTTGTGCTAGTTGTAACTAGTTGTAACTAAAGATACACTAGTGAGAGATCAGTGAATTAAATATTAAATTAATTTGCATGGAGTGATCTCACATGCAACTGAAGATTTACTATTGTTAACTACATGCATGTCAGATCCAGTGGAGACCCAGTTGAGAGAGAGGTGAAAAAGACAGTTTGACTATCAGTTGTGACATTATTGGTTGCACTCATGCAACCACACACATATTGGAGATGCCAATGAGGATTGTGCAGTCAAGGAAAGGTAGTATCTCATTCATTCAGGGATTGTGATCAGCAGGGATTGCGCATTGGAGGCAAGCTGTCAGGAGGTAGTAAATTGGCACATGTATTTGCCAATTTTTGTATGATAGTGTGAGACAATTGTATATTGTACTGAGAGCTCTTGGATTAGAGTTTTGTATGAGATTTTTTCATGATCCATGATATATACATAATATATGATAGTGGGGTTTTTAGCTTTATTCTTTCCCGATAAAAAACATTTGTGTTATGTGTGATTGATCTTTCTTCATGTGTTTGTAATTGGCGATTAAATTTCCACAAATATTTTAGTAGAAGGATTTTGTATTTAACAGTGGCATATAATTGTTAGTTAAGGAGAATCCAGGAAATACATAATTTTATTAAAACTTCTACATGGTATTGGAGCAAAGAATATTGCAATTTTGAAGTGGTAGTTGAGTTTTTGGTGGAAATAATTTGAATCTTTTGCATGAATTTCTTGGTGCGACAATTGAGTAAACACCGAAATGGCTTTCAATGGTTTACAGCTAGAGTATGCACTTGAGGGAAACTCGAACTACATTGCATGGAAGGATAGGATGGAGGTGGTGCTTGAAGATAATGGCTTGAAGGAATTCATCGACAGTGATGTTCCTAAGCCCACTTCGATGGATGTTGCATTACTTGATGCCTGGAAAAATAAAGTAGCAAAGACGAGAAGGATTATGTTGGAAGGTGTACGAGACCACATTGTCTCAAGCCTTCATGGGAAAGCCACTCCATTTGCTATGTGGAATGCTTTGAAAGATATTTTCCAAATCAACAACAACCATAGGAAATTGGCGCTAAAGGATAAACTCAGAAAGATAAAGATGGAGAAGGGTGAAAATATTCCTAAGTATCTCACAAATTTTGTTCAATGTCGGGATGAACTGGGGAGTGTGGGAATCATGGTTGTTGATGATGATTTGGTGAGCTTGGCTCTCTTGGGACTTTCTAAGAGTTGGCATAGTTATCAAGACTCTGTCAATGGACGGGAAAAACTTTCAGATTGGGAACCACTGAGGTCGGATCTAGTGCGGGAGAGTTCAGGCGGAACAACAAAGATGGCTCTTTATCAAAGCATGATGATGAAGAGGATTGTGCTTTGGCTGTCAAGGCAAGGAAAGGGAAGGGGAATAAATTCCACTCAAAATCCAAGTCTAAAGGCAAGAATTTGGATTTTTCCAAACTGAAGTGTTTTCACTATCACAAACATGGTCATCTCGCCATTAACTGCCCATATAAGAAGAATAACAAGAAGGTTTTTGGAGTTGCAGCTAGTGAGGCCCTTGCCTCGCAATTTAAACTTGATTTATCCTTGATTTTGTGCTCGGTTTCAAGCATAATGGGATCGTTTTGGTATCTTTATAGTGGTGCTCCCTTCCACATGACAGGAGATAAGGAGCTTTTCAGTGACTTGGAGGAGAAATATCTCCAAATGCATATAGAGATGGGCGATAATGGTCGATATAGTGTGACCGACATTGGTACCATTACCTTTGAGAGGGAGTCAGGTAAACCATTTCAATTGAAATATGTTATGCATGTTCCAGGTCTGAAGAAAAACATGGTCTCAGTCGCGATGTTGGAGGACAGAGGCTATGACGTTGTTTTTAGCGATGGAAAAGCTTTCCTGCGACATAAAAAAATGGGTCAATCCAAGAGGATAGGGATTCGAGTCAATAATCTCTACAAGATGGAGGTAGAAGGCTATGCTACCATGATGGGCAAGGCATAAAATGTGGTGAGCCAGGAGGATGGGTGAATTATGGCACAGGTGATGCAGCCAAAGCTGCAAAAACCCACAATTTCATTCCTAATACAATCTCATGTAAACAAATTATCAACCTCAAAACTGAGGCTTCTCCATGTGTTGAAGCTATTTCATTTATTGATAATATGGTTACTAACCATAAATAAAAATATCCACTTTGACAATTTCTCTGAACTTTGGTTTAAAACCCAAATTACCAATCATATCCCCTTTATCAAATTCTTAATTGTGATTAATTATGCACCTTCAATTTATTAATTCATATCCATATGCACATCAACCCAAATTCTCACACGGAAGCTTTCTTAATAATTGTGACTATAAACCATATAAAATACCCATTCTTAACCACATCAATCTATGCAATTTACTTTGGACAAAAACCATATAATTTCGGGCCCACTCTTTCATTTCGCACTTGGCTTAAATTAAAGTGCCACTATATATGTATATTAATTGGTGATGCTATTTCACATACCTTTGACACTGTCGGGTCCACACCTTCCGTTAACCTCTGCACAACTTCTAATGCGAACACCGTTAGATCTTTGCCTCCTTTGATCGAACGGTTATTGCATAAAATTAAGCCTGGAAAATTATCTTTGCAAACTAAGGTGAAATAGGTGGTATTGCTTTGCAACATGTCACTTCCGGAGGTCCATCCATAAATTTCTTCAATACTGCTTACCCTTTCAAAGCAGTGTGATAAACCCTTGGTGGTTTTCAAACCCACTCATCTGTTCCTCTTCTATGCAAAAACCATCTTCACGATTTCGTTGGTATTTGACTTACAATTACGCATGAAATCCTTTAATGTAGCTCCTCCACACACTTAGTGAAACGCTCAATTCATCGATTCATAGTTCCACTTCTTATTGTGGCAAACATAGATCTTTTCTCTGTTATACTTTCAAGCATCAACTGTAATTAAATCTTCTGCCTCGATTTATTTTTTTTGTTTCAATAGAACCATGTTTTTTCCATCCAATCCCTTCACTGTATAATAGTCTTTTGACTTCACTCTTGTGCGCTTTCCACTGTTTATCAATTCACAGGTTTCATAAAATCCCTATATATGGACCCTCAGTTCATAAGTCAGCCTTCATGTAAATATGTTTGGATATCAAATTACAAGGTCATATTTCTTCAAAGGCATTGATCTATACTGTGATCAATGATCGACCTTTGATAAAGGAAATCCACACAGAATTCAATTTATAAATGAATACTTGACCCTTAAAAACCACACTCAATCTCTCGAACTCATTCATTACATCATTCGAGTTTGAGTACTCTATTTATTCATTTCCTTCATTAAATCTCAATAAATCAGTGCACACAATAATTCAGAAATCAAATTCCTCCATATATACATATAATCAAATAATTACAAAAGACCTCTTGTCTATGGCCTGATATTCTCATCAATGGCCCTTTTCTCCAACTTCCTGTAGGCTTACCACAACAAACCTTTGTTTTTCAAAAACCCTACTTTCTACCTAAGAACTCTTCTCTCCCTTCCTGCCTTTGGGGCTTTACATTTTATACAAAATTTTCTGAACCAATTTAGGTTCAGATCCTCCATAATCTCAACAAAATCCTCCAAATCCTCTAAGTCCTAAATTCTATCCTTTATCCCTAAAAATCCTTTCAAACTCATAAAATCATGGAACCAATTCTACTTTAAGAATTACAATTAAATTTCAAATCTATGGAATCTCAACTATCCTAATTCCCTCATGTTCTCCAATCATTTGGGAAAATTTACAAATTTCTCTCAATAATTAATTAATTCCTATTTAAAATCACTCAAAACATTAATAATTACATTAGTGAACCAATCTTCTTTGAAAACACTAGATCCCTATGTCTATTAAAATACAAAGGATTTTCTGAGCCTAATACTCCTGCATCAGACTCCCAAGGTTAAAAATAATCATGATCTCTTGATCATGTGCTTTTAATCTTTGTCTTCTTGGATCCCACACCTTGTTTTGTAGTTTGTCATCTTTTTTGCTGTTGCTTTTTTATTTCCTCCAAGTCTCCACACTTTATGTTGCTTTTCTCTACTGGTTGTACTTTCACAGTCTGTTACTATCTTCCTTTTGTTGTTGCTGCTTCTTTTATTTCTTGCTGATGTCTTTCTCACTTTCATCATTATCCTTCTTATCAGTTCAATTTCTCTGTCCAATAAATCTTATGATTTCTGATTTCTTCCATCTCTTGATTGTTGAATTTTTATTCTTACTGTCACCCTGTCATCCTTACCCTCTTGTTTACTGTTGTCTTCTTTCTCTTGCATCTTCACATTCTGCATTTCCCAATATTGAAATTGAGATTTCTCTTCATGTATTGAATCCTGATTCTTCAGCATAATTTCTAGCAATTTAATTTCTTTATTCCATGGATTAAATATTTCCACGGAATTTTCTCCCTCTTTCTTTACTTGGTTGTTCATCTATGTCAAATTTTCTCCAGCATCTGCAACAAAACCTGCATTCACAAAACAATTATTAAAATAAAAACCATAAGGCCTCAGTGCCTTTCTTTCCTCTGGCAACATTTAAATATGCTGCTCTGAAATTTCCTCCTTTATCATCACATCAGTATGTTGATTCAATCTTCCCAAAGAATTTTCTAAAGGACTCACAAGACTGTCAACAAGTCTCTCTTCCACACCATCTGCTTTCATGATTTTCTCTATTCTTGTCCACTGCAGTGAACTCTATCTTCTGTAATCTCCCAGTCATACTCTGATTTTTCCAACAAATATTCCAGCAATGCAATTTATTTTTGGCATTCCTTAAGTACTTCATCATCACTTACAATTTCTACATTTTTACACAAATTTTCAATTTGTAAATCACAAAGCTCAGGATTCTCAACTATTGCTTCACATATCAGTTCTTCAAATTGAATCTCATCTTCTTCTTTCACAAGAAATTCTTCCTGTGTTGTAACAACTTCAAATAACAATGTATCACTGCTTTCCTCATTCAAGAGACATTATTCATCATTCTTTAATTCAAATTATTTATCTGTTGAAATATACTCTTTCATAATTTTGACAGCTTCAAAATATTTCTCATCCTTTGCAAAACCTGTAATCACATCACAATTATTAGATTAAAAAATACAAGGCTTTACATCATCCGGCTGATCTGAACCTTCCCAACAACTCAGGAAATCATCAATAATTCCCTCCTCAGCAAGGTAAACTTCTTGTTGTCTTAAATCTTCACAATGATTCATAATATCTTTCATAGATATCCATTATTCATCTTTACCCATAACTTCACTCGGAATTTCTCCCTGTTCTGCTTCACAAATGGAAACTTCCATTTTCAACTCAGCTTCTCTGAGTTCTTCACACCCCAATTGCACACTCATCATCTATTCAATATTTCTTAGCTCTTCTGCTAATTGCATATTCACTTGTTGTTCTCTCTTCTGTTGTAGCCTCTGCCACTTTAATTTCTTCTTCATGATCCAACCATATCTTTGGTTTTCTTCTATCATCATTTTCAATTTATTAAATTGTTCTCTTATCTCAACTAACTCTTTTTCATATTCTTCATCATTCAACTACTTCCATATTCCATTTGCCTTGGCATATTCTTTCTCCTTCCTTTTTTTGTGGTCTCTCTCATAACCTCTGCTATCTCTTCTATGACTATCAGTAGTCATCTTAATCTCCATTTCTATCTTCATGATTTCCTCACTCATTCATCATGAGTTGTACTAAAAAAAGGAGGATTACAACCGTCGGTTGTAGCAAGCCCTCCTCAGCCTTCCAATCTCTCTATCTCTCAATGTGGTGATGTCTTGATCAACAATTTCTCAATGAACCTCTTTGATATTTGACCCTAACACTATAACAATAATGCTCTGCTTCACATGTATTCAAAACTTTGACAAAATTTCAACCTTGAACCAAGAGCCTACAGCTCCATCTTATAGGAGATGGAGAGAGCAATCATTTCCTTTCTCCTTACACAAGTTCTAAATAGAAAAAACCAAGATGTTTCCTCAACTTCCCATGCTTTTGCCTTCTTTGAGAGTTCAGTTGTTTATGGCAAGGCCCAATAAGAGACTAGTGCTTTGCAGTTTCTATTTTTTACTGACTCTCTCATGAGAAAAAGCTAGAAATTCAAATCCTTCTCCATGGTTTTTTCCTGTTTCAAACTCAAAACATGGGTAACGCTGCCCTCTAGTCTAAACAGAGTGTTTCCCTAGCCACTAACGCAGCCTTTTAATTGATCAAGTGTGTTATAACACTTTCTGGAGTTTATAGGGGTGCGTTACCTTGGAAAAAATAGGTTTAGTTTAGGTCTTTGTATTCCTTCCATATTTATCTTCTCCTCTGAGCTGATGAGGATGTTTTTTGACCTGTAACATATGCCCCCTAAAGTTTGAGGTCAGAGACAAAGAAGACAGCCGAAATACTTTATAATGTGTGTAGTAGAGATAAAGAGATTGGGGGACTGAGGAAAACCTGAAACAACAACATATGTCAGAAAATATAGTATTTTTCTTGAGTCGGGCATTCCCATGCTCAGTAGATAATCAACATGATTTCTCTAGTACAGAGATATGAAGAATTTGTCCACCAATAAGCATAATGTGGAAGTGTCTGTCATAACAGGATCAGGTTGAACAAGCTGTCTCCATAAAAAATATGACAACTTGGGGAAGGGAACATAGCTGTAATGGTGTAACCTTTGCCCCAAGGTCTTGACCGTCGCTTCACTTAAACTGCATATTTCTCGACATGCGAATGAAGGAGCTATCGTCGAACATGTGAGAAATCGTCTGATTACCAGTTGATAATGAAAATTGTTAACAGACGCGAAGGTGGCCACCAATAATGATGATGGTCCCTAAGATGCACAGTAAAATCTAGCGAGTGTGAATAAAAAGAGTTGAATTCGAACACTCATAGAATCTTTCAATTAGAAGCCAATGATGAAGACTCCTAATCAAACACAAGATGACCTGCCACTATTGTCTGCAAGTATCTGGGTACTGAGTTTCTGGATCAACTTCCTAGATAAGATGTTGAAGTCGATAGGAAGAGATCTATTGAACGGTAGGAACTGAGGCATCCTACATCAGTCAACACGAAACGGAAACCAAATGATTTTTTTTTTTATGGAAATAATGAAGAGAAAATGGGGATAACTGATGACAAATAATTTTTGGCATAATGAGCGGTTTGGTTGATTAGAGGAGTATTATATATTGAGATCTGCTTGAACAATAGAAGGCACTGTAACAGGGTACTAGGCAGCTGAGGCTTAATGAACACCAAAGAGTTTGTTAGGATTTAACCAGTGTAGGAACACTGGGAGATGAAGGCTAATACTCATAAATGGTAGGGTTTGGCTAACTGCGAAAGGGTTTTCTGGGAAGTGCCATGTTCAAGATTTTTGTTGTCAAATCGACCTTTATGAAAATGTAACAGAGGTAGTATCCATTTTGTACAAATGTTTCCCCGTCTGATTAGGTTTAACGAGTCCAGAAGAGTAAACTCAGTAAATTTTTCATATTTAGAGATTCTGAAAAATGTCGTAAAAGACAACTCCATGGGGTACCTTTTTCATGTCTTGATAACTGGGCACGGAAAAGGGAGAATAGTAAGCCCGAAACAGTTCATTTTCCATGAGTTAGTCCATAAAAGATGGAAAAGTGAGAAATATATGTTCGATGGATGTCTACCTCATTTTGTTATGAGTACGAAGAGACGAAGTAAACTCAGTACTCTTTGTGAAATTTTTTAACGAATCCAACAAAGAAAAACTCGGTGCTCTCCGTGAAATTTTAACGAGTCACATGGAGAAAACTCAGTCACTTTTTCTGTTTAAAGAGCTTTGAAAAAGAGGAAAATAATGGCTCCTTACTCTCTGTCGTGGTAGTTTAACGAGCCTGACAAAGGCAACTCGGGAGATTTTTCAGTTTTATGAGCTAGAAAAAAGTCCCTAAAAAGAAAGCTCAATGCTTCTTCATATCAGTTTTAACGAGCCTGAAGAAGATAACTCCAGGTTTTTCAGATTAACGAGCAAGAAAAAGACCATAAAAATAACACTCGAAATCAACTTCGTATAAGTTTAACAAGTCTGAAGAATAAAACTCGAGGTTTTTCAGATTAACGAGCAAGAAAAATACCATAAAAAGAATGCTCGATTAGCCAGAAAAATACCCAATAGGAATGTATATTGTGGTAGAGATTACACGGGTGCTTTTATTGATCACGGGGTCGAGATTTGGAGCTAGTGAAGGAGGATCCCTACTTCACTGCTTAGCGCTCTCCAAAATACTTTGGGATCATAAAAGAGGTAATCTTCCATCTTATTCCATCAAGTTGTTTAAGTTGATATGAACATGTATGCATCTTCTTCATGAACTATACGGCTAATCTTACTGTCTGCCTCGGGCACCGGAAAGCCCTAAGAGGGATATTCGAGAACCAAAAAGCCAAGCATTTTACCCTATAAAATAGAAACTGCAAAGCACTAGTCTCTTATTAGGACTTTTCATAAACAACTGAACTCTCAAAGAAGGAAAAATCACGGGAAGTTGAGGAAACATCTTGGTTTTTTCTATTTAGAACTGGTGGAAGGAGAAAGGCAATGATTGCTCTCTCCCTCTCCTATAAGATGGAGCTATAGGCTCTTCGTTCAAGGTCAAAGATTTGTCAAAGTTTTGAATACATTTGAAGCAAAGAATTATTGTTGTAGTGTGAGGGTCAAAGATCAAAGAGGTTCATTGAGAACTTGTTGATCAAGACATCACCACATTGAGGGATAGAGAGATGAGAAGGCTGAGGAGGGCTTGGTAAAAACGACGGTTGTAATCCTCCTTTTTTATGAATCAACAGAACTGTATCTGTTTTTTCCATTCTATGCGTCGATATTGTTATAGAATTCTGCTATAGGGTAAAATGCTTGGGTTGTTGGTTCTCGAATATCCCTCTCAGAGCTTTCTGGTGCCCGAGGCAGAAAGTAATATTAGTTGTATAGTTCACGAAGAAGATGCATACATGTTCATATCAACTTAAAAAACTTGATGGAATAAGATGGAAGATTACCTCTTTTATGATCCCGAAGTCTTTTGGAGAGCGATAAGCAGCGAAGCAGGGATCCTCCTTCACCAGCTCCAAATCTCGACCCTGTGATCAATCAAAACACCCGTGTAATCTCTACCACAATATACATTCCTATCAATTAAGTTAATATATGAGAAACATTAAACAATTCATATCTAATCCATTCATCTCATGCTATATAAGTAATTAAAAAACAATAACAATATTTATGCATAGAATGGAAAAAACAGATACAGTTCTATTGATTTATAAAAAAGGAGGATTATAACCGTCGGTTGTACCAAGAAATCCTCAGCCTTCCAATCTCTCTATCTCTCAATGTGGTGATGTCTCGATCAACAAGTTCTCAATGAACCTCTTTGATCTTTGACCCTCACACTACAACAATAATGTTCTGCTTCACATGTATTCAAAACTTTGACAAACCTTTGACCTTGAACCAAGAGCCTACAGCTCCATCTTATAGGAGATGGAGAGATCAGTCATTGCCTTTCTCTTTCCACCAGTTCTAAATAGAAAAAACCAATATTTTTCCTCAAATTCCTGTGCTTTTGCCTTCTTTGAGAGTTCAGTTGTTTATGGCAAGACCCAATAAGAGAATAGTGCTTTGCAGTTTCTATTTTGTACTGACTCTCTCATGAGAAAATGTTGGAAATTAAAATCCTTCTCCCCAGGTTTTTCCTGTTTCAAACTCAAAACATGGGTAATGCTACCCTCTAGTCTAAACAGAGCGTTTCCCTAGCCACTAATGCGACCTTTTCATTAATCAAGTGCATTATAACGCTTCCTGGAGTTTATAGTGGTGTGTTACCTTGGCAGAAATAGGTTTAGTTTAGGTCTCTGTATTCCTTCCATATTTATCTTCTCCTCTGAGATGATGAGGAGGTTTTTTGACCTGTAACAAAATCCCCCTAAAGTGTGAGGTCAGAGACGAAGATGATGGCTGAAATACTTTATAATGTGTGTAGTAGAGATAAAGAGATTACAGGACTGAGGAAAACCTAAAACAACAACATATGTCAGAAAATATAGTATCTGTCTTGAGTCGGGCATTCCCATGCTCAGTAGCTAATCAACATGATTTCTCTAGTACAAAGATATGAAGAATCTTTCCACCAATAAGCATAATGTGGAAGTGTCTATCATAACAGGATCAGGTTGAACAAGCTGTCTCCAAAAGCAATATCGCAACTTGGGGAAGGGAACATAGTTGTAATGATGTAACCTTTTCCCCAAGGTCTTGATTGCCACTTCACTTAAATTTCATATTTCTCGACATGCGAATGAAGGAGCTGTCATCGAACATGTGAGAAATCGTCTGATTACCAATCGATAATGAAAACTGTTAACAGACGCGAAGGTGGCCACCGATAATGATGATGGTCCCTAAGATGCACAGTACAATCTAGCGAGTGTGAATAAAAAGAGTTGAAGTCAAACACTCGTAGAATCATTCGATCAGGAGCCAATGATGAAGACTCCTAATCAAACACAAGATGACCTTCCACTGATGTCTGCAAGTATCTGGGTATTGATGGGTTTCTGGATCAACTTCCTAGATAAGATGTTGAAGTCGATAGGAAGAGATCTGTTGAAAGGTAGGCACTAAGGCATCCTACATTAGTCAACACGAAACGAAAACCAAATGATTTTGTTTTTTATGGAAATAATGAAGAGAAAATGGGGATAACTGACGACAAATAATTTCTGGCATAATGAGCAGTTTGGTTGATAAGAGGAGCAGTAGATAGCAAGATCTGCTTGAACAATAGAAAGCATTGTAACAGGGTACTAGGCAGCTAAGGCTTAATGAACACCAAAGAGTTTTTTAGGATTTAACTGGTGTAGGAACATTGGGAGATGAAGGCTAATACTTATAAATGGTAGCGTTTGGCTAACTGCGAAAGAGTTTTTTGGGAAGTGCCACGTTCAATATTTTTGTTGCCAAATCGACCTTTATGAAAATGTAACAGAGGTAGTGTTAGGTCTTTGTAATAAGCAAGATTGGAAAAAGTCTGATCACAGAGTTAACATCATTTCAACCAACTTTGGGATTCTAGGATCTAGCCCTCCTGAATCCGGAGAGGGATCTCTCCAATATGTACAAAGATGGATTTGTCTTTGAAAGCTTAAGGTATTGATATTAGGCTAGTTATGAAGTTCAAGGGTTTGGTTTTGTGTTTGGATGGTTGAACATAATTGCTGTCTGAGGCGGAAAGATCTATATGCAAATAGGTTCAAAAGCGAGAATTTGCAAGCAACAAGAGTAAGCTTTAGCTAAGATGAAAGATGATGACAGGTTTTCAGTCCATTGGGCTATGGAGTCATAAGAGGATTTAATTGAAGCAAATCAGGTTCAAGAGTGGTCTATGGGGCAAGCCATATATGCCTAAGGATCTCTTTAAGGTTTGATTTATGGAATGGAGTGATACAATAAGAAGGGGAAAATAAATAGATGCAGAACAAAGAGCAGCCTAGGATCTGGTAAGTACTTTGAAACTATCCAGCCTTTGACCAGGCACTTAAGAAAGACATGAAAGAAAACTAGGATCTGGTAAGTACTTTGAAACTAGCCAGCCTTTGATACACTTCCAATAGAAAACACATAAAAAACAAAGAGAAACTTGAAAGCAACCTTTGGATTAGAAGCTAGCGGGCCGGGCTCACCACAAATCCTCTCCTAGCTCTTCTTTACTTGGTTACACCCAAGACAATCACAAAGATAACACAGAATGGCCTAAGATCTGATAATTAATTTGAAACTAGTCAGCTTTTAACACATTCTAAGGGAAACAATCAAACTGTTATGCAAACAAGACTGGGACCAGGGCTTACCATATCTTCCTTAGTTCATCTTCACACAACATATACTGAAAGTAACATTCAGAAATGACATTCAACTAAGACAATAGGATGAGGGAACACCAGCATTCCTATGTTTGAATCTGAATTAAATCATCTCCAAATAACACAATTGAAGGAAAACATTAAAATAAAGATTTCTCAGCCAGAGAAGGCTACTGATATGCGGCAGGTCCTAACACTGTTTAAACTATTCTTTACAGAATAAAACGAAACATAATGAAAACAAAAACAAAATCACAAGTTACAATAAGAATAACATCACCGTCAGCATAGACCAGGATCCCATAAATCAGCTTGTATTGATGCTCCAAACTGGTTACAATCTTCAATTCCAGTGTTTAATTCATCTTTCCTTCACAACCTAACTTATCTGCTACAAGCAGAGCTCCAAGAGCCAGTGAAAACACTATTTACAATCAGGATTTTTTAGCTCAGTTACATAGAATGCTTCAGCAATTACATTGACAACCAACCAACCCCTCACTCATCTTCTACTAAAGTATTTATAGAAGGATGAGGAGGTGAGATCTGTTTAAAGATTTCAAATATATTTAATACAGAGTTAATGTTTTCTTGGCCCTTGGGAAGCTCAAGGAAGAAAATGTACAGTTGTTTCACTATATTAATTGTTTTACACTTACGAATGAAGCTCGGAGGGAGCTTTTGTTGATCTTTGAGGCTCTGTGTACTATTAGGGTTACTCTGCGAACATCTGTCAATAAATTCCATGGCAGAAGTAACTTCTTTGGCTGCACAGAGGCACAATATCTGATCCTACTCAATAAATTTAGCTCCTGATTGAATACTTTGAGGCAATAGGTGGAACTGCGGTGGTTGAGGAATCAATTTTCCTCAGATATGGCAGTGGAGGCAATATGTCTGATAAACACTTTTAGGTTTTCTCTTTTAAACTGTGTTTTGAGTCGGGGATTAGGCTTTTTATAACTGTCTTAGCCGTAATCCCCACTCATCTGATCATTAATTCTCTGCCCTGGTTATTTTTCTGATTTCCTGCGATCTGATACTCTTTTTCTGTGACTTCTTTGCTGTTTCCAGGTTTTACAGGGGCGCGTGGCAGCGAAGGCTCATGGAACCTCGTTGACAGTATAATTTACACCCTGTGGATAATCTCTCCAATGAATTCGAAAGGTAGAGGATCGTCATCATTGCCCCATGAAATGTTTCCATTTAATCAAGAAAAAACCTTAAACCTGCACAAAACAAAAAAATGAGGAAATCCTGCGATTATATGGGTCAATATGCATCGGAGGGCGTGCGGAGGAGTGGGGCAATCTGAGCCGTTGATCGCGCTGTGATCAACGATCGGGAGCGACTAGGAAGGTCAGCGGCGGAGAATAGTTGACTAGGGAATGGAATCGGGAAATTGAATGGGGACCATCGATCTGCAGAGATCGACAGGGGAGATTGATTTCCCACCGCGGGACGGCTTGGTTATCGAGCGGGCGCCTTGGTTAAAGGTCGGGCATCTTGGGCAATCATCAACCGTTGGATCAGCGGGCCTAGAACGGACGGCTATCATCGATTCCACTGGGCGGTTATGGTCTGACGGATAACGCGCGGGGGACTGACTTTATGCAGCGGTTTTGAAACAGGGCGGAGGACACGCGTCAGGCGATGTGTGGAATCGCTGGGCCTCGGGCCAAAACAGCCTTTGCCCGAAGAATGGTGCGAAATAAAATGTGGTTTTGGAAAACAACGTGGGGAATGGCGGGGTCCACAAGGTAAGTTGTGCTCCGCGCCGTCCGATATGAGGAGCAGATCGACGGTTGAGATCATTCCATAAATTTCACGGGCGGAAAACTTTGGAATTTAATTAAAACCCGATTTTCAAAGGTTTATTATGTTTTGGGCGGAGAAAAATGAAAAAGCGCCTGATAGGTTTAGCCATAGGTTCTAGCGCTCGGGCGCATGGAGAAAAAGAGGTAGGGGGCTTAGCCTGAGGGGCTTAATACCAACGCATAGAAAATGTGCGTTTCTATGGTTTTTTAATGTTTTTCAAAGGGAAATGAAGGCTTTCGATAAGGTCAAAATAGTGGGTTTTAACCTTATAAAGGGGATTTTAATGAAATGAAAAGGGAGAAACATGAAATTGTGTGGTTTTCATGGGAAATGGAGAATAGAGAATAAGGTTAGTGGTTGAAAGAAGAAAAAGGGAAAAGGGTCCTTTGCAGAAGTATCCAACTGTGGTTTTTTATAGGATTTCAGAGGCTTTTGAAGTATGAAACAGCGGTATGGGATATGGACAGAGGGAAAAGGCTGGAGGCCTTATAGAGACTTCAAGAGCCAACAATTTTTAGAGATGAAATTTTTTCCTTGGAGGCTCCCAAAATTTTTTAGCCACCTTTTGGTATAACAAAATATTATGGGTGGCTAACAGTGGCTCCACATGGGGATGGTGCCTTCCTGAAGGCATCAAGAATTCAGACTTGATTCTTCTGGGATGCTGACTTGTGCCTGATCCTTTGGATTTCTTTCTTTTGCTGGATGATTTTGCTCTGCTTCTGAAAAATAGGGTCAATCATGAAAGATAAATGGACTTCATCAATACAACTTTCTACCTACCCAATCATATTGATCTAACATTTTTTCTTCACCAGAGTGCACTTGGATTGGCAAACTCTATTCACAACATTTTATTCTTTTGAAAGCATAAAAACTAATCTAATGCTACTCCTTATTTCTCCCTGAACTCAGATTAAACAGTTGAGCTCAGATATTTCTCTACCTAATCTACTGTCTTTTGGGATTAAACTGTCCAACAGACTTTCATTCCCTAATTTCTACAACAGAAATTTAAAAACAGTCAAGTCAAGATTAAGCTGTTTGAATTGCTGTGATCTATGGCATAAAAAAAAGCTGCACATAGATTATTATTTGCAGAAAAATAAAAAACAAAATGGAAGGCTTAAGATCTGAAAATCTTGAAGCACTGCCTTCTCTTTTTACAGCTCTGTTTTTTACTTTGTTTGAGCTATTCTCTCTTTATCTCTGGTTCAGATTTTGAGTTTGTTTGAACCTTCAATTTCTAACCTAATCTATTACTGATAAGCCAAGATTAAACAGTTTGGCAAATCGAATTCACTATCCTATCAGCAGAAAAATTGAAGCTACTTAGTCAAGATTAAACAGTTTGACTAACTAGAAGTGTATTTTTGAGGAGTGGCATTTGAGCTTGCACACTTTCAGATTTGTCTCTCTTTTTCTTGGCATGGGGCCTTGCCTTTCTTGTTTTCATTCCTTCCCTCTTTTAATTTTTCTTTGTTTTTGTATTTTTTGATTTTTCATAACTTTGAATGCAATGGTGGATGGACTATTCATAATGGAAAAAGATAAAAAGGATTCAAAACATAAAATGGATCAAGAGAAGTAATGCTTAAGCATCTGCCATTGACAGGACCTCCAAAAAATTCTGTTCCATCCAGTTCCTATAAGAAAAATGCATTATTACCAGCGACTGAATGAATAGAGTAAGGGCCAAGCCATAGATTGTCAAATTTTCCATGCTTGCCATTTTCTTCCCTTCTTGAGTCCCACTTTAAAACTTTGTCCCCAATTTTGAAATTGCTGGCTTTTGCTCTTCTGTCAAAGATCTTCTTGATACTATCTTTCTTCTGCAATGCTTTGTTATACACTTCCTCTCTGGTTTTCTGAAGATGAATGGTTTGATTTATTCTTCTGATTATGTCATTTTCTTCAGTCTGCAACTCTTGAATTAACTTCATAACTGGTACACCAACGCTGTTAGGAAAAATTGCATCTGTACCATACACAAGCTGGAAGGGTGACATACCAATATATTTCTTCAAAGTTAATCTGTCAGCCCAAAGTGCATGGATCAGCTTTGTGTGCCAAGACTTTTTATTGTCCTCCAACAGTTTCTTGATTATGTTCACTAAGCTTTTGTTGGAAGATTCTACAAGTCCATTACCTTGAGGGTAATAGGCTGTGGAGTGTCCCAATGTTATCTGATACTTGTGACAGAATTCAACCATTTTCTTTGATCCAAATGCTGCTGCATTATTTGTGATGATCTTGGTAGGATAGCCAAATCTGGAGAGGATGTTAGTCTCCATAAATTTTATGATAACTAAATCATTGGCCTGCCTACAAGGAATGGCTTCTATCCACTTAGTGAAGTAGTCTGTGGCCGTGAGAATCCACCTATGCTGGGCAGAGGATGGTGGATGGATTTCTCCTATGAAGTCGAGTCCCCACTATTGAAAAGGAGCTTCAACAGTGATTGGATGTAGAGGAAGGGGTAGCATTTTTATTTTGCCTTCGAATAGTTGGCATTTATGGCAAGTAGTGGTCATCTTGTGTACATCAGGAAAAAGAGTAGGCCAATAGAAACCAGCCCTTAGAATTTTTTTGGTTGTTGCCTTCCAGTATAAATGACCTCCACACTCTCCTTTGTGGAATTCCTCCTTAACCCTTTCTGCATCAAACTCAGGCAAACATTTAAGCAATATACCACTTGCATTTTTCCAATAAAGACATTTATCAATAATGCAATAGTTTACAGCCTTCAATTTTAAGAACCTTGCCTTTGTTTTTGATAAACCGGGAGGTGCATTTAAATTAAGCAAAACATAGACAATATCGGCATACCAAGGAGAATTCATAAAATGGTCTTCAACAATGGGAGTTGAGAATTCTTCTTGGTTATCCAAAGAATTAATCATGTTAATATCAAGAACTTCACAATTTGATTCAGCCATTAATCTAGCTAGACCTTGGCCTTGGATGAGCTTAGTGGGTTTTATCTCTAAATCATATTCAAGAATAACAGCAATCCACTTACCTCTCTTACCATCTGGGTCCTGTGTTAGAATGTCTTTAACAACTGAATTTGGGACAAAGGCAATGATGTGTGAGTGAAGGATGTATACTCTGAATTCCTTCAAAGCTTTTACCAAGGCAAAAGCTTGTTTCTCCATAATGTTATACTTCAAAGGGGCATCCCTCAATGCCTTACTAAAGAATGCAATAGGTTGCTCTTTTCCTTGTGGATTTTTCTGTAAAAGGACAGCTGCAATGGTATGTTCTAATGCAAATGAGAAGATATAAAAATCTTTTGAAAAATCAGGACTTATGAGAACCGGTGTTTTGGTTAACGCTTGTTTCACCAGCTCAAAGGATGTCTTTTCTTCCAAGGACCATTTTATCCCTTGCTCCTTCTTCAACATGTTTGTAATATTCCTAAGGAGCTCAGCTAAGTTAGGGATGAACCTTCTCAAAAAGTTTATCTTTCCAACGAAAGATTGCAACTCTTTTATGTTTCGAGGATGAGAGATTTGCATTATGGCCTCAATCCTTTTTGGATCTATCTTTATACCCTCTTCTGAAATAATGTGCCCAAGAAGTTTACCTTCTTGGAGACCAAATAGGGTCTTCTTAGGGTTTAAAGATATTCCAAACTTTCTGCATTTCTCGAAAACTTTCCTCAAATGTTCTAAGTGCTCTTCATCTGTTTTTGAAAAGACAGTGACATCATCAAGATAGATAATGATGAAGAAGCCCAATTCTTCTGAGAATGCTATGTCCATGGCTCTCTGAAAGGTTGCTCCAGCATTCATTAGACCAAAAGGCATTTTCACATACATGAAGGTGCCCCATGGTGTAGTAAAGGTTGTCTTTAATTGATCAGCAGGGTGGACTAAGATCTGATTATACCCTGAATAGCCATCCAGCAAAGAAATTCTTCTAGACCCTACCACCCTTTGTAAAATATGATCCATTTTTGGTAAAGGGTAGTTGTCTTTCAATGAAACTTTGTTTAAGTCTCTAAAATCTATACAAAGTCTGATTTCTCCAGTCTTCTTCCTAACAGACACCAAATTAGATACCCACTCAGAACATCTAATAGGGACAATAATACCAGCGTCATACATCTTCATGATTTCCTTCTTAACCAAAGGTAGTTCGACAGGGTTTATTCTGCGCAGCTTCTGTTTGAATGGTTTTTGGTTTTCTTTAAGAGGGATTTTGTGCTGTATTATTTCAATGTCATAGGACTTAAGATCTTCGTAGCTCCATGCAAAAACATTAGAAAATTCCTTAAACAGCTCTATATATTTGAGTCTAATGTGAGCTGGAAAAGTTTTGGACAGTTTGATATTGCATTCCTCTACCTCAGTCTCTACAGGCTCCAGTTTTGGTTTATTCACCACATCGTTAAAATCGAACAACTCTTCCAAAGGTGCTAGACCACTTGGCAAACTTTCATCTTTAGAATGCAGAGTTTCTAGTTCTTCTGTTTCTAATTCTGCACTCAATTCTGTTTCGTTTCTAAGTTTTCTAGTCTGAAGGTTAATGTTGACAAGCTCAGGAGAAGGCTCTTCCTCACCAAGAAATTTTTCTTCGCTGCAATCTATGTCATAGTCTGAATCTGAACTATGCAGTTCAAATTCATTTCTGAATTGCATGAAGTCTTCTATTTGTTTATCTCCGTCAAACACCTGCTAGTATTTTTTATTATCAGGCACAGCTGGTCTAAATTTTATTTGAGGTGAACAATCATTGATCTGATATGGCATTAAACACGTCCTAGCTGCAAAGGCTAAATTGTGGGCTATAAGGTTTCTTTTCCTCGGGACAAAACTCAGTGCGGATTCCTAAAATGTTTTCAGAAGATCCATGACATCATTCTGATAGGCCCTAAGTCTGGGATGATTTGCATTATACTCCCCATTGACTTGCCTAATTATTAACTCAGAATCCCCATATACATTAATTCTTCTAGCTCCCAGTTTTTTTAACAGGTTTAAGCCTAATAGCAGGGATTCATACTCTGCTATGTTGTTGGAACACTGAAAGTTTAATTTGCAAGAAATACATTCTGTGTGCTTGCTTTCAGTGTTAGTAATCCAGATACCTGCACCAGCGTTTGTTTTAGAGCATGACCCATCAAAATACATAGTCCAGAGAGGATCATTTTTAGTTTTATCAGTTTGGTGAATGTCTTCTGTATGATTTGATCCTTCAGTTCTGTGTTCCTCTTCCTCCGTTTCAGCCATTGATCCCGTTAAAGTGATTTGTTCAGGGAGTGTTTCGTCATTAAACATGATAAAAGAATCAAGGCATGTGCTCATAGAATACAAAGGAGAGTTTTGAGGTCTGTCTTGACTTGTCATTGTGTATTGCATATGAGACTCCCTGTAAAGTCTTCTATTTTGATTGAAACAGGGATAGTCGCATAGGTCATGTCCATCTGCATAGTCCCTTGTAACTTAGCCCCCTAAGATCTTGATAAAAGCATTCCATACTTTGGGGGTACATCAGCCACAACAACATCCATGACCAAACACTTCGCTGGAATTTGGGCTAAATTAACACAGAGGTCTTTGATCAATCCTAGACATTTAACTCTGCTTGAGTCAAAGGAGTACAGGTCTTTGTAAGGTCTGGTAATTTCAAGACCCAGGCTTTCCATTACAACTTTTGGCATTAAATTATGGGAAGAACCTGAGTCATGCATAGCATTGTGTAGAATTTTGTCATGAATGTTCAAACTTACATAAAAGGGAGGGACAGGCCCCTCTTGGAATTTACCTTCAATCTCTGGACCAAAAATCAGCTCTGGTTGGTCATCATTAAGATTGAGAGTATCCTCATTTTCCTCTATGTTTAAAGCCTTCAAAATTTGGGTTTTATATACATGATGGGCAGCTAATTTGGTTAAGGGAACAAATATTTTGATTTTTGAGATTTCCTGTTCCAGGCTGAAAGGAATTTGATTCTTTAAGGTGTTGGTTTCAGCCCTGTTAGTTGTCATTTTATCAGTAACATCAGTTTGTTGCTTTACTTTATTTACATTTGATACAGTTGTTTTAACAGGAGTACTAGCCGAGGTGTTAGTACTGCTAATGTATGCACTTTGTTTTTCAAGATTTTGAGTGTCTTTCTCTTTACCTCTACCAGAATTATCAGCCACTGTTTTATCCTTTTGTTTGACTGTTTTAGGCTTGGTTTCAGTGTTGTTTTGAGATGGTTTATCAGAGGTTTTGGTGTTGGGGGTTTGTTGACTCGATCTACTTCTGAGTTCATATTCTTTTGAAGGTTCTGTCATGGCATTTTCCATGTTTTGACCACAATTTTCATCGTCATCCCTTTTGTCATTATCAGGTGGGTAAAGACCCTCTTTTCTATCATAATCATCATCCTCGAAGTTATCATCATCCACCCCAAATAAGTTTATATTGTCCTCCTCCATTATTTGCTCCGTTTCCTCAACCTCACTTACATAGTTTTGATGAAAGGGAGGAGTGATCAGCTGATCATCTTCCCTAGGTAGGTTAGGAGGTTGGTTCCTTCTAACATTCTGATTCTGGTTTTGGTTTCTGTTTTGAGAAGCGTTTTGATTTATACTTGCTTGCGCTCTCTCAAGAATGCTCATTTTCTTCATCATCTCTTCCATCATTCTTTCCATCTTTGAGTTGGAAGTGGAAGGTGTGGATTCCTCCCCAAAAGATACTCTCTTCTCTTTCTTCATCCTTGCTCTTTTCTCCATTAAGTTTACTTCCACAGAGAGAGCACCTCTTTGCATATCTTCAAGGGTTGCAAAATCTCTTTCTCTTAACGAATAGGTCAAATCAGCATCAAACCCTTCAGGAAACTTGTTTAAAGATGAACCTTGTGGAGGTTTTAATTCTGGGGAAAGCGCATTATACACACTGTTAAATCTGGTACAATAAGCCTGTACACTTTCTCCTAGGTTCCTATGGAGATTGTTGTAATCAGCAAGAATTTGGAGAGGGTTCTTCCTTACTTCCCACTTGTTTAAGAATGTTTGATGGAAGCCTTGGAGATTGTTGATACTGTGGGGGGCTAGGGCTTTAAACCATTTTCTCACTTCTCCCCCTAAACTCTGAGCAAATAATCTGAGCTTGATAGAATCATCATCAATTTCATTTCTGTCAAAGTAGTCATTCATCTTGTCCACATGTTGTGATGTTGTTGTAGCATTGCTAGCATCATACAATGGGATTTTGGACTGATAGTCCTGTGGAATATTGACTAATGGTACAGGAAGGACTAAGGGAGCATACCATGCTGCCATGATATGTGGTGGGGGCGGATTTACAAGAGGTGGAGTGGGCTGAAGTGGGTTGGTTTGAACAGTGGATGTGGGGTGAGCAGATGTGGACGGAACAGTAGTAGTTTGCTGAGATGATCTTGGATGAGGGACACCTAAAGTGAACAGAAAGTGTAAATCAGGAGGTGTTGTTTCTCTATTACCAAGATGTTCACTTGTTTCAGGGGATGGTAGTGGAGACTCAGAATCTAGTTGTTCTAACTCACCGAATGACCTAGTCCTGAATGGATTAACTAAATCAGCGTGCGATTGTTGTAGAGCTGAAAGATTTTCAGGAACTGATTTGGCTCTCAAGGGTGATCTGAAAACAGTTGATAATTTAATCTTAGGAGATTTCCAAAGGATAATTTCTGGGTCATCAACTATCTCAGGTGGATTAGGGTCAGGATGAGCTCTAGTGTGGATCTTCCTAGAAGCCACTATGCTATGTTTTTAGACCCAAATAAACTAGAAAAGTTCAATCAGATATGACAATCTTTGAAAGGTTAACTAATCTGCTTTCACAATTTTAATCCTACAATCCGTTAACTGGATTTGAATGATATTATGATGATAAGGGTTCTTCCCAGTGGAGTCTTAAGGTCTGTTCAGGGTTGTGGAGTCACCAGGTGGAAAGTTCAGAGTGTGTTCAAAGAGATACACTGTCCACCACAGTGCTTGTGAGACATCCCTTTTCAAGGATATCTCAAAACACAACAAAATCTAACCAGAGATTGACTGGGAGGGCATTCACAAGATATTTCACCTCTAAAAGAGGATGAGATCTGGAGGCTACCTGGCCCTTTCCAGACTCTGTCTAAGATTATAAGGTAGAACACATCAAAGGATAAATGATATGTAGGAGTAAGTGTTTTACCACCAATCTGAAATATTTTTGGTATTTTCTGAGTTATTTTTATTTGTGGTTCCTAAGAATAAGCTACCTTTGCTTCAAAACTTAGCTACGATTGTGAGACAAAGACAGTCTACTCTTATGGCTAAGCTAGCTGATTTTCCAAGGTTATATAAAGTCTTAAGAGAATCCTAGGATTGACCTAGATTTTCACTGATTCAAACAAGTTTCATCATGATTACCATTTCTTGGTAGTGCTTGGAAAGGCTGCTTTTTACTCTCAAAGATTGTGTGAAAATAAAAGGGAAATAAGGTGAAAACTCAACTCAAGTCCCCAGTGGAGTCGCCAGAAATGTTAGGTCTTTGTAATAAGCAAGATTAGCAAAAGTTCGATCACAGAGTTAACATAATTTCAACCAACTTTGGGATTCTAGGATCTAGCCCTCCTGAATCCGAAGAGGGATCTCTCCAATATGTACAAAGATGGATTTGTCTTTGAAAGCTTAAGGTATTGATATTAGGCTAGTTATGAAGTTCAAGGGTTTGGTTTTTTGTTTGGATGGTTGAACATAATTGCTGTCTGAGGCAGAAAGATCTATATGCAAATAGGTTCAAAAGTGAGAAGTTGCAAGCAACAAGAGTAAGCTTTAGCTAAGATGAAATATGATGGCAGGTTTTCAGTCCATTGGGCTATGGAGTCATAAGAGGATTTAATTGAAGCAAATCAGGTTCAAGAGTGGTCTATGGGGCAAGTCATCTATGCCTAAGGATCTCTTTAAGGTTTGATTTATGGAATGGAGTGATACAATAAGAAGGGGAAAATAAACAGATGCAGAACAAAGAGCAGCCTAGGATCTAGTAAGTACTTTGAAACTATCCAGCCTTTGACCAGGCACTTAAGAAATACATGAAAGCAAACTAGGATCTGGTAAGTACTTTGAAACTAGCCAAATTTTCGATATACTCTCCAATAGAAAACACATAAAACAAAGAGAAACATGAAAGAAACCTTGGATTAAAGCCAAGCGGGCTCGTGCTCACCACAAATCTCTCCTACTCTTCTTTACTAGTTAACTCAGATATCTATTAAAGATAACATAGAATGCCTAAGATTCCGATAAGTACTTAAACTAATCAAATTTTCGAATACCAAGGGAAACAATCAAACGGTTATGCAAACAAGACTGGGACCAGGGCTTACCATATCTTCCTCAGTTCATCTTCACACAACATATACTGAAAGTAACATTTAGAAAGGACATTCAACTTAGACAATTGGACGAGGGAACACCAGCATTCCTATGCTTGAATCTGAATTAAATCATCTCCAAATAACACAATTGAAGGAAAACATTAAAATAAAGATTTCTCAGCCAGAGAAGGCTACTGATATGCAGCAGGTCCTAACACTGTTTAAACTGTTCTTTACAGAAGAAAATGAAACATAATGAAAACAAAAACAAAATCACAAGTTACAATAAGAATAACATCACCGTCAGCATAGACCAGGATCCCATAAATCAGCTTGTATTGATGCTCCAAACGTTATTAATCTTCAAGTCCTTAGCATTTTTCAATTCCATCTTTCCTTCACAATCAACTTTATTCAAGCAAGCAGAGTCCCAAGGTTTTGAAAACACGAGCCATAATCAGAGTTTTCGCCACATATAGGAATGTTTCAAAGAATATTGACAACCAACCAACCCCTCACTCATCTTCTACTGAAATATTTATAGAAGGATGAGGAGGTGAGATCTGTTTAAAGATCTCGAATATAATTAATACAAAAATAATGTTTTCTTGGCCCTTGGGAAGCTCAAGGAAGAAAATGTACAGTTGTTTCACTGTATTAATTGTTTTACAGTTACGAATGAAGCTCGGAGGGAGCTTTTGTTGATCTTTGAGGCTCTATGTACTATTAGGGTTACTCTGCGAACATCTGTCAATAAATTCCATGGCAGAAGTAACTTCTTTGGCTGCGCAGAGGCACAATATCTAATCCTGCTCAATAAATTCGGCTCCTGATTGAATAATTTGAGGCAATAGGTGGCACTGCGGTGGTTGAGGAATCAATTTGCCTCAGATATGGCGGTGGAGGCAATATGTCTGATAAACACTTTTAGGTTTTCTCTTTTAAAATGTGTTTTGAGTCGGGGGTTAGGCTTTTGATAACTGTCTTAGCCATAATCCCCACTCATCTGATCATTAATTCTCTGCCCTGGTTAGTTTTCTAATTTCCTGCGATCTGATACTCTTTTTCTGTGACTTCTTTGTTGTTTCCAGGTTTTACAGGGGTGCGTGGTAGCGAAGGCTCATGGAACCTCGTTGACAGTATAATTTACACCCTGTGGATAATCTCTCCGATGAATTCGAAAGGTAGAGGATTGTCATCCTTGCCCCATGAAATTTTTCCATTTAATCAAGAAAAAACCTTAAACCTGCACAAAACAAAAAAAATGAGAAAATCCTGCGATTATATGGGTCAATCTGCATCGGAGGGCGTGCGGATGAGTGGGGCAATCTGAGCCGTTGATCGCGCTATGATCAACGATCGGGAGTGACTAGGAAGGTCAATGGCGGAGAATAGTTGACTAGGGAATGGAATCAGGAAATTGAATGGGGACCGTCGATCTGCAGAGATCGACGGGGGAGATTGATTTCCCACCGCGCGACGGCTTGGTTATCGAGCAGGCGCCTTGGTTAAAGGTCGGGCATCTTGGGCGATCATCAATCGTTGGATCAACGGGCCCAGATCAGACGGCTATCATCGATTCCGCTGGGCAGTTATGGTCTGACGGATAACGCGCGGGGGACTGACGGGTGCGGCGCTTTGAAACAGTAATGGAGGACATGCGCTGGGCAAGGTGTGGAATCGTTGGGCCTCGAGCCAAAATGTCTTTGCCCGAAGAGGAAGAATAAATTGTGGTTTTGGAAAACATTCGTGGAATGCAAGGGTCCACAAGGTAGTTGCGTCCAGCACATCCGGATTCAGAGAATGATTGCTGAGGATTGACCATAAATTTCACGGGTGGAAAACTTTGGAATTTAATTAAAACCAGATTTTCAAAGGTTTATTATGTTTTGGGTGGAGAAAAATGAAAAAGCGCCCGATACGTTTAGCCACGGGTTCTAGCGCTCGGGCGCATGGAGGAAAAGAGGTAGGGGGCTTAGCCTGAGGGGCTTAAGACCAACGCATAGAAAATGTGCATTTCTAATTTTTTTTAATGGTTTTCAAAGGGAAATGAAGGCTTCCGATAAGGTCAAAATAGTGGGTTTTAAACTTATAAAAGGGATTTTAATGAAATGAAAAGGGAGAAACATGAAATTGTGGGGTTTTCGTGGGAAATGGAGAATAGAGAATGAAGTTAGTGGTGGAAAGAAGAAAAAGGGAAAAGGGTCCTTTGCAGAAGTATCCAACTGTGGTTTTTTATAGGATTTCAGAGGCTTTTGAAGTATGAAACAGCAATATGGGATATGGACAGAGGGAAAAGGCTGGAGGCCTTATAGAGACTTCAAGAGCCAACAATTTTTAGAGATGAAATTTGTTCCTTGGAGGCTCCCAAAAGTTTTTAGCCACCTTTTGGTATAACAAAATATTATGGGTGGCTAATAGGTAGTATCCATTTTGTCCAATTTTTTCCCCGTCTGATTAGGTTTAACGAGTCCAGATGAGTAAACTCGGTGAATTTTTCATATTTAGAGAGTCTGAAAAATGTCGTAAAAGACAACTCCATTCTTCGTCTGATTACGTTTAACGATTCTAGACGAGTAAACTCAGTGAATTTTTCATGTTTAGAGAGTCTAAAAAATGTCGTAAAAGACAACTCCATGGGGTACCTTTGTCATGTCTTGATAACCGGGCACAGAAAAGGGAGAATAGTGTTGGGAAAAATACTGAGAGGGGGGGTGAATCAGTATTTAGTGCTAAATGAAAAACTTTTTAACTTTTTCTAGCTTTTAAACCCATACACAACTTTAATGAACACAACTCGCGTATACATGCAGATCGCCTTAACTAAACTCGCGTATGCTCAGAGATCTAAATATGCATTTAATTCTTAACTTATATCTTGCATCATTCATTCATCAGATGTTTAGTAAGTAGGAAACAGGTGCAGTAAGAACAGAATAAATCACCACACATAAGCAACACACAAGAACACCAGGATTTAAGGTGGAAACCCAATTCGGGAGAAAACCACCGTTGTCGTCGACTCAGTCTTCAATATTTATTATATAAAGAAAATTTATTACAATCATGTACTAGCGCAGACTCATACCAGCACATAGGCACCCACCTGCAGAAGGCTACAACCTTCTCTCATTTACCAGCCTCTCCTGGAAGGGAGCTACAACCCCTTGCTCTCGTTTACCAGCCTCTCCTTGAAGGGAGCTACTACCCCCTGCTCTCGTTTACCAACCTCTCCTGGAAGGGAGCTACTACCCCCTGCTCTCATTTACCAGCTACCACTGGAAGGGAGCTACTACCCCCTCACTAAAGGCTTCGACCCTCAGCACCACTACAGACCATGTTTCATCAATTTTCACACAGGATCAAACAGATTCAATTCAACCCTTCATTTTTCAACAAACATACTTTTCCCAATGCTTCAAACAGAACAGTGAAACCACTATAACCAGAATATCAGATATTACCCAGACTTCAGAATAGATATGCAGAAACACAATCAACCATGAGAAACCATTAGTTCAAATTACATACACACTTTTACTTAATAAGACCCGCGTATACATCTGTGCATTTTTTAGTGAACCCTAACTTCCCATACGCGCTTTTATCAGATAAGATCCGCGTATACACGCACTTTTTCCACAGCAAACTTGCGTATAGATTTGTAAATGAAAACTTTGTAGAACAGACCAGATCTATAAACTTACCCAGATTTCTTCATTACCTTCAGCAGAATTTGCGCCAGATATTCACCAGTTCTTCTTCTGCAGATCATCTTAGAGATTCATCATTATCAGATCCAAATATTTTGTACCATCCACAGGTGCATCATAGATTCAGATTTTTCAATCAAGAATAGAGTTCAATCATGTAGATATGCTTCAAAGTGAAGTATTCATTCAATATCCAGACACATGCACACCCTTGCACCACGATCTTCTTCTCCTTATATAGATTTAGCCTTTGTCAATACCATGAACCAAAACCACACCACTTCCGATGGTATTCCTGGACGGGATCAAATAGATAATCAAGCGCTCAATACAATGGGTCAATACCATGGTAACACCCCTTGGTATTCTAAATTTGGAGCGCAAAATGGCATACGCGACTTGGCACGTACTTTTCCGCGTGCATGCGCTACTTCGCCTTAACAAACCCGCGTATGCTTTGTAGCATAACTTATTTATCATTATTCTAGCACTTTCTGAAATTCATTTCTTCTGTTACTTTTGAGCTGATCTGTAGATACATCATCCTTCCTTTTAACACATAGATACATCATCAATAACTCATAGGCAACTCATCAAGTAGATTTCCATCAAGGACAACTTCATCAATTAGGTTGCCATCAAGGACAACACATTGCATCATATTGCCAACAGTCTTCTTTCATCAAGTAGGTTGCCATCAAGGACAACACATGCCAACAATCTCCCCCTTTGGACTTGATGGCAACCATGATGGTGTTTGATCATCACAACAGATAGATACATTGAATATAACCATTATGCAAACACCATGATGCTCTCCCCCTATTCAAACACCATGCTACTCTCCCCCTTTGACATCAAGGGCAAAGGGCGGATCAAAACCAAGACAATGTTTTTCTCCACATGTAGAAAGAAGAGCTCTGTAGATCTGATGATCATTGAAGTTACCATGCTCCCCCTGAGTTCATGCTAAATCTTCAACATAATACTTAATGAAGTACATGACTCTATGAGCTTTCCTATCACCAAGGACTCATACTTACATCAAGGATCCAACCAAGTGGATTTACATATATGACTCAAGTACCCAACCAAGTGGGTTTACACATTTTGACTCAACTACCCAACCAAGTGGGTTTACAAATTTGAACAATTCCTTTACATGACTGAATATTACAATTTACATCATAGGTCACAACATGACCTTTTCAACAAATTACAAATATGACCTTTTACAACAAATACCAAAAGGACCTCAAGAAAGAGATCTTATTTCAGAATCATCATAATGCCAACAATGCATTACATTCAGCAATGCTAATGCTCCCCTTGAAATTGTGCATCCAATGCATCCTTTCCACATGACCAGTGCTCCCTCTTAGCTTGTGCATCTTGAACACTTTCAACAACAAATCATCAAGGCATATTTATCAAGAGACATCAGAGAATGAAATAGAATTATGAAAATTGGAACACCACCAGAGATACCAATCAGCACTGCAGCTGTGCTGAAGAATGCTAACCCCAAGTAAAATTTGTCAGCAACTAACCATACACGGTTTTCTTTGCATAAACTCACATATATACGTGAATTTCGTTCAGGAAACCCGCGTATCCAATTTAATCTTCTGAATTTAAGTAGTTCTGATTTTCTGCAAGGTAGAGACTACTCCCATCTTCTGTCTGAGATATTTGAACGCTTCTCTGGGCAGAGGTTTGGTAAATATATCAGCAACTTGTTCTTTGGAGGAAACATACTCCAACTTCACCCTTTGTTCAAGCACTTGTTCACGTAAGAAGTGATACTTGATGGGAATGTGCTTGGTCTTGGAATGCATAACAGGATTCTTTGAAATACTGATGGCACTTGTATTATCACACATAATGGAGACAGGAGGTGTGCACTTGATTTGAAAGTCTTGTAAGGTTTGCATCATCCAAAGAAGTTGCGTGCAACATGATGCGGCAGCCACATATTCTGCTTCTGCTGTAGATAATGAAATAGAGTTTTTCTTCTTGCTGAACCAGGATACTAACCGGGGCCCCATATAGAATGCACCACTAGTGCTTTTCCAATCATCAACATTTCCAGCCCAATCTGCATTAGTGTAAGCATGAAGAGTAAGATCAGCATTCTTTGGATACCATAGTCCAAAGTCTTCAGTTCCTTGTAGATATTTGAATATTCTTTTGACAGCCTGAAGGTGAGACTCTTTTGGATTAGCTTGGAATTGTCCAAAAATCCCAACTGCATGCATAATGTCTGGTCTAGTCCTAGTGAGATAAAGTAGACTTCCTATCATAGATCTGTATTCTGGTTGATTCACCATGGGAGAATCATCATGAGAACTGAGATTACATCTGGTTATCATTGGTGTACTTACAGGTTTGCACTCTTCCATGCCATACTTCTTCAGAATTTGCTTAAGGTATTTTTCCTATGATAAGAATATGCCATCTGTAGTTTGATGCACTTGTAAGCCAAGAAAGAATGTTAGTTCCCCAAGTAAAGACATTTCAAATTCTTGCTGCATAACAGAAGCAAATTTCTGACTCATAGATTCTTCATTACTTCCAAAAATGATATCATCAACATATACAACCACAATCAATAGTTTTTCATTTTCAATTTTTTTGTACAAGTTGCTATCAACAGATCCCTTTGAAAATCCTTGTTGATGAAGATATTTGTCAAGACGATAATACCGTGCCCTTGGAGCTTGTTTGAGACCATATAGAGCCTTTTTAAGTCTACAAACAAGATTTTCATCATTTCCCAAAATTAAGCCTTCTGGTTGTTCTATATAAACTTCTTCTTCTATATCACCATTGAGAAATGCAGATTTAACATCCATTTGATAAACTTTGATTTGTTGAAAACTTGAAAAAGCAAGAAACATTCTTATGGCTTCAAGTCTAGCTACAGGAGAAAAGTTTTCTTCAAAGTCTATACCTTCTTATTGAGTATACCCCTTGCAAACAATTCTAGCTTTATTTCTTACAACATCCCCATTCTCATTTAACTTGTTTTTGAATATCCATTTAGTTCCAATGACATTTTTGTTATGAGGTCTTGGCACTAATTCCCAAGTGTGATTCTTTTCAATTTGATCAAGCTCTTCATTCATGGCTTGAACCCAACATGCATCTTTGCTAGCTTGATTGACATTGTGTGGTTCAATAGTGGATAGAAATGCGAGATAGCTAGAAGATCCCACAAGAGTCCTTCTTGTTTGTACACCTGATCCCTTATCTCCCAAAATTTGAGATTCTGGATGATCCTTTTGAACATATCTGGATGGAGCTTTTTCAGATAAATCATCTTCAGGTTCTTCATTAGGTTCACTGTATATATCATTGCTATTTGATGTAAAAGGACATAAGTCACCATCGTCTTCATTTTTTGTTTGTTTTTCTTCTTTTGGGGCTGCAAGAGACTCATCAATAACAACATCAATACATTCAACAATCTTCCGAAGTCTTTTATTGTAGCATTTATAAGCTCTACTCGTAGAGGAGTAACCAAGAAGTATTCCTTCATCTGCTCTACGTTCAAACTTGCCAAGTTTTTCATCATTATTTTTGATAAAGCATTTACTTCCAAAAACTCTAAAATGCTTCACAGAGGGAGAATTACCATACCAGAGTTCATATGGAGTTTTGTCACTATTTACACGAACATGTGCCTTGTTGAGAATGTTTACCGCTGTATGTGCTGCTTCTCCCCAAAATGTGTCAGGTGTTCCAGAATCATCAAACATAGCTCTAGCCATTTGTTGAACTGTTCTATTCATTCTTTCTGCTACGCCATTTTGTTGTGGAGTGCCAGCTACAGAGAACTGTCTTTTTATGCCATGTTGTTCACAAAATTCAAGGAATTCATCTGAAGTATATTCTCCTCCTCGATCAGATCTAAGACATTTGAGTTTTAGATCTAATTCATTTTCAACCAGAGCCTTGAAGATTTGAAATTTCTCAAATTCTTCATCTTTGTGTTTAAGCAACCCAATCCAACACATTCCAGAGAAATCATCAATAAATAAGATATAGTATTGTTCACCATGAGGTGAATTTTTCCTCATAGGTCCACATATGTCAGTATGAATGAGTTCAAGAGGCCTACTTGATGATCATTCCTTGGCATTAAATTGCACTCTAGTCTGCTTGCCGAATTGGCAAGATTTGCATATGATACTTTCAGGTAGAGTAATATTGGGAAGACCACGAACAACATTAAGTCTGCTTGATTTGTTGATTTGAGAGAAGCTTAGATGCCCCAACCTTCTATGCCATAGCCAGTTTTCTGAAGATTTACTCAAGTAACATTTTTCTTTGCAGTTCTTCAATACATACAGGTTTCTTGGAGTTCTTTTTCCTTTTATAATTGTTTTACCTGTATCAAGATCACGAACCACACATTCTTTTGAACTAAAGACAACTTCAGTTCCTTGATCACACATTTGACTTACA
Source organism: Pinus albicaulis (assembly GCA_034641835.2). NCBI lineage: Eukaryota > Viridiplantae > Streptophyta > Pinopsida > Pinales > Pinaceae > Pinus > Pinus albicaulis. The sequence continues at coordinate 23,357,457 of CM076576.1, read as the reverse complement.
CTTAACAGGTTATGCCTTAAACCATCCACATACATTACATCATTAGCCTTCACCTTTTCTTTTAGAAACACAGACCCTTTTCCTTTAATTACAGCAGGAGTATAATTTCCAAATGTAACTTTCTTTTCCTTTTCTAGAGCACTATATGCAAGAAGTTTGCTTTTGTCACCTGTCATGTGTCTTGAGCATCCACTATCAATGTACCATTCATTTTCTTCACCTTCTACAAATAACGCTATGCCACAATTTTCAACCTGTAATTCCTTCTTTTTCCATACTTTGGAACTTGAAGGAAAATGCTCTTTTGGCTGAACTTTGCTCCTGCATTCAGATTCTTCATGCCCAAAGTTATTGCAATAAGCACATTCAACTTCATTTAGAAGAGGAGAAAATTTGTTATAGGTATTCTTATCAAATTCAATCCTTTTCTTTCTTGCTTCTCTAGTCATGATGGTTTTATATGCAACACATTGAACAGCTTTATGACCAAAATTGTGACATGAGAAACATTGTCCATTGAAGAAGAAATTTCTGCGATCATGAAATCTTCTACTTGGATTTACCTATTGATTGGTGTTTCTTTGAGATATATTCTTGTTAGTGTTCTTTGAATTGAGATGATCATGCTTTACCTGTAATGATTCTTTATTCCCTTGCTGAGTGGCAGAATTTTGTAAACCAGTTGTAGCTGCTTTTAGATAATTTGGTGCTGAAGCCTGAGAAGACTCTCCGGTATATCCAAGACCTGTCTTTATAAGAGGAGAATGTTGTACCTTGATAATCTCATCTAAGGTTTCAGATCCTTTAGACAATCTAATATTCAGAGTCTTTACTTTCTCAAAATCTTTTCTTAGACTTACCACTTCACATTCTAATTTCTCAATGTGTTTCTTTGCTCCTTCAACCTGCTTTTCCAGAGTCTCTATGGTTATTTTCCTTTCTTCTAAGAGTATTTTACTTTCTTCTAAGCGTATTTTGAGTTGATTGTTTTCTTCAAGAAAGTCATTGTCCTCTAGAGCATCCAAAAAAGTATCATTTTCTTCTCTAGATTCAAATGCCATGAGAAGTCTAAGATCTTGTTCACATTCTTCCTCACTATCAGATAACCCATCACTGTCTTCATGAGTATAGTAACTTTTTCTAGTGTTAAACCGATTCTTATTCCTTCTTGCTACTTCCTTCCCTTTTGCAGCTGTTTCTTTATGAGGAGACTTAGTAGCATAATGACCAATTCTTCCACACTCAAAACATTTGAAAGGAAGCTTACCTCTGAACCGTCCTGTGCCAAGTTGAAGTTTCTTTACAAAATTTTCTTCATCTTCTTCTGAGATATATCCTAATCCTTCTGCTCCTTGTACTTCTTTCCCTTTAGTAGAAGCTCTAAAGATAGCCTCTTTGACTTCAGATGGTCCTTCTCTTCTCATTTCATATGTGGTTAGTATGCCATGAAGTTGTACCATAGTAAGATTTTGAAGATCCTGTTTTTCTTCAAGAGCAGAAACTTTTGACTCAAATTTTGCTGTTAGTGATCTTAAAATTTTCTCAACCAAAGTAGATTTGGTTATTGTTTCTCCCAGATTTCTCATACGATTTACAACATCATCAATACGTAAAAAGAAACTAGCAATACTCTCATCACTATGCATCTTTAAATTTTCATATTCAATTCTGAGTTTGGAGTTTTGCACTTTTTACCTTTGCATCACCTTCATAACTTAGAATGATTTTGTTCCACATTTCCTTTGTTGTATTTAGCTGCATAACTTTGACACATTCATATTGATTCAGACTTCCCATTATAGCATTGACCGCCTTTGCATTTGATTCATAATTCTTCTTTTCAGTCAGATCTGTTGGTATTGTAGCTGGATATTGATATCCTTGTTGAACAATGGCCCATACATATGTTCCCATAGACTGAAGATAGGATCTCATCCTTGTTTTCCATAATATTAAATTGTTTCCATTAAAGAGAGGAGGCTTGATAGATGCTGTTCCATCTTGATTGCTCATCTTGCTTGATCTTCCTTCTAGCAGCTAAGCTTTTTCAGAAGGACCTGCTCTGATACCAATTGTTGGGAAAAATACTGAGAGGGGGGGTGAATCAGTATTTAGTGTTGACTGAAAAACTTTTTAACTTTTTCTAGATTTTAAACCCATACACTACTTTAATGAACACAACTCGCGTATACACGCGGATCGCCTTAAGTAAACTCATGTATTCTCAGAGATCTAAATATGCATTTAATTCTTAACTTAGATCTTGCATCATTCATTCATCAAATGTTTAGTAAACAGTAAACAGGTGCAGTAAGAACAGAATAAATCACCACACATAAGCAACACACAAGAACACCAGGATTTAAGGTGGAAACCCAATTCGGGAGAAAACCACCGTTGTCATCGACTCAGTCTTCAATATTTATTATATAAATAAAACTTCTTACAATCACAAAATTTACAATGACTCATACTCAAATATATGTGCACTCACCCGGCGTGGCTACAACCTTCCCCGTTTACCGCCTCCCGGGAAGGAGCTACAACCCCCGCTCTCGCTTTTACCGCCTCCCGGGAAGGGAGCTACTACCCCCTGATCTCGTTTACCAGCCTCTCCTGGAAGGGAGCTACTACCCCCTGCTCTCGTTTACCAGCTATCACTGGAAGGGAGCTACTACCCCCTCACTGAAGGCTTCGACCCTCAGCACCACTGCAGACCACGTTTCATCAATTTTCACACTGGATCAAACAGCTTCAATTCAACCCTTCATTTTTCAACAAACATACTTTTCCCAATGCTTCGAACAAAACAGTGAAACCACTGTAACCAGAATATCAGAGATTACCCAGACTTCAGAATAGATATGCATAAACACAATCAACCATGAGCAACCATTAGTTCAAATTACATACGCGCTTTTACTTAATAAGACCCGTGTATACACGCGCTTTTCATGAAACGAACCCGCGTATACATCTGTACATTTTTTAGTGAACCCTAACTTCCCATACGCGCTTTTATCAGATAAGATCCGCGTATACACGCGCTTTTTCCACAGCAAACTCGCGTATAGATTTGTAAATGAAAACTTTGCAGAACAGACCAGATCTATAAACTTACCCAGATTTCTTCATTACCTTCAGCAGACTTTGCGCCAGATCTTCACCAGTTCTTCTTCTGCAGATCATCTTAGAGATTCATCATTATCAGATCCAAAGATTTTGTACCATCCACGGGTGCATCATAGATTTAGATTTTTCAATCAAGAACAGAGTTCAATCATGCAAATATACTTCAAAGTGAAGTATTCATTCAATACCCAGACACATACACACCCTTGCACCATGATCTTCTTCTCCTTATATAGATTTAGCCTTTGTCAATACCATGAGCCAAAACCACACCACTTCCAATGGTATTCCTGGATGGGATCAAATAGATAATCAAGCGCTCAATACAATGGGTCAATACCATGGTAACACCCCTTGGTACTATAAATTTGGAGCGCAAAAGGGCATACGCGACTTGGCACGTACTTTTCGGCGTGCATACGCTACTTTTCCTTAACAAACCCGCGTATGCTTTGTAGCATAAATTATTCATCATTATTCTGGCACTTTCTGAAATTCCTTTCTTCTGTTACTTCTGAGCTGATCTGTAGATACATCATCCTTCCTTTTAACACATAGATACATAATCAATAACTCATATGCAACTCATCAAGTAGGTTTCCATCAAGGACAACTTCATCAATTAGGTTGCCATCAAGGACAACACATTGCATCATATTTCCAACAGTATTCTTTCATCAAGTAGGTTGCCATCAAGGATAACACATGCCAACAAATAGTAAGCCCGAAACAGTTCATTTTCCATGAGTTAGTCCATCGAAGCCAGAAAAGTGAGAAATCTATGTTCGATGGACGTCTACCTCATTTTTTTATGAGTATGAGGAGACAAATTACACTCAGTACTCTTTGTGAAATTTTTTAACAAGTCCAAAAAAGAAAAACTCGGTGCTCTCTGTGAAATTTTAACGAGTCACGCGGAGAAAACTCGATCACTTTTCATGTTTAAAGAGCTTTGAAAAAGAGGAAAATAATGGCTCCCTACTCTCTGTCGTGGTATTTTAACGAGCCCGACAAAGGAAACTCGGGGGTTTTTTCAGTTTTATGAGCTAGAAAAAAGTCCCTAAAAAGAAAGTTCAGTGCTTCTTCATATCTGTTTTTACGAGTTTGAAGAAGAGAACTCCAGGTTTTTTGGATTAACGAGAAAGAAAAAGACCATAAAAAGAACGCTCGAAATCAACTTCATATAAGTTTAATGAGTCTGAATAAGAGAACTCAAGGTTTTTCAGATTAACAAGCAAGAAAAATACCGTAAAAATAAAGCTTGACAGAGGATGGATTGTGTTGTCGGCAATTCAACAATTGCTTTAACCTTATCGGGATCAACCTTAATCCTGTGCTTGCAGACAATGAAATCTAACAGACGCCCAGACTCAACCATGAATACACACTTATGAGGATTCAAACGTATATTATATAATCTACACCTAGCAAAAATTTCTTTCAGATGAGCAAGGTGATCAGGTCATTTCTTGGAATGGGTCGGAAGGTCATCCAAGTAAGCCTATACAATATGTCAAATGTCGTGGAAAGCGTAGTCCATTGCCCGCTAAAAATTTGCTCCAGCATTCTTCAGACTGAATGGGAGTTTATGATACACAAATGTTCCCCAAGGATAGATGAAGGTATTTTTATGCTAGTCTTCTTTTTTAATCGCAATCTGGTTATAGCCCGAGAATCCATCCATGAAGGAAAAAGATTCGCATCCAGCACAATCGTCGAGAATCTGATCTATGAACGGCATAGGATAATTGTCTTTGGGACAAGCAGTGTTCAGATCATGATAGTAAACACAAACTTGGATGTGCCTTGTTTTTTATCTACGGAACCGGATTGGAAACCCATTCTGTCAAAGGAACAGGATAGATGAAACCAGTGTTTAAAATTTTTTCTACCTCAGTTTTGATGGCCGCTGCTTTGCGCAGGTGGACAGGCCTGAGTCGCTGTCAAATTGGTTTGGCATTGTCATAAATCTTGATTTCATGCTCAACTATAGACAGATCTATGCCAGGAATTTCGTCATAAGACCAAGAAAACACATCATGGAATTCCTTGAAAAGGGATGTGAAGCGCGCAATTTCCTCAGGATTGCAATCTACTCCAATCTGAATATTTTCCACGATACCCATTTTAACCGAGATATTGATGAGCATTTTCTTAGAAATATTACCCATGTTCCCTTCTGAATCGATAGTTTGAACAGTCGTGTAAGCGGAGGGAACAATCTCAGGTGGGTCAAAGGATGGGATTTCATTATTTATCACGTTTGAATCGATCATCAAAGCGCGATGGTGAAACTCTCCCCAAGGTCATTCTTCTAGAGACATGATCTCTCGAATAGCTTCGTCTGTAGGCAAGACTTCATTGAGGAGATCATTAGAGAGAAATGTGATGGGTGGGAGGTTTGTACCTTTGGTTGAAACCATAGTAGTGGAGGGTTCAAATGTAATTTGGATGTCTTGGTAGGCCAACTCGACTGGTGAGAGCGGCATCTGATCTCCGTAGGAATCAATGTCTGAAGGTGCCGAGAGGATCCATGGGTCGATAGAGCCAGTCGAAGTGGTGGATATCATTGCAACCATATTTTGGATCTCTGGCAGCGAGAGAGGAAAAAAACCCAGTAGGGAAGATGATAACGTGCTATAATCAGGGGTGCAAAAGGATAGCTGATCCACTATGACTATTTTCCCATCTAATGGAAATAAGATGAGTCAGAAGACCGAAGAAACAATGGCAGTCATGGTATAATACCAACTGCGACCAAGCAATAGATTATAGTCGAGATGGCGATCTACAACTTCAACGTCCACAGTTATCGTTCTCCCACTCAGAGTGATGGGAAAGCTAGCAAGATAACCTTTTGGGAGGAACGTGTGGCCATCAAAAGCTTTGAGGGAATTTGACAGCAGTGACAAGGTAGGAGAACCTAATGCAAGCCAGCAAACTTGTGACATAACGCAAGTTGAAGCACCTTCGTCAATGACAGTGTGATGGATTAGTCTCCCTTCCGACACAACCTGCACCTGCAATTCGAGTTGGTGTGAGAGGAAAGTTTGAGATTTTTCCATATCAAAGATAGCTAGCATGGAATCCTGGGGTTCTATTCCACCAATGGCCAAAATCAAGGCTTTCCTTTGTGGTGGACAGGTTTGCAATTCTTCGAGAGCAGAAATAGCTTATGGTGCCTGCGCCAAATCTTCTACAATGTTGTAGTTTTGGGCTGCACGTGCAGAAGTTTTATGAGTCGTGCATCGAAGTGTCCCTTTGGGGGGACAAATTATAGGGTCAGCAGTAGGTCGTTCGATATGCAGATCGTTAGGCGGCGGTGGATTTGAACTAGTACCAAGTTCTTGGCCGTCTATGGTAGGATTTCTATCAAGCTTGGCTCGTGTTTGAAGTTCAACACTTTCAATGCCATAAATGGCGAATGATCCTTCACCAGAAGGATGTGAACCACCATTTCCCCTTTGCTGGGGTTGTGGAGGGTTTTCAACCATGTGTTGTGGCTATTGATTAGGGAAAGGATTATGAAGAATGGCAGGTGTTCGCCCAGAATCTTTGTTTGCGATAAAATCAGTGCATTCCTGCAGCCGAGGAAATTTGTATGTCAAGTGGTCCTCCACATAGATCTTACAAGGAAATTTCATGGGTTTATCCTTCCCTTTGTCGTTTTTGGCAGCATTTTTCTGATTAGGATTATTCTGATTGTCTGACTGCTCCTCCGAAGAAGATGTCTTTTTCTTGTTCTTCTTGTTCTTTCCACTAGGTTTTTGTGAAGTTTGCACAGAATTTACCTCAGTGATAGGAAGAGTAGTCATTTGGTTAGGGGCGGTGGTAGCCGAAGATGGCTCGGAGGTTTGCCCCCGAGACTGTTATGTGGCTATACCAGAGATTGTGCCAACAAGACCTTCGGCGTGGGCTCCGGTTTTCTGAGTAGCGGGAGGATTTGGGTTACCAGGGGCATTGGGGGGTAAATCATATAGCGTGCCAGATTATGAATAGATTAAATCCAAATGTTGGACACGACCAATGCATTGATCTTCTGTGACCGCACCGGATAGGCCAATATATTTAGAGATGTGGGGTAAGAGAGACATACAAAACCAATTAGATATCAGATGATCTGGGATTGGCGCTTTGACCAGCCTCCTCCTACGCCTCCATTCATGAATATGATCGGAGATGTGGGTGGCAGTGTCTTGGCGCAACGAGGTTAATAGTTCCATTCCAGTTTCAAATCTGATTGGTAATTGGAATTTCTTTATAAACTTCGTCGCTAAATTACCAAAAGTGTTTATGGTGGCGCGTGGCAATTCAATATACCACTTGGTAGCATTGCCTGTAAGGGTGCAGGGGAACAGTCGAAGTTGGACACTATCATCCACCATGGAATTAGATATAGACCATAAATGAAAAGTGGTGATGTGTGTGGCTAGGTCGTCCCCTTTTTTCCCATCGAACTTTGGGATGTCAGAAGGAATATTGTGCGGTACTGGAGGCCAGAGCGGGTTGTGATTGATGGGGTCATTAGTCAGTTTATAGATGTCTGGAATGTCTAGAGCTGCCAAAAATGGAAATTGGGGGTTTGACCCCGAATCTAATCAATGAATTATTGGCTGACTATTTGGACCATAGGCTCTACCCATCAATGTGTTACCAGTAGGATAAGCAAGACTTTGATAAAAATTTCCTATGGGTGGAGGGGTAGGAATATATGGTTATTATCCATAGGGCATATTGTATTACGGGGCGAACGGTTGGTTGCCCCCAGTATAAAACTGCCCTGCCATTCCAAATGGAGGTTGGGGTGGGTTAGTCCATATGGATGCAATAGAGCTTCCCGGAGGCATGCTACTACTTGCATAGTTCGGCAATGGCATAGACCCTACCCCAATATTTAAACCACTTAAGGGAATAGTGTTAACAAATGGTTGTCCGATTTGTCCTAAGGATTGCAGGGGTAGCGAAATGTTCCTTGTTATATGTGTGCTGGTGACACTGCCCCCTGGTATAGTGACCAAGGGGTTTGAAGTCAGCAAAGGGTTCCAACTGAAAGGGTTGATAAAATGAACCGAATTAGTCCCACTCATGGGAGGAGGAACCGTAAGTCCCAACATGGTCACGGTAGGAGTAGATCCCGAAGGACTCAGCGAGTTAATCACAGTTGTGATGACTATAGGGTTGGGACTAGGCATAATTTGACTACTGGGGTTACCAAGTGATGGCATAGAACTGACAACTGGTGGGGAGGATGGTGGCGAACCTAGGATAGTTGCCAATTGTATCGACCCTGTGGATGTCGGTTGTGAAATGGATGTTTGTGCAGCCGAAGACGTGTCTTGGTGTGGTGGAATCTGAATTATCACAGTTGTCGATGGATTAATGAGTGGAGGATTGTAATGAGGTACGACACCTTCCGTGAAAGGGTCCTCCAGAAATTCCATATGATATGAGGTTATGTGAAAATCAGGGTTTGTCAATGGAGACTGCTCTTCCACAGAAGGCACGGGTTCACCAAGGTTCAGTTCTTCCTCAAGAGTCAGAGGAAGTAGACCTTGTTGTTGTTGAGACAGACAGCGTGGGTTGGATGACGCCACAGTGACCTGTTTATTTTTAACAAATTTTAATAAATTGTGATGTATTATAAAGTCTCAATGACAGTAACCACACACCTAAAAAGGAAAAAATAAAAAAGGACTCTATAAAATCAATTAGCAAGTAGCCAGAATAGGGTGCACTGTCTGGGTACTACCGTTTGCTGGTGATTAAATCCAATATCACAATAGTATACAGAGAGGGTTCGTCGAAAGTAGAGTTACGGTTACTCTAGAGCTTTTCCCGAACCTCAAACAATAGGTGTAAGCACTCTCATGAAGACGAGTACCCTCCTAAAGATTGAAGATAGAGTAGGTCCATATGTTTCAGGTACCAGGACAACCCGTCCCAGTCACCTTGTGTAAGTCCCTAAAAAGTATGGCCACTAAAGATACCTCAAATCATATACATCATTAGGGGGTTCCACGATCTAGGACAGCATGTTATATGGGCAGAACACCTAGATCCCCAATCTAGTTTCGACATCCCTGAAGGGAACCCCAATATAGAATGCCCACTGGATGCAGTTGAAGGTGGGCTACCTTCTTGTGCACCCAAGTTTTGTCTCGCACTTAGTTCCAGTAAAGGAGTGGTCCCGATAATATGAGTGCAGTAGGATTTCGCTCATTAATGACTCTAGTCTCAAGTTTGGAGATCTTGGGTGATTTTCTCACTTTTCCTAACCCAAGATCATAGCCTGAACTACTATTGGTGTGAGCTCAGAAAAAATTAATTTGATTGATTTTATTATCGCTTGATTCTTAGTGTACTTGATTATTAGTCTTGCGGGGGGGGAATGGATGTATGAAATGTAATGAGACTCTGACTGAAGAAACCATGCAAAAATATGCTCTAAATTTTCAATTCGATGAAGAGTATTTCTACAAGGAGAGGTTTCCTTTTAACATCCATGCACTAACATTCAAATAGAAAAGTTCAACCTTAAATATTTAGACATCTATTTACCTCATCGTAACAGTATTTTAACTGAAATTTTCAGAATTACTTCAGCTAGATGCAGAAAAACTTTAAAAAAAAAAAAAAATCTAAAAATAAAGTGCATTCAACACTAACTTTTTAAAAAAGAACAAACAAATAGCAATTCCAGCTGATAAAAAAGCACAGGGATTCATTCAAGAAGTAGTTCTGATGGCCAAAAACTCTGCAACCAAAAAGGAACACAACAGGGGTGAATAGCAATTTTTTAGCTGAGTAACGCACTGGTTTTGAGAAGAGACAGCGTTAATGCAGAGACTAATGCACTGTAATCAAAGCTAGGCCACGTTATAATGCTTTGGAATATTAGTAAAGACAACCTTAGCCAGGGTAAAGTTCTTCATATGGCCAAAAAAAACATAGGACTGAACTCTGCGAGCTTTTGAAATGTTTACTAGGCATGAAAGTTGGTCAGAAGGATATGTAAACAGAGGAAAGAAGGAAGAAAAAATTCCAGAATATGGGGTTAAACTCCCCAGCAGAGTCACCAATTCTACTATAGGATAAAATGATTGGGTTGTTGGTTCTCGAATATCCCTCTCAGGGATTTCTGGTGCCCGAGGCAGACAGTAAGATTAGTTGTAGTTCATGAAGAAGATGCATACATTTTCATATCAACTTAAACAACTTGATGGAATAAGATGGAAGATTACCTCTTTTATGATCCTGAAGTCTTTTGGAGAGCGCTAATAAGTGAAGCAGGGATTCTCCTTCACCAGCTCCAAATCTCGACCCTGTGATCAATCAAAGCACCCATGTAATCTCTACCACAATATACATTCTTATAAATTAATTTAATATATGAAAAACATTAAACAATGCACATCTAAGCCATTCATCTCATGCTATATAAGTAATTAAAAAACAATAACAATATAGATGCATAGAATGGACAAAACAGATACAGTTCTATTGATTTATAAAAAAGGAGGATTACAACTGTCGGTTGTACCAAGCCCTCCTCAGCCTTCCAATCTCTCTATCTCTCAATGTGGTGATGTCTTGATCAACAAGTTCTCAATGAACCTCTTTGATATTTGACCCTCACACTACAACAATAATGCTCTGCTTCACATGTATTCAAAACTTTGACAAACCTTCGACCTTGAACCAAGAGCCTACAGCTCCATCTTATAGGAGATGGAGAGAGCAATCATTACCTTTCTCCTTCCACCAGTTCTAAATAGAAAAAACAAAGATGTTTCCTCAACTTCCCGTGCTTTTGCATTCTTTGAGAGTTCAGTTGTTTATGACAAGGCCCAATAAGAGACTAGTGCTTTGTAGTTTCTATTTTTTACTAACTCTCTCATGAGAAAAAGCTGGAAATTCAAATCCTTCTCCACGGGTTTTTCCTATTTCAAACTCAAAACATGGGTAATGTTGCCCTCTAGTCTAAACAGAGCATTTCCCTAGCCACTAACGCGACCTTTTCATTGATCAAGTGCATTATAATGCTTTCCGGAGTTTATAGGGGTGTGTTACCTTGGTAGAAATAGGTTTAGTTTAGGTCTCTGTATTCCTTCCATATTTATCTTCTCCTCTAAGTTGATGAGGAGGTTTTTTGACCTGTAACAACAAGTCCTCCTTGTTACAACTTACCTCACCAATCCTTTTCTCTCGATTTGGTCTTTTGGCAAGCACTATTTCTCTATCTTCTGGAACCTCTTGAGCATTCCTCTCTGCTCCTTATAGGCTTCAACTCATATTCACCTTTTAAGAACACAATTGTCCTTTTTATCCAACCTCTGTTGGAATTCTTCAAGGTTCTGTTCCACACTTTATTCAGAAACTCTTACCAGTTTCCTTTATCACTGCTCTTAAAGCTGTGATCTTCTTTTGCTGAGATTTTCTTCAACTGCCTGCAACCTAAATTATTCAAACATAATCTTCAAATCAGAGTTAAAACAACACTTATCAACTCACCTTCAAGATTTCTGTATGATCTTGTTTCACCTCTCATCTGCACTTTATCTCTATGTGCTACAATCTATTAGATTCAAAACCTAATCTCTTTTTATTTTCTCCATCAAACATGCATTCATTCTAATTCCAATTTAATTAAAATAAACTTGAACCTTCAAAGAGTTTTTTCCTGCTCTGATACCAAAATGTGGAGCCAAATATGCAAAAATCCACAATTGCATTCCTAGTACAATCTCATGTAAACAAATCTTATCAACCTCAAAACTGAGGCTTCTCCATATGCAGAAGCTGTTTCATTTATTGATAATTATGGTTACTAACCATAAATAAAAATATCCACTTTGAAAATTTCTCTGAACTTTGGTTTAAAACCCAAATTACCAATCATATCCGCTTTATCAAATTCTTAATTGTGATTAATTATGCACCTTCAATTTATTAATGCATATCCATATGCACATCAACCTGAATTATCACATGGAAGCTTTCTTAATAATTTTTACTATCGACCATATAAAATAGCCATTCTTAACCACATCAATCTATGCAATTGAATTTGGATAAAACCTTATAATTTCAGGCCCACTCTTTCATTTCGCACTTGGGTTAAATTAAAGTGCCAATATATATATATATATATATATATATATATATATATATATATATATATATATATATATCAGCCATGCTATTTCACATACCTTTTACATCGTCAGGTCCACACCTTTCGTTAACCTCTGCACAACTTCTAATGTGAACACCGTCAGATCTTTGCCTCCTTTGATCAGATGGCTATCGCATAAAATCAAGCCCGGAAACTTAACCTTCCAAACTAACGTGAAATAGGTGGTATTTCTTTGCGATGTGTCACTTCTGGAGGTCTATCACATAAATTTATTCAATACTGCTTACCCTTTCAAAGTAGCGCTATAAACCCTTGGTGGTTTTCAAACCCACTCCTTTGTTCCTCTTCTATGCAGAAACCATCTTCACGATTCCACTGGTCTTTGACTTACAATTCCACATGAAATCCTTTAATGTAGCTCCTTCGCATACTTAGTGAAACTCTTAATTCATCGATTCATAGTTCCACTTATTATTGTGGCAAACAGAGATCTTTTCTCTGTTATACTTTCAAGCATCAACTGTAATTAAATCTTCTGCCTTGATTTAGTTTGTTGTTTCAAAAGAACCATGTTTTTTCCATCCAATCCCTTCACTGTATAATAGTCTTTTGACTTCACTCTTGTGCGCTCTCCACTGTTTATCAATTCACAAGTTTCATAAAATCCCTATATATGGACCCTCAGCTCATAAGTTAGCCTTCATGTAAATATGTTTGGATATCAAATTACAAGGTCATATTTATTCAAAGGCATTGATCCATACTGTGATCAATGATCGACCTTTGGTAAAGGAAATCCACACAGGAGTCAATTTATAAATGAATATTTGACCCTTAAAACCACACTCAATCTTTTGAACTCATTCATTACATCATTCAAGTTCGAGTACTCTGTTAATTCATTTCCTTCATTAAAGCTCAATAAATCAGTGCACACAATAATTCAGAAATCAAATTCCTCCATATATACATATAATCAAATAATTACAAAAGAACTCTTATCTCTGGCCTGATATTCTAATCAATGGCCCTTTTCTCCAACTGCCCGTAGGCTTACCACAAAAAACCTATGTTTGTCAAAAACCCTACTTTTACCTAAATACTCTTCTCTCTCTTTCTGCCTTTGGGGCTTTACAGTTCATACAAAAGTTTCTAAACCAATTTAGGTTCAGATCCTCCATCATCTCAACAAAATCCTCCAAATCCTCTAAGTCCTAAAATCTATTCTTTATCCCTAAAAATCCTTTCAAACTCATAAAATCATGGAACCAATTCTACTTTAGGAATTATAATTAAATTTCAAATCTCTGGAATCTCAACTATCCTACTTCCCTCATGTTCTCCAATCATTCGGGAACATTTACAAATTTCTCTCAATAATTAATTAATTCCTATTTAAAAACACTCAGAACATTAATAATTACATTAATGAACCAATCTTCTTTGAAAACACTATATCCCTATGTCTATTAAAATACAAAGGATTTTCTGAGCCTAATGCTCCTGCGTCAATAGGCAATTGGACCATATTCATCATGGACCTTTGAAATTCATGCTGCAAATATCTACTGGACTTCCAATGGGAACACTTTCTCAGTTAGATCAGTGCAAGGGTTGCACCATGGGGAAGTATGAAAATTCCACCTTTCATGAAAAGGAGAATCGTGCTTTGGTGATACTGGAGAGAGTTCACACAGACATGTTTGTACCATTCTCAGTTGCTTCAACAGCAAAACACATGTATTATGTTATTTTTGTTGATGACTTTTCTCATAAATGTTGGATCTACTTCATGCAGAAGAAGGATCAAACATTCTCAAATTTTGTGATTTTAAGGAATTGGTGGAGAATGAGTCGGGGAAGCAAGTGAAGGCTCTGAAGAGTGATAATGGTGGAGAATACATCTCTAACTATTTCAAAGACTTCTGTAGAAAATAAGGAATTCGAAGAGAAATAATAGCACCTCATAACCCACAGCAAAATGGGGTCGCAGAGAGGAAGAACAGAACGATCATGGGTGTTGCATGAGCGATGCTGCATGATCAGGGCCTACCAATGCATTTGTGGGCGGAAGCATGCAACACTGCAGTTTATGTGAAAAATAATTTTCCTCGTAGATTACTTGGCATGAGTACACCTGAAGAAGATTTTACTAGTAAGAAATTGGATGTTTCTCACTTTAAGATTTTTGGCTCTTCTGTTTATGTGCATCTGACCAAGAATGCCAAGAATAATTTGGAGTCGACTGCTAAATTTGGGATATTTGTAGGGTACACAGAAACACCCCATAATTATTTTGTTTATTTTCCAAATAGTCGAATGACTGTGGTGCGATGGGATATAAAATTCAAAGAAGAGAAAGCCATGACGTTGTTGCTTGAGAGGGAGTTAGACTTACATGTATAGGAGGAACTTTTGGTTCCCAAATATGAGTCTATAGATGTGGAGTAGCCATGGGAGGAGGTTCATGGAGTGGAGGAGTCCACTCACGCAAATCCAAACATCAAAACTGGCAGAAGGCGTACCACAGAAGCTGAGAGGCTAAAGCTTGATGCGGCACAGAATGTAGGAGTACCTACTTCACAGCGCAGACAGAGACAGTCTCCTAACCGATTCACTAGATACATGGCTCTCATGAGAAAATGTATTGTGAATAATCCATCTTCCTTTCAGGAAGCAGTGCAGGAGCCCACATGGGTAGATGCAATGGTGGAGGAGTATGACTCCATTGTTAGAAACAGTGCTTGGGAAATTGTTCCAAGGTCGGTTGATAAATAAGTGGTAGGTTCAAGAGTGATCAACAAGGTAAAGCAAGCTGCTGATGGGAGTCTTGAGAAATAAAAGGCCAGATTTGTGGCCTGGGAATTCACACAGATCGAGATGATTGATTATCAATAAACCTTTGCACCTATCTCACGGTATTATTCCATAAGGACCACACTTTCTCTCTTAGCACAGATGGGTTGGCACATTCATTAGATGGATGTGAAGACTTGTTCCTTAATGGGATCATTAAGGAAGAAGTGTACATTGAGTAGCCTGAAGGATTTGATATCTTTAGCAACGAGTTGCATGTGTGCAAACTCAAAAGAGCATTGTATGGGTTGAAGCAAGCACCCTATGCTTGGTACACTCGGATCGACAGCTATTTCACCGAACTTGGCTTCACCAAGAGTGAGGTGGATGAAAACCTATACCAAATTGTGGTGGAGGGTAATATTTTAATAATTTTTCTTTATGTTGATGATTTAATACTGACTGGTGATGATGAGTTGATACACTCATGCAAGGAGGACCTTGCAAAGGAGTTTGAGATGAAGGATATGGGCCTCCCTCACTATTTCCTTAGATTGGAAATATGGCAGCAAGATGGTGAAATTTTTGTGTCTCAAGGCAATTATGCAAGGGAGATACTGGGTAAGTTTCACATGGAGGGATACAAACCCATGGATACTCCTCTTCTAGGAAACTAGAGGAAAGAGGATGCTACATTTGGAGAGGTAGTGGATGCTATTGTCTATCGACAATTGGTGGGTTCGCTAATGTATTTAGTAGATACAAGGTCGGAAATATGATATGTATTGAACCATATTATTCAAGTGATGGTTAAGCCTACCAAGCTCTTTTGGAAGGTGGGCAAGCATGTCCTGAGATATCTCAGGGGCACATCTGAGTATGGCTTATGGTACAACAGACGGATGAGGTGAAGTTGCATGGCTTCACAGATGCATATTTGGCAAGCAGCCCAATGGACAGAAAGAGAACATCAGGAGGGGTCTTCAATATCGGATCTACAGCTACTTCTTGGTACAGCAAGAAACAGAAATTTGTGGCACTCAGTTCAGCGGAAGTAGAATACATGGCAGCAATTCAAGCTGCATGTGAAACTATCTGGATGAGAAATATCCTGTTTTCTTTGTTTGGTTCTCATTTAGATCCTACAGTTATTCATTGTGATAATAAAAGTTTCATTAAACTCTCTATTAATATTGTGTTTCATGATAGATCTAAGCATATAGATATCTGGTATCATCATATCAGAGGTTGTTTGTAGCAGAAGATCATGTTGCTTTAGTACATTCCTACGGAAGATTAGGATGCAGATATTCTGACGAAGGCACTCACCAGGAGAAAATTCGAATACCATAGAGACAGGATCGGGGTGAAGGATAATCCCTTTCTTTTTGAGAGGGAGTGTTGAGATTCAACAAGATGATTATCCTAGTGAAAATTAAGCACCTATACTAGGTGGGGCCCGCAAGATATTTTTAGGTGTATGTCTATTTTTAGAATGTTCAGAAAATTATATTTATAGTAGGAGTCTATTTTTATAATGGTGAGAAAATTCTATTTATATATGAGGTTCTATTTTTAGATGCATGTGCAAAGTCTATTTATAGATCGCATGTCTAAAAATAGAATGCATGTCGATTATTATTAACTCTTAATAATAATTGGACAATAAATATTAATCTATTCTCTTGAAGCACTTGATTTCAGTTAACTGAAGTAGAAAACCAGTTAGTTGAAGGAATTTTGAGTTCTAAGATTGCTTGGTGGGACATGTAAGTGGACTTAGTTGTAACTAAGTGATTCGAAGTTGTAACAGAGTTGGATGTGTAGTTATGTGAGTTGTGAAGTAGTTTAACTAAGTTAAGTGAGTTAAACTAAGTTGCGCTAGTTGTAACTAAATATACACTAGTGAGAGATCAGTGAATCAAATATTAAATTAATTCACATGGAGTGATCTCACATGCCACTAAATATTTAATATTGTTAACTACATGCATGTCAGATCCAATGGAGATCCAGTTGAGAGATAGGTGAAAGGGACAGTTTGAATATCAGTTGTGACATTAGTGGGTGCACTCATGCAACCGCACACACATTGGAGATACGAATGAGGATTGCACAGTCAAGGCAAGGTAGTTTCTCATTCATTCAGGGAT
Organism: Pinus albicaulis; assembly: GCA_034641835.2. NCBI lineage: Eukaryota > Viridiplantae > Streptophyta > Pinopsida > Pinales > Pinaceae > Pinus > Pinus albicaulis. The sequence continues at coordinate 23,340,240 of CM076576.1, read as the reverse complement.
TGTGATCAGCAGGGATTGCGCGGTGGAGGCAGGTTGTCAGGAGGCAATAAATTGGCGCATGTATTTGCCAATTTTTGTATGACAGTGTGAGACGATTATATATTGTACTGAGTGCTCTTGGATTATATTTTTGTATGAGATTGTTTCATGACCCATGATATATGCATAATATATGATAGTGGGGTCTTTGGCTTTATGATTTCCTGGTAAAAAACATCTGTGTTATGTGTGATTGATATTTCTTCATGTGTTTGCAATTGGCGATTAAATTTCCGCAAAGATTTTAGTAGAAGGATTATGTATTTAATAGTGGCATATAATTTTTAGATCAGGAGAATCCAGGAAATACATAATTATATTAAGATTTCTACAATTCACCAAATTTCAAAAAGTCATTGGGTTTCTCCTTTAGCGATTGTACCAAAAAAGAATGGTAAGTGGAAGGTATGCATCGGCTATCGAGAATTGAATAAAGCTACCCTAAAAGATCATTTTCCTTTACCTTTTATAGATCAAGTATTGGATACATTAGCAAGTAAGAATTATTTCTCATTTTTGGATGGTTTTAGTGGTTACAATCAGATTCGGGTAGCACCTAAAGACCAAGATAAAACCACATTCACCTGTCCATGGGGAACTTATGCCTACCGAGTACTTCATTTTGGTTTGTTCAATGCACCTGCAACATTTCAAAGGGCAGTACTAGGAATTTTTCTGATCTAATACATGAATTTGTAGAGGTATATATGGATGAATTTATAGTTTATGGGAATTCATTTGAAGAAGCTTTAGAGAACTTGGAAAAGGTTCTTAAAATATGTAAAGAAGAAAATATTTCATTAAGTCTTGAAAAATGCTTTATGATTTTTACTGAAGGGATTGTTTTAGGACATCACATTTCAAGAGATGGAATTAAATTTGACAAATCTAAAGTTGAATTCATGTCCAAATTATCAATTCCAAGTTGTCAAAAGGATGTTAGAAGTTTTCTAGGATTCACAGGGTATTATAGAATATTTGTAGAAAAATTCACTAAAATAGCATCCCCACTCTTCAAGTTACTTACCAAAGATTTTGAATTCAGCTGGAATCCTGATTTCCAATTGGCATTTGAAACTTTGAAAAAAAAAATTCTAAAGCACCCATCTTAAGAGGTCCAAATCGGAAAAATACATTTTCATATTTCAACAGATGCTTCAGGTATAGCTCTGGGAGTTACACTAGGACAAAAATATTTGATCCCCTATTCCATCTTTTACACAAGAAATATTTTGACTCCCACTGAGTTAAATTACACTGTAACTGAAAAATAATTCTTAGCTGTTGTTCATGATATCAACAAATTTAGACATTATATTACCGGGTATGAAACCTTTGTTCATACAGATCACTCTGCAATTATATACTTAATGAATAAATCTATTACTAATGGCAGAGTCACAAGATGGTTATCATTCTTGCAAGAATTCAATATCACCATTCTAGACTGACCTGGAAAACAAAACACAGTTGTTGATTTCTTGTCTAGAATTCAAAATATCAAGAATGATACTCCAGTTGAGGATAAGTTTCCTGATGAATATATTTTTGCAATAACTACTAAAACTCCTTGGTTTGAAAATATTGTTAATTACTTAATCACAGGAAATTTACCTTCACACTTGTTTCCTAGAGAGAAAATAATAATTATTCAAATAATTGCACTTTACTCATGGATTAATGATGAATTTTATAAAACAAGTCCAGATCTCATTATCAGAAGGTGTGTTCGAGAAGATGAAATGCCTGAGATTCTTAAAGCATGTCATGATGAACCCTGTGGTGGAAAATTTGCTGATAAGAGGATAGCCTATAAATCCTTCACTTAGGATATTATTGGCCATCCATCTTTAAAGGTTCCAAATAATATGTCAAAAGGTGTGACAGCTACCTCATATTTTTTCCCTCAGATGAAATTCCATTACAACCTCGGGTACTCTTCGAACCATTTGAAAAATGGACTTTTGATTTTGTTGGACCAATCAATCCACCATCTAATCAAAAGAAATATATTCTGGTATGTATTGATTATGTCACTAGATGGGTAGAAGCTAAAGCACTTCCTTTAGCTAATGAACGTTCTATAGTTAAATTTATTTTTGAGGATATCTTCACTCATTTTAGTGTTCCAAGATAAATTGCAATAGATCAGGGATCCCATTTTACATCCAAGTTGGTGGAAAATCTTGTGGAAAACTACAAGATCAAGCACAGAAAATCCACTCCTTATCATCCACAAGAAAATGGTCAAGTAAAATCTACCAATAAAGTTATGGAAGGAATTATCACCAAGACTGTACATCTACACAGAAGAGATTGGGAAAAAAGGCTTCCTGAGGCCTTATGGGCCTACAGAACCACATGGAGGAATACAATAGGACATACTCCCTATGAACTTGTTTATAGGAAGCAAGTCATGTTTCCTATAGAATTTCAGATCCAAACTTACAAGATGGTAGTTCAATTGGGGCTTGATTTATCAGAAGAATAGACTGGAGTAACTTAATGAGCTCGATGAAATAAGGCAAGATGCAGTTCAAAGAACTAGTATATTCCAGCAGTAAAGGTCCAAATGGAATCATAAATATATCAAGGATAAAAAGTTTCAAGTAGGGGATTGGGCACTTTTGTTCGATTCAAAGTTCAAATAATTTAAAGGAAATTTTCAGACTCATTGGCTTGGGCCTTATGAGATTGAAATTTTTTTTGACAATGGAGCAGTCGGGATAAGGACAATTGATGAAGAAAATGTACCTCTTCTTGTGAATGGACATTGATTAAAAGTCTATCATAAGCCAATTTCAAGAGAAGAGTTTATCAAGATTTTCCAAGATAATACTGATATGAAGTTAGTGAAGAAGAATCCTTCTTCTTCCCCAACTTAGTTTTATTTTATCTATATAAATAAATAATATATATATATATATAATAAAATAAAATAAAAATTGGATAAGTATGAAAACCAATCAATTATTAGCATCCTTATACAGAAAATATAGGACGAAAATTAGAAGTTATAACATCCTATATTTTCCATTCCATTTCTAAAAATCCCAAAAATATTTGTTCCCTTTCTTTTCTCAAAAGCAATAAAGAGTAGTACAGAATTACATTTCATTTTGCAGCTACATTCCATTTTGCAACTACATTCCATTATGTAGCTGACATTCCATTTTGTATTTGATTTCACATTCTGCAGCTCTATCACATTTTACAGCCTACTGAAGAAAGAATAATGAACACAGGAAATTGCAGGACTACATTTGAAGACCACCATGCTAAAAGATACCTGAAGAATCAACACCAAGGAAATGACAACAAAAAGTTTAGTTCTAAATGTAAGTTGCATAAATTTATTTAGATAACAAGGTCAAAAACATTAGCATGTATAACGTATATGATCATACGCTACCTCAACATATCATCATTTGATTTGATTGGGACTCCTATCATGTCATAGATCAACCACATCATCTGCATTATGTTTCATGATAGTCCACAATGGACTCCCCCATTTATGATTAACGGTCATGACCTATTTCTGTAACCTATCCATCTACATCTCTCAAAACCCCATAAAATTCATCACTCATTCCTAAAAGCCCTTAATGTCCTTCATCAGATCCGTAACCCAATTCACTTCATACAAAGAAGGATAATTATGAAGGCTAGACTCTTCACAACATAAGACATGGGTTTGATAGTCAGGACAGAACCGGCGGGAGCTAAATATATGGAAGGATATCCTCATATCAGGGAGATGTTGTAGAATACTAAGTGGCACAATTTTATAGAAAAATTGGACGGCTTTCACAAAGAGATCACTAAGTCTTTTGTGAGGTCTTTTGATGGAACAAAAGTTGAAATAGGAGACATCAAGTTCCAAATAATTGAGGCATTCATAGCTACAGCCACAGAACTCCCAAGAGTTGGCGAAAGGTGGTTCAAAAATAAATAATTTCACAGTGAATCGTGGAAATTTATACTCAAAAACCCATGTACGGATATTTATGTTTTCAGAAAGGGTATTCCTATCACAACACTCAAGAACAAATCGAAGAACATGCTTTTAATTCTGCAAAATTTTATCGCTTGTGAAGGCAGATTTGACTGCATGTATGTGTATCATATTCGATTGTTGATGAATTTCTTAGAGGATGGTGAAATAAATTTTCCCTTATTTTTACTGAATAGCTTAAAAAGGATGTTTATAAACGTGTAGAAGTTAATTCAATTTATAGATAACACTATGCACCATCATGGTTTGGTAAAAATACTTCTTGAAGTTCATTTGAAAAGTATAGGAGATTCTTGGGAGAACTTTCTTATCAGAAACCATTTCTAAGATATACCAAAGCAGCCTAGAGAAGACAAGACTAGAAAAAGTAGAAGGAAGAAGAATGGCACAATCATTGAGGATAGGACTGCATCTCCACTTCAGTAAAATGATGAGGAACTCACCCTTGCAGAACTGATGAAGAACAAGAAGCAGGGTGAAGTTAAGATAGGAGGTAAAACAGAAAAGAGGAGAAAGGTTACAAGTGAGGAAAACGTAAATCCTCTGCAGCTAAGAAGGAGCTCTAGACTCTGAGGTTCAATGAAGAAAACACTACCACAAGAGACAAAGTTTGTAAATTTAGAGGAAGAAAATTCAATACCATCTCCCATCAATATCTCTCCTCCACATAGCCCTGAAAATTCTCCTGTACATAATTTTGAAGGCAGTCCCAGCAGAAGATCTCTAGGCATAGACCTAGTACAGCAAGAGATATATGATTACATAGAGTTGCTGGAGAAGAGAAATGCAACAGTGAATCCAGAACCACCTATCAATCCACAAGAACCTCTAGTTGATACTCTTAAACAAGAAATCTATGAGCTAGAGATATTGAATAGGCATATTAAACAGGAGAATGAAGTGATAATTCCATCCTACACTTCGAAATGTGGTACAAAAAGAACATGAAGTTAAAAATAAAGAACGAAATCACTAAAAAATCCAATCGTCAATCTCAAATACAAACTCCTTATGAGGAAGCCCAGGATGGCAAACATGTTAGGTCTTTATATTAATAGTATAGTCCCTTATTGTTGTTAGTGTAACCCTCTTATTGTTATTGTTGTACCCCTCTAACCCCCATATTGTTATTATTGTGCCTTAAATTATTATTGTTAGGTCGGAAAGGATTACATTGGGCCCCATGGACTCCTATATATAGAAAGGAGGTTTTGTCATTTGTATCATCCAAGAATTGTTCATTTATGTAATGTATTGGAGGTTTACCCCTCGAAGTGGCTTATTTCTAAGGTGTTGATCTATCTTTTCTTCTATTTTTGGAGCTGGTTTCACAACATTTGGTATCAAAACTTTGGATTCTAGGGTTTCGCTGGTCCAAATAGGTCATTCTAGAATTTTCTCTATAAATTTTTTTCTACAAATTTTCAAAAGCTGAAATATTTATAGTATGAATCCCAACTCCTAAGGAACATCGTCACAAAATTTCAGAGCTTTGTTCGCAATATTTTTGAAGATATTAACTGTGGAAGTTAGGTCTTTTGCGGGCTCCTAAATTTAACCTAAACAGGTCGCCACGGTATTTTCGCTATAAATTTCTTTCTACGATGTTTAAGAAGCTAAAATTTTCACAGAAAGCAGCCAAAATCCTGTAAAATTCAGATCTTGGTTTGCAATATTTGTGGAAATATGATCTGTGGAATTTAGAATTGTTTCAGGCTCCCGAATTTCATCTCAAAGAGGCGACCGTGGGAAAAAAATCATAACTCTCTCTCTCTGAGCATCAGATTGGGATTCTATAAAAAGTGGCCACAATTATACAAACTGTAGTTTTCGGTATATCATTTTCAGATCTGAAGGAGGAAACAGTGACACGTGGAAAGTCGTAAAAGTTCACTCTACTGAACCAGTCCATAATTAGGTCATCGTGGGATTTTGGGCATAACTTTTTCTTGAAAAATCCAAATCAGTTCAGACCTATGGCATTTAAAATACGATTTAGAGGGCTACTTCAGGGCCAAATTTTAGATATTGAAGATACAAAATCACAGAGATAATTCAGTTTCAATATTGAGCTCCTCAAAGCAAGAAAAAGGTGTGTATTTTTCTCGAATAACATAAGTCTTGTTTGAAAAAAATTAGTTGAATTTATTCCAAGGGAATATTGAAGAATAGATATCAGTATTGGGTTCTAAAATTCCCCCTAAAAATAATTCAACACCCATTAAGCCTTCAAAATTCTCTACTATGACTCATGAATAAGAACAAACACAACATGAGATATCAAAATTACAAGAGCAAGTGCACCAAATTTCGCTATCGCAAAGAGCAACAAAAAATGAAATGGAAGTTTTGAAGAAAGGCATGGAAACTAATATGGATGGTTTGAATAAAGGTGTGGAAGCTAAGATGAATGGTTTGGAATCTAAGATGGATGGCATGGAAGTGGGTATGGAAGCTAAGATCAATGAAAAAATGAAAGACAACATGGAAAATATGAAGAATGATCTAAAAGTAAACATCGAAGGTTTAGCAAAGTTGATACAAGAAATATTTCCTAATGGCGAAAAGATAGTAGAGGAAACTCATGATGAGAAAAAAATAAATATTAATCGTTATTTCATAAACTCTAATGTTGGATGGAAGAACCACCATATTCCAAAGATGGATATGAGGACGTTTGATGGCAAGGACCCCGTAACATGGAAACTACAGTTGGAGCAATATTTTGATCTCAATAATGTGAAAAACACACAAAAGGTACACATTGCAACTTTACATTTAGAACAAAATACATTTGTATGGTATCGATGGCTTTGTTCCCATAAAAAAATTGTCACTCGGTAAATTTTTATGGAGGAAATGATAGCACATTATGAGGATACAAAGAGCAACACCTTCTTTATCCAATCGATAAATCTCAAAAAAAAGGGTTTAGTGGCGGAGCACATTGAGGACTTCCAAAAATTGAATATAATGGTAACTGATATTCCAGAGGAACACAGGATTGATGTCTTCATAGGGACTTTAAAGGATAACATGTTGAATCTCTAATTAAACTGAGAGGGGGGGGGGTGAATCAGTTTAATACATTCCTGATCTTTTAAACTTTTCAATAAACTTATTTACACCTTCATTTCAAACTCTATTTGATGTGAGAGTAATCTTAGAATGTAATATGAAAGTATTAGTTTAATAGAGCAGTAGACTTAATTTGAGAGCAGCAGGTATTAAGCAAATGATACATATCGGATCAATACATAAATATCATGCACAGAGACACCAGATATAAGTGGAAACCCATAAAGGGAGAAAACCACATCTTATTATTGTTGTGATGCAAAGGCAAGCTCCAACTCCCTCTCACCACTGTTTTTCTGCAGGCACCAACCTACAGGAGGCTTCTGCCTCAATTCTGCAAGCTACAATTTGCAAGGAAGCACCAACTCCCTTGAGTTTTCTGCAGGCACCAACCTACAGGAGGCTCCAACCTCAGTCAGCTACAACTGACGACTATCAAGCTGCAACTTGATAGGGAAGCTCCAACTTCCTCAATTTATCAAACTGAAAGTTTGCTGATTTACCTCAGATATTAGCCTTATTCTGTAGCTTCTCCTTCTGTTCTGCTTTTTTTAATCTTCTCTATCTTACTCTTCTATATTCTGCCTTCTCTCGATTTACTCTCTTTTTTTCTTTCTTGAATATCAAGATGATATTATTTATAGATTTCTTCACATGACTGTTTGTATTCTGCTTGGAATTCGAAATGGAAAGTCATGTCTCTTTTCCTTCTGCCTTCTCACTCCTTTTATCAGCTTACTCAGAAATTATAACTGTAGGTGTCAATTTTAACATTACAGTGGGAGTTTGTTTTCTCTCGGAGACTTGCCAATGCAACACAAACAATAAAAACAATTAAAACATTTACATTCAAATTTAAATGAGAACTCCATCTCACTCGTTTTGTCTCTTGGCTTGCTGCGCATTTGTCTTTTCTCTGATTATGTCTTTGTCTTTTCTGTGACTGTGTTTTATCTCTTTTCTGTTCTCTGTATGTCATTCTGTATATGGCTGCTGCGTAACTTCTGTATTTGTGTAACTGCATTTTTCATTTTTATATCAGCGCTTTATATATATAAATGAATATGCTGACTGTAATTCTGGGCCATATTCCAACGCTTTTCATGCCACGAGTGTCTTGTTGATGTGGAACATTCCGCAAGCGGAACGGACATATATCACAGTCATTGTATATCGATAATCGCCCTCCCGTTAAGCTGAGGCCCGTGGGTCTACAGACCACATGGCTTATCGCAACAGCGTTATATATATATATATATATATATATATATATATATAACAGCGCCTTTTCATATATATATAAGTAATTTCAACACTCGGCATACATACAAACTTCCTTTTAAAAAGACTTAAATCAATTCTCGGCATTATATAATAAAAACTCTTTAAACAAATAAGAACTCCTTTCGGGCTCACTCGCCGATCTTTTCCGATGCGATGTATCACTCCTCAGCCTCTTCCGATTGCGATTATTCACTATTATGGCGAAACTTCAAACATATATCAGTCTTGGCTTATAAACCCATCGGGTCCGGCCTTTCAATCGCAATCGCAAATCTTTGTTAACATGTTCCGGAACTCAAACCTATCAAGTCACAATTTATCAGTCCATCGGGTCCGATTCTCAATCGCAATCGCAACTTTCTGTTGTGATGTTCTGATGCTCCACTTTACCTCCGATGTGATTGACCATGGAACTGAAACATTTGTTAGTCATAATTTATAAGCCCATCGGGTCCGGGCTTCAATCGCAATCACAAGTCTTTAACATATGTTCCGATTGACCAGTGCCGATGCGATTTGACCGTAACTCAAATATGTATTAACCACCGTTTATACACCCATCGGGTCCGGAACTTCAAACAAATGCAATCGGGGCGCATAATAGAAAAGTTTCAATTGCGATCAGAACATGAATGCGATTTGCATCTATTAACTCCTGCTTATAACAGGATCGGGTCCGCCATTTCAATCGCAGCGTTTTACAAAAGACATGCGATTGGGAACTCGGATGCGATTAGCAATTAACTGTGGTATATAGCTCAATCAGGTCCGCCCTTTAATCGGAGCACATAACAAAACTCCGCCGATTGAACCTTTTCTCCGATTGCGATTGGGGAGGGGTCCCACCTTATAAGCCATTTCATTTTGATAGAACCTTTGGTTAAAGTGCTCCGCTTGTATATAACTGATATATATGCTTATATATATTTTGCCGCTGGAGTGAAGCGATTCCCGGAATAATGTTTGTATTTGTTATATGTGCTCCACCGGTTGGAGAGTGCGATTCCCGGAATATGGTTCTGTATTATATGTGTAACGCCCGGCTGGAGTCTGCGATTCCTGGAATAAGATTCGTGTTGTATAACGCCGGTTGGAGTGTGCGATTCCCGGAATATGGTTCTGTATTATATGCCGCTGGAGTGAAGCGATTCTCGAAATTTTGTAACTGCTCTCTGCCTCTGTCTCTGCCTCTGCTCCGCCGGTTGGAGAGTGCGATTCCCGGAATTTTGTAACTGCTCTCTGCCTCTGTCTCTGCTTCTGTCACTCTGCCTCTATCTCTATCTTCCGATAACGGTTCTTCACTGTGCTTCTATGACTGTTACATTTTGACTTTCTTCTTGCTGCCTCTATTGCTTTCGCTGTGCCTCTTTTGCCTTCCTTTGCTACAGCGCTGCCTCTTTTGCCTGAGTGCTACCGCCTTTCCTGAGTGCTACCTCCTTTGCCATCAATGACAATATTTCCAACAGTCTCCCCCTTTGGCATTGATGGCAATCCACTTTCTCTGTTTGCTTTCTCTTTCTCTTGTTGCTTTCTCTTCCTGTTTTCTATTTGTTCTTCCTCCCCCTTTGACATCAATGGCAAAGGATGACTCCTCATCCCTCCGTATCGGTTCTGTCGTTGTATTTCCTTTCTCTGAGTTACGTTTAGGTCCTCTTCTGCCGAAATTGGACTATGCTGTGTTTCATTTGTAGTTCCTGTAATATGTGCTAGATTGCAGACAGAGATGATGCATTTTACGGTAGAAAGGTTCTTGTTGCTTCTGAATGCTGATAATATTGATAATGCTAATCCTGTGGACTTGTTTTATGCTTATCTTGCTAGCTGTTCTCCCCCTGGAATGATATCTTCGTTTTGTTCTCCCCCTGAGACTGTACTTTCTCTTCATATTAGAGAATAGTATCTACAGATACTACCCCTAGTTTGTCTCTCAAGTATTCGAATGGTTCTCTGGCAAGTGGTTTGGTAAATATATCTGCTATATGTTCTTTCGTTGATACATAGTCCAGTTTAACTATCTTCTGAGCCACTTGTTCTCGGATAAAATGATACTTGATTGGTATATGTTTAGTTTTTGAATGAAGCACAGGATTTTTAGATATACTTATAGCACTTGTATTATCACATTTGATTGAGATAGGTTCATTAATGCTTACCTTCATGTCTTGAAGTGTCCGCTTCATCCACATGACTTGTGTGCAACATGCTGCTGCTGCTATATATTCTGCTTCAGCTGTAGACAGAGAGATGGATGTTTGTTTCTTGCTTAGCCATGCCACCAGAATTTCTCCTAGATAGAATGCACCTCCACTTGTACTCTTCCTATCATCCACACAGCTGGCCCAATCTGCATCTATGTATGCTGTCAAGGTGAAGCTTTTGCCTTTAGGATACCAAAGCCCATATTGTGCAGTTCCTTGTAGATATCTGAGTATTATTTTTACTGCCAGAAGATGGTTTTGTTTAGGTGCTGCTTGATATCTTGCCACTAGTCCTACTGCTAGCATGATGTCTGGTCTTGAAGCTGTCAAGTACAGCAGGCTTCCTATCATGGATCTGTAGAGTTTTTGATCTACATCTGCAGACCTATCATCAGCACACAGCTTGCATCCCGTGATCATGGGGGTTGTCATTGGTTTGCAGTCCTCCATTTTGAATTTTTTTCAGCATTTCTTTTAAGTATTTTTCTTGAGAAATGAATGTGCCTGTGTTCTTTTGCTGAATTTGCAGTCCCAAGTAGAAACTGAGTTCTCCAATCATAGACATTTCAAACTCTGTTTTCATCTCATCAGCAAACCCTTTTGCTAGTTCATCTTTGTTGCTTCCAAACATAATGTCATCAACATATACAACAACAATTAGGAGTTCATTTTCATGCGCTTTTACGTATAGATTGTTGTCTACTCCACCTCTCTTAAAACCCTGTTTTTGCAAATGTTTGTCCAGTCTTGAGTACCAAGCACGAGGAGCCTGTTTCAGTCCATATAGGGCCTTCTTCAGTCTGCACACATAGTCTTCTTTGTCTGTCAATGAGAAGCCTTATGGTTGTTCCATGTACACTTCTTCTTCTAGATCTCCGTTAAGAAAAGCAGACTTTACATCCATTTGATATACCTTGAAGTCTTGATAGCATGCAAATGCCAGGAACATTCTGATAGCCTCCATTCTAGTTACAGGTGCAAATGTTTCATCATAGTCAAGTCCTTCAATTTGTGAGTATCCTTTGCAGAACAGCCTGGCTTTATTCCTGATTACTTGTCCTTGCTCATTCATTTTGTTTTTGAATACCCATTTTGAACCAATGATATTTTTCTCAATAGGTCTAGGAACTAGTTCCCAAGTATTGTTCTTCTCCCAAGTATACTTGTCCTTGCTGGCTTCTTCAAATTTCTTTGGCTCTATTTGTGATAACATGGCTATGTATACTTCTTCTGTTTGTTCTGTTAGCTGCCTTCTTGTCTGGACTCCTGCTTTCTTGTCTCCTATGATCTGATCTTTAGGATGATTCTTCTGAGTGTATCTTGAGGGAGTTTTCGAGCTCAGCTCTGCATTATCTGTTGTCTTGCTTGTTTCATCATCATCCTTGTCTTCCTCTTCATGGTTGTCTGATGGACTACAGCAGTTTGTATTTCTTGTATTGTCTGGAAGTTCTTCATCAAATCTCACATCAATACTTTCAACTATCTTCCGAAGGATCTTGTTGTAGCACCTGTACCCTTTGCTTTTGGAAGCATATCCTAGAAAAATCCCTTCATCTGCTCTTGCATCAAATTTCCAAAGGTTTTCATCATTATTCTTTATGTAACACTTGCTACCAAAGACTCTGAAATGTTTTATTGAAGCTGGCTTTCCATGCCATAGTTCATATGGAGTCTTGTCACTACTTGGCCTTAAGTGAGCTTTATTAAGGATATGTACTGCTGTGTGTACTGCTTCTGCCTAGAAGGTTTGAGCAATATTATTCTCTTGCATCATAGCTCTGGCTATTTGTTGTACAGACCTGTTTTGTCTCTCTGCTACTCCATTCTGCTGAGGTGTCCCTGCAATAGTAAATTGTTGCTTAATTCCATGTTCATTACATAGGTCTGCAAAGTCATAATCGGTGAATTCTCCTCCTCTGTCTGATCTGATACATTTCAGCTTGCATCCAGTTTGATTTTCTGCTAATGCTCTGAATATCTTAAATTTTTCCAATGCTTCTGATTTATTTTTGAGAAAGGAAACCCATGTCATTCTAGAGAAGTCATCTATTATCAGCATGAAATAGGATTCTCCACTTGGTGTTCTAGTTCTAGCAGGTCCACACAGGTCCATGTGCACAAGCTGGAGTGGTCTTCTTGTTGACATCTCCTCTTTAGATTTAAAGGATTGTGCGAGTCTGTTTCCCTAATTGACAAGATTTGCATATAGTACTTGAAGGCCTTTTTATTTCTGGCATGTCTTTGATAGCTTTCTTCTTGCTCAATTTGATGATATGGTCAAAGCTGAGATGTCCCAATCTCTTATGCCACAACCATGACTCCTCAAGTTTGCTAAGATGGCAGGCTTCATCTTCCTCTTTCACTATGTATACATTGTTCTCTGTTCGAACACCTTTGAGCAGAGTCTTTCCTGTTGTGCTTGACCTGACTACACAATATTGTGCTCTAAAAATAACTTCACAGCCTTTGTCACACATCTGACTGACACTCAGTAAATTTGCTTTCAGTCCATCCACAAATAGTACCTCTTGGGCTTTTCCTCTGCCGTTGTCTATGCTGACTGAGCCTTTTCCCTTGATCTTTCCTGATTTATCATTACCAAAAATAACATTTCCAAATTTCTTTTCATCAAGAGTTATAAACTTGCTTCTGTCTCCAGTCATGTGTTTGGAGCAGCCACTGTCCAAGTACCACTGGATTTTCAGATCTTGAGCAGTTAGAGCCAGGTCACATTTATTCACTTTCTTTATCCACTGGAGGCCCCCTTTTGTATGGTATCTTTGGTGAGGTGATGAATTATATCCCTTTAGAGAACACTTGGAAGATATATGCCCAATTTGATTGCATATACAACATTTGATTATAGTTTTTTCAGAATTGTGAGCATGAACAAAATTGCTTTGACTCATAAACCTCCTTGAGGTGTTGAACATCAGTCTTTGTCCATACTTTCTACATTCAATAATTTTATGGCCAAATTCCTTACAATAAAAACAATAACCATAGAAATTATTTGCATACCTGATGTAAGATTGTTTTCTCCATTTGTTTGTTTGAGAAAGCCTCTTCACTTTTTGCATCTTTTGCAGGTCTGAATTACTCTTCTTTGCATAACAATATGCAGCAGTGTGTCCTGGCTTGTGGCAGACATAGCAGGTGGCATTCTTCATAGGAGGGAAGAATCTCCTCTGATGACTTCCAAATTTGATATACTCAGGGGCATATGATTCTTTTTCTGCCATCTTAGTATTCATTATATTCCTTGTTACTAGAGATTTCTTCTTACCTCTGTCATCCTTATTATATGTTTCTTCTTTTGTATGAATTGTCTGGGCTTCTTCATCAGTCTTCTTTGCTTTTACAAAAATTATATTTTTGTTTTCTTTTTCTTTGCCTTTACTTGATTCTCCTTCATAGCCTACTCTTGTTTTTATCATTGGGGATCTTTGAGCAACCAGAATATCATTCAACTTGCTAGAGCTTGTTGTTTGAGAAGAGTTTATAACCACTGTCCTTTGAGCATTTTCTAGTTTCTTCCTAAGACATACCACTTCTTCCTCCAACTTCTCTTGTTTTTGGGTTTTATCCTTGATTTGCTGAAGTAACATATCTTCTATCTTCTTGGCTTCTTCAAGCTTTACCTTCAGCTGCATGAGGACTTCTGAATTTTGTTCTTCTTTCACACATTTTAGGAGAATCTCTTTTTGTTTTCTGCATTTTAGTTTTAGTCTGTCAATCTCTTCCAGAGCACTTCTTAGCTCCCCCTCAAGGTCTACTTCCCCTTCTTCTTCTTCATCTTCTAGTAGGAGTCCCTCAAGATCTTCTATGGCCATCAATAAAAATTCTGAGGTTCCTTCTTCACTTGAGGGTTCATCTAAGTCTTCAGATGCACTGCTGTCTTGCTGAGCATAGAAGGATTTTCTGCTGAATTTCTTTCCTTTCTGCCAGTTCTTTGATGTGTCTTTCTTTGATTCTTGAGCTTGATTTCTTACTTTCTTATGAGGACATTTAGCAGCATAATGTCCAACTCTTCCACAGTTAAAGCATTTGAAGGGAAGTTTACCTTTGTATCTACCTGAGCCTCTATCCAATTTCTTGACAAATTTAGCCTCTTCTTCATCAGAGCAAGAGCATATTTCTTCCTTTTCTTCTTTCCTTTTTTCTGTTTTGAATTTTGCTTCCCTTGTACTTGGCTTCTTCTGTGGGAGCCTCATTTCATAGGCTGTTAGATTTCCAAGTATCCGGTTCATGGTCAAAGTCTCCCAATCCGTTGTCTCTTCTATTGCAGATACCTTGGGATTAAATCTGGATGGGAGTGATCTTAGAATCTTTTGCACAACTATACTTTCTGGTATGGTTTCTCCAAGAGCTTTCATATTGCTAACAATTTCTGCAACTTTTAAGAAGAAGTTGCCAACATATTCATCATCATTCATTTTTAAGTTTTCAAACTGGGCTCTATATACTTGAAGTTTGGCAGTTTTTACTTTCTGGTCTCCCTCATGTATGTCTTCAAGAGTATCCCATATTTTCTTGGCAGTGTCTTTGTGCATTACTTTAATAAACTATGCTTCACATAATCCATTCAGGATAGCATTCATGGCTTTTGCATTAGCTACAAAGCTTTCTTTAGCTTCTTTCTCTGTATCAGTTGACTTCAGGGCATATCCTAATTGCACAGCAGCCCAGACTTCTACTCCTAGTGACATTATGTATGTCTTCATTCTGATTTTCCAGAAAGCATAATTTTCACCAGTGAAGAAAGGGACTTTATTGGTTGAGCATCCTTCTTTACTAGCCATCTTGGGAACCTAGGATCTCCTTTCAGTCGTTAGACTTGTACAAAGGAACCGGCTTTGATACCAATTGTTGAATCTCTAAGTAAACTGAGAGGGGGGGGGGTGAATTAGTTTAATACATTCCTGATCTTTTAAACTTTTCAATAAACTTATTTACACCTTCATTTCAAACTCTATTTGATGTGAGAGTAATCTTAGAATGTAATCTGAAAGTATTAGTTTAATAGAGCAGTAGACTTAGTTTGAGAGCAGCAGGTATTAAGCAAATGATACATATCAGATCAATACATAAATATCATGCACAGAGACACCAGATATAAGTGGAAACCCATAAAGGGAGAAAACCACATCTTATTATTGTAGTGATGCAAAGGCAAGCTCCAACTCCCTCTCACCACTGTTTTTCTGCAGGCACCAACCTACAGGAGGCTCCTACCTCAATTCTGCAAGCTACAACTTGCAAGGAAGCACCAACTCCCTTCATTTTTCTGCAGGCACCAACCTACAGGAAGCTCCAACCTTAGTCAGCTACAACTGACGACTATCAAGCTGCAACTTGATAGGGAAGCTCCAACTTCCTTAATTTATCAAACTGAAAGTTTGCTGATTTACCTCAGATATCAGCCCTGTTCTGTAGCTTCTTCTTCTGTTCTGTTTTTCTTAATCTTCTCTGTCTTACTCTTCTATATTCTGCCTTCTCTCGATTTTAAAAAAAAACTCACTCTGCATATCAAGATGATATTATTTATAGATTTCCTCACATGACTGTTTGTATTCTGCTTGGAATTCGAAATGGATAGTCATGTCTCTTTGCCTTCTGCCTTCTCACTCCTTTTATCAGCTTACTCAGAAATTATAACTGTAGGTGTCAATTTTAACATTACAGTGGGAGTTTGTTTTCTCTCGGAGACTTGCCAATGCATCACAAACAATAAAAACAATTAAAAAATTTACATTCAAATTTAAATGAGAACTCCAGCTCACTCGTTTTGTCTCTTAGCTTGCTGCGCATTTGTCTTTTCTGTCACTGTGTCTTTGTCTTTTCTATGACTGTGTTTTATCTCTTTTCTGTTCTTTGTATGTCATTCTGTATATGGCTGCTGCGTAACTTCTGTATTTGTGTAACTGCATTTTTCATTTTTATATCAGCGCTTTATATATATAAATGAATATGCTGACTGTAATTTTGGGCCATATTCCAACGCTTTTCATGCCACGAGTGTCTTGTTGATGTGGAACATTCCGCAAGCGGAACGGACATATATCACAGTCATTGTATATTGATAATCGCCCTCCCGTTAAGCTGAGGCCCGTGGGTCTACAGACCACATGGCTTATCACAACAGCGTTATATATATATATAACAACGCCTTTTCATATATATATAAGTAATTTCAACACTCGGCATACATACAAACTTCCTTTTAAAAAGACTTAAATCAATTATCGGCATTATATAATAAAAACTCTTTAAACAAATAAGAACTCCTTTCGGGCTCACTCGCCGATCTTTTCCGATGCGATGTATCACTCCTCAGCCTCTTCCGATTGCGATTATTCACTGTTATGGCGAAACTTCAAACATATATCAATCTTGGCTTATAAACCCATCGGGTCCGGCCTTTCAATCGCAATCACAAATCTTTGTTAACATGTTCCGGAACTCAAACCTATCAAGTCACAATTTATCAGTCCATCGGGTCCGATTCTCAATCGCAATCGCAACTTTCTGTTGTGATGTTCCGATGCTCCACTTTACCTCCGATGCGATTGACCATGGAACTGAAACATTTGTTAGTCATAATTTATAAGCCCATCGGGTCCCGGCTTCAATCACAATCGCAAGTCTTTAACATATGTTCCGATTGACCAGTGCCAACACGATTTGACCGTAACTCAAATATGTATTAACCACCGTTTATACACCCATCGGGTCCGGAACTTCAAACAAATGCAATCGGGGCGCATAATAGAAAAGTTCTGATTGCGATCAGAACACGGATGCGATTTGCATCTATTAACTCCTGCTTATAATAGGATCGGGTCCGCCATTTCAATCGCAGCGTTTTACAAAAGAAATGCGATTGGGAACTCGGATGCGATTAGCAATTAACTGTGGTATATAGCTCAATCGGGTCTGCCCTTTAATCGGAGCACATAACAAAACTCCGCCGATTGAACCTTTTCTCCGATTGTGATTGGGGAGGGGTCCCACCTTATAAGCCATTTCGTTTTGATAGAACCTTTGGTTAAAGTGCTCCGCTTGTATATAACTGATATATATGCTTATATATATTTTGCCGCTGGAGTGAAGCGATTCCCGAAATAATGTTTGTATTTGTTATATGTGCTCCGCTGGTTGGAGAGTGCGATTCCTGGAATATGGTTCTATATTATATGTGTAACGCCCGGCTGGAGTCTGCGATTCCCGGAATAAGATTCGTGTTGTATAACACCGGTTGGAGTGTGCGATTCCCGGAATATGGTTTTGTATTATATGCCGCTGGAGTGAAGCGATTCTCGGAATTTTGTAACTGCTCTCTGCCTCTGCTCCGCCAGTTGGAGAGTGCGATTCCCGGAATTTTTTAACTGCTCTCTGCCTTTGTCTCTGCTTCTGTCACTCTGCCTCTGTCTCTATCTTCCGATAACGGTTCTTCACTGTGCTTGTATAGTGTGCATTTTGACTTTCTTCTTGCTGCCTCTATTTCTTTCGCTGTGCCTCTTTTGCCTTCCTTTGCTACAGCGCTGCCTCTTTTGCCTGAGTGTTTCCGCCTTTGCCTGAGTGCTGCCTCCTTTGCCATCAATGACAATATTTCCAACATAACATTCAAGATGAAGTCCACGTTTGGAAACCTGATTCATTGGAGAAGGCATTCAGGTTAGCAAGAAAAATTGAATGTAAAATTATGGCGACAAGGAAGCCTACCACTCACATCTATAACTATGGAAGTTTTGCTACTCCTAGACTTCCACAACCTACAAGGTTGACAACACAACAATTGGAAGAAAAAATAGCAAAAGGGCTTTGCTATAGTTGTGATAGAAAATACACTAAAGTTCATAAGTGCACTGAGAAGAAATTATTTTACATAGATTGTGAAGAGGAGAAAGAAAATTAAGAATAAACTTCAAAAGTAGAGGATATACACTAGGAAGAAACCCTAGAATAAGAAGAAATGATTCTGACCATATCATGCAATGCATTAGTGGGAATTACCACTCCTCAAACTATCAAGATAGAAGGACATATCAAGAAGAAAAAGGTAACATTTTTTATTGATTCGGGTAGTACCCATAATTTTATTCATTGTAAGGTAGCCAAGGAATTGAATTTTTTCCTATACGCAGCACCAAAATTTCAAGTGATGGTTGCAAATGGAGGAACTATAAATTGCTTTGGAAAATGCCATAATATCAAGCTATCCATGGGGGAATATGTATTAAATATTCCAATGCTTCTCATCCCAATGAGAGGTGCTGATGTTGTACTAGGAGTACAATGGTTACAATCTTTGGGGACGGTAGCTTTTAATTTTCAAGAAATTTTCTTGAAATTTTTTTCAAAAGGAAAGGAAATCGAATTATGGGGTATCGCAGGGAAGCCAGGAAAGATAATAAGCTCTAATGTCATGACAAAGCTTCTGAAGAAAGAAAAATGGGGCGTAATTGCACAATTATGCTCACTAGAAGTTCCAACATCAAAATCATCTATTTCTCCAGATCTCCAAAAATTCTTGGACAATCATTCCAAGGTGTTTGATACTCCCAAAGGACTCCCACCTATTCGTGATCATGATCATGATATTCATTTTATTCCAGGAAGTGTTCCTCCAAACATCAAGCCTTTCAGATATCCTTATGTCAAAAAGAGCGAAATTGAACATATGATTTCAAAAATGTTAGAGGTTGGCATAATTCAACCTAGTCAAAGTTATTTCTCTGCTCCAGTAGTACTGGTGCACAAGAAAGATGGATCATGGCGCATGTGTTTGGATTATAGGGAGCTCAATAAGCTACTATTAAAGATAAATTTCCCATTCGTGTGATTGATGAATTATTGGATGAATTACATGGAGCAATTTATTTTACCAAGTTGGATCTTTGTTCAGGATATCATCAAATTAGAATGAAGACTGAAGATATTCTGAAAACAGCATTTCGAACTCATGAGGGTCATTATGAATTTTTGGTCATGCCTTTTGGCCTTACCAATGAACCTTCTACATTTCAAGGGTTTATGAATTCCATTTTCAAACCCTTCCTTAGAAAATGTGTGCTATTATTTTTTGATGATATACTAATCTACAGCAGGTCTTGGAAGGATCATGTTCTACATGTTGACAGGGTGCTCAAACTATTGGAGGAGAAACAATTATATGCAAAACATCCAAATGTTTCTTTGGAGTACAAGAGGTAGAATATCTGGGTCATATTGTATCTCACGAGGGTGTTAAGGTGGACCCTAACAAAATTAAATCCATTAAGAAAGGGAAAGTCCCCACAACCATAAAGCAGTTGCGCGCATTTCTCGAGTTAACAGGGTATTATCGCAAGTTTGTTAAGAATTATGGGAGAATAGAAGCACCTCTAACAATATTAATGAAGAAAGATGCATTTTCAGGGACTCCTAAAGCAACTAAGGCCTTTGAACATCTTAAAGAGGCAATGTGACTAGCACCATTCTTAGCTACACCAGACTTCACAAAAACCTTTATTGTGGAATGTGATGCCTCAAGAAATAGAATTGGTGTTGTTTTAATGCAAGAAGGAAGACCCATTTCTTTTGAAAGTTGTTCAATCAAAGGAAAGTATTTACAAAAGGCTATTTATGAGAAGGAAATGTTGGCAATACTACAGGCAGTAAAGAAATGGAGACCTTACCTAATGGGAAGAAACTTCAAGGTAAAAAATGATCATGATAGTCTTAAACATTTTTTGGAACAAAGACTATCTTTAGAGGAGTAGCAAAAATCGGTCACAAAGATTTTGGGTTATGACTTTGAAATCGTCTACATAAAAGGGAAGCTAAATGTTGTTGCAGATGCACTCTCAAGAAAGGATGACGAAGTGGAATCATTGCTTTGTGCCATTTCAATTATCCAACCATATTGGATAACCGAAGTAAGGGAAGAATGGAAGAAGGATGAAGAAATGTGGACCCTCATTCAAAAGTTGCAGCAAGATCCTAGTACATCTAATACATTTAGTTGGAAAAATGATTCCTTATGGTACAAAGATCGCTTATATATTTTCAAGAATTCCCAACTAAAACAAAAGATTATTTTGGAATTGCACACTTCTCCTTCAAGAGGACACTTGGGAATTTTAAAAACTTACCACAAGGTGAAGAAAGAATTTTTTTTGGGATGGCCTTAAATCTGATATTCAAAATTTTGTGGAGGAATGTTTGGTTTGCTAGAAAAATAAAGTGGAGACAATTAAGACCCCGGATCTTCTACAACCTTTATCCATTCCAAGTCAACGTTGGGAGGATATTTCAATGGATTTTATCACAGGTTCACCTAAGTCCGAAGGAAGGAGTGTCATCATGGTGGTAGTTGATAGACTTACCAAGTATGCACACTTTTGTGCATTATCTCATCCATTTAAAGCGATTACAGTTGCTACTGCATTTATGGAAACAATTCAAAAGCTACATGGAAACCCAAAGATTATTCTAAGTGACAGAGATCCCATTTTTATAGGAAATGTTTGGACGGAACTATTTTCTTATTTGGGTACTCAACTAGCTCATAGCTCATCTTATCATCCTCAATCCAATGGTTAAACAGAGAAAGTGAATAAATGTTTTGCATGATATCTTCGTTGTTTTGTATCTGATAAGCAAGCACAATGGGTCAAGTGGTTACCTCTGGCTGAATGGTGTTGTAACACTTCCTTCCATACTGCAGCAAAAATGACCCCATTTATGGCACTTTATGGATATCATCCACCATCCATCACATCTTATTTAAGGGAAAATGCTAGGGTTCAAGCAGTGGAAGATCACATCGAGCATCAACAAGAAGTTCTCCAACTCTTAAAGGATAATCTAAATTTGGCACAGAATCGAATGAAACAACAGGAAAATCAACATTGCAATGAGAGAAGTTTTGATGCGGGAGACTGGGTATTTTTACAGCTACAACCATACAAACAAATTTCCCTCAAGCAAGCTAAGAAGGATAATAAATTATCACCAAAGTACTATGTTCCTTACAAGGTTTTGCAAAAGATTGGAACTATGGAATACAAATTGGAGCTTCCTGCTTCGCGAGTGCATCCAGTTTTCCATGTTTCATGCTTAAAAAATGTTATAGGGGACAAACTTCCAGTTCAAACAATGTTGCCAGAACTTGATGAGGAAGAAAAAACCATATTGTAACCTGAACCAGTAATGGAAACAAAAACTTGACAACTACGGAATCGATCAATTTCAGATTATCTCATTAAATGGAAGAATTTACCCACGGAAGATTCTACATGGGAGGATGAAAATTTTATACAAAAGCACCCAGAGCTACTTAAGCGTTGAGGACAACACCTTTTTGAAGGAGAGGAGAATGATAGATCCTTATATTACTAGTACAGTCCCTTATTGTTTTTAATGTAACCCCCTTATTGTTATTGTTGTACCCTTGTAACCCCCATATTGTTATTATTGTGCCCTTAAATTATTATTGTTAGGTCGGAAAGGATTACATTATGGCCCTACTAGGATTACATTGGGCCCCATGGACTCCTATATATAGAAAGGAGGTTTTTTCATTTGTATCATCCAAGAATTGTTCATTTATGTAATGTATTGGAGGTTGCCCCCTCGAAGTGGCTTATTTCTAAGGCGTTGATCTCTCTTTTCTTCTATTTTTGGAGCTGGTTTCACAACAAAACACTTCAAAGAAAATAAAGAGGAGAAAACTGGATGTATTAGCAGAAGTGTCTCAACAAATGAAATAGGAGAGGGAAGTTCACAATTTTGGTAGATTGCATGAGGACATGCAATGACTTCTTAGTGGCGGAATATGGAACCTTATAATTGTCCTTTCTCTGACATCCTTTCTCATCACTTTTTCCATATCTTTTCACAAGTCCATACACTCCAATTAATGATAAATCTCATGGTTTATCTCAGGGAATGCATTTAAATGATTTCTATGTTATATTTTGATGTTCTTTTTTTTTTAATGTATTTTATAACGTAGCTACAGAACACAACCTATTCTGCAGCTAATTGTTGTTTTTGCCGATACTTTTATGGTTTGATAGGTTTCGAGGAGAAAATACAGGAACGAGACACATGGGCATCTCCAGAATTATTCACATATGGATTTAGTCATATTCACTTGATCGAAATCAATAGAAAAGGGTGCATGTGATCGTGGTCAAAATCCAATCAAACGACGTAAGCCGAGAGTGAAGGACTCTTGATTTGCTCTGACGTAGCAAATCCAGAGTTAACCAGTTGGAATCTAACTCTATGTTTTGGTTATAATAGCCATCTGTAGGAATAATTAGCTCCTCATAGTTACATTTTATTTTATTTAAATACCAGTTATGAAAAGACCAAAGAGAGTCGTAATTTTTGAAACGTTTTGTATTGCTTTAAAACTATGTTCTTTCATAATACAAGGATTGTGTTCGTGGTTCCAGTTTTTGCTTAATGCATACATAATCAGCTAGGATTTCAACCTATTCTATCATAGAGAGCCCCTGCACAAGAGGAGGTTTTTCATTAGTTATTTTTGTTTAGTTATTTACTCTACTTTGTCAATTTATTCAGTAGATTAATATTGTGTTGCAACTTTTAGATCAGTATCATAGAATTAAATCATGAATGTTTTCTTAGCATCAATGATAGAATAACTGTGTAATATTTTCTTTCCAAAAAAATCTCAAGAAGGTAGATTCATCTATTTTCAAATTAGATTATGTTTGAGGCAATAGAACCATAGTTGTTTAGTTTTATTTAATGCTCTTATATTGCTTTCTTAGATCGATCCTCAGTTAATTGCATAATTGGATGCTCCTAAAGATCAGGCCAAGAAGGTGACTTGTCATACTTCCAAATTGGGTGCTCAAGTGTTTAACCTATGCAATCATTGATTTTTTCCTTTATATGCTTTTAAAATTGTTTTCCTAGATTAAGATCCTCAATTAATTGTATAATTGGATGCTCCTAAAGATCAGTCCAAGAAGGTGACTTGTCATACTTCCAAATTGGGTGCTCGAGTGTTTAACCTATGCAATTATTGAGATTTTCTTTACATGTTTTTAAATGCTTTCCTAGATTTAATTTTCAAAACAAAAGTATAATCAGTTGCTTTTAAATCATTTAAAGAGGGTGATTATATCATACTTCCATATTGAATGTTGGATTGATTGAACATGTTATCTCCCTATAATTCTAACAAAATTGGCAAGACTAAAAATGTAGGGGCAACATGTGAACCACTTTGGGATTCTAGGATCTATCCCTCCTAAATCGCGAAAGGGATCTCTCTATAAAGTGCAAATATTGATGTATCTTTAAGGCTTGAAATGTGATATTAGGCTAGTTATGAGGAACAAGGTTTTGTTTGTTTTGGTTGGGAAAAGATAAATGAAGGTGAAGGAAGTCTAAATGAAGGGTGAAGACGTATGCAAGTGAAATATTGATTCAGTTAACAAGATAGGCAAGAAGCAGCTTCAATCCATTGGGCTATGGAGTCATAGTAGGATTTAATTGAAATAACAAGGTTCAAGAGTGGTCCATGGGGCAAGTCATCTATGTCTAAGGATATCTTTAAAGTTGATTTTATGGAATGGAATGAAACAATAAGAAGGGGAAACAAACAAATGAAGAACAAAGAGTAGCCTAAGATCAAGTAAGTACTTTGAAACTATCTTTCTTTCGGCATACACTTAAGAAAGACATAAAAGTTATCTAAGCTCAGGTAAGTACTTTGAAACTAGCCTGCTTTCGATGCACTTTCAATAGAAAACATTTAGAACACAAATAGAATAGCTTAAGATCAAGTAAGGACTTTGAACCTATCCTTCTTTCAGCATATTCAAAGGGAAACTTTTCAAAGCAACTGTTGGAGAAGAAAACTAGAGGAAAGGGCTAACCATAGACTTCCCTAGTTCATTCTTTAATTAGTAAACTTATCAAGACAACACTTAAGATAAAAAAAGAATAGTCTAAGTTCAGGTAAGGACTTTGAACCTAGCCTGCTTTCAACATACTCTTAGGGAAATTTTCAGACAACCTTTGGAGATAAAACTAGAGGACAGAGCTAACCATAGACTTCCCTAGTTCAACTTTACTTAGAAGACACTGAAAATAAAATTCAAGAACAATGTTTAAAATCTAGATAGTAAGAGAAGGGAACGCCAACATCTTTACTGTTTGGACAGTATTCAATCATTCTTAAATAAAACAATTGGAAGAAAACATTCAGATAAAGCTTATCAGTGAGAGCAGGGTACCTTTGAAGTAAATCCTCACTCTATAATTGTTGTTATTTATCAGAGAAGATGTACAGAATGAAAACAGAAATAAAATGACAAGTTACAATAAGAAAAACATCACCGTTGACATAGACCAAGATCCCATAAATCAGCTTGTATTTGATGCTTCAAACCAGTTACAATATTCAAGTCCAAATGGGTCTCTACAGCTTCAAACTTCTCATCTCAACTTAGGTATCTTTAATTACAAACAGAGCTTACAGCAACTTCGGAAAACTATTTACATGCAACAAATATTCAAATACCAACCTTTGCTTTATTTTCTACAGAGGTATTTATAGAAGAAATGAGGAGGTGGGATGTAAAATCAGATATTTAGGCTCAATTAATACAATTAATGCTTCTCGGCCTTTGAAGGGCTCAATGGAGAAGTGTTTCTGATATTTCTTCTGTATTAATTGATTTTCATTAAGTTATTGAGCTACGTAGGAGAATTTGTTGACTTTAAGGCTCTTTTTTATCCTTATAATAACTCTTCTGACAGATGTAATAAGTTCTTTTGATTTGAAATAACTGTTCAGCTATATTGAGGCAAATATCTTTTGTATTGCAATAACTGTGCTTCCTTTGATTGCTGCGGGGCTGTAGGTGGCTTTGGTAGCTGGAGAGGATTCAATTCGCCTCTGATGTGGCAGTGGAGGCTTTTCAGACTGTTAAGTTTCTTTGTTATATCCTAAAACACCTTTAATTTTCTTTGATCTGTGTTTTAGGTTTGATTAGGCTTTATCTCTGTCTTCAGGTCTTTATGTTGTCTTTAACTGCGTGAATTAGGCTTTTGATAATTGATTTTAATGCCTTAATCCCTCAAAATGGTGTTTAAAATCTTTAAACACTGATTTCTGCTTTGATTTTATCATGTCAAACTGATACTCTCTCTCTGAGGTGTTTGTTGTGTTTTTTTTGTTCTCGTAGGCGTGCAGATGGTTGAATAATGTCATCAGTGCTCATGGGGCATGGATGAAACATGATATGGAACCCTGTGATATGATCTTCTTCAAGAACAAACGCCTGGGGGATCATCATCCCCGGCCTTTGATTTTATTTAAGAAACTGTGGAAAAGCTTAAAAACCGGCAAAACACACAAAAATTTATAAAATCCTACATGGATGGGTTAAGACGACATTGGAGGCTTAGGTTAGATCGCGGTCATTGGATGAAAGCATCCAACGGTGAGGATTTCTCACTGAGGTCAAAATGAGAGGCGGTTGGAGAGGCGAATGAAGGATTAAGTCCAAGCCGTAGATGCATATTGATCAACGGCTGAGATCTAATCAGGTTTTTATAATGCTTAGGGGTAATATCATAATGAAATGGAGGAAAATATAGTGAAAAGGGGAAAAAAACCTTTGGCGGAGGCAAAATGGGTTTAATGAAATTTTGGGTGGCGGAAAGATTCTGGGTCGTTGGATCAGATTAGCCAACAAAGATCAATGGCGGAGATTCGTTGACGAGGTCTCTTGGAAGAATGGAGGAGGGCGATAGTTTAATGGTTGGATTAAACTGTGGCCGTTAGATCTCAAATATCAACGGTGGAGATTAAAAATGAGGGAATGTAATGTAAATGGGGTAAGGTGGTTTCGGCCATAAAAACCACTGGTGTCGCGCTACTCTTAAGTGGTTTCCAAAATCTTCATAAAAAACGCGATATGCCTCGCCGCCTGCCACGTGTCCTTAAAAAATCGCCCATATCGCGTAATTTTTAGGAATTAACTATCGGACTCAGAATTACGCGATATGGGTCCCTAGCCTTTGGATGAAGGGCGGGCAGATCCAACGGTGGAGAGGAGAGCGCGATAAGACAAGTTGCACAAGCAGAAGAAGGTGGGCAGGGTCAAGGCGATTTTAATTTGGGCCATTGGATCAAGGAATGGACGGTTAGATTTATCGATGGGGAAATAGGTCCCAAAGGATTTGGGCCTATCGGGTCTAATATAGACCGTTGGATGAAAGGAATGAACGGTCCTGATTTAATCTTGGGGTATTGAAAGCAATATGAGATGGGGGTTTGTGCGGAGGTTGGGTAAATGTGGACCGTTGATCTGCAGAGATCAACGGTGGATATTTGCCGAAAGATTTCATACTGCGGGGTTTAAGAAATAACAAAGGGATTCAGGTTTGATCTGGACCATTAGATCAGTGAAATGGAAGGCCCAGATCAAATCACAAGATCGCAAATCAAGGGGAAAACACAAGGGGAACGGGCCGATGCGATTAAGCGCGGGCCGTTAGATCTTAGAGAGATCAATGGTCAGGATTGAATCGGCGGGTTTAATATCGGAAGGCTATGGCGAAGGGAGATTAAATATGGGTCGTCGGTTCTTGTGGATTCGACGGTCCAGATTAAATCGCATGTTTGAAATCAGAGGAGAGAAAGGGAAACACCGAAAGGAAAAACTGCGATGCGATGAAGTATCGACCGTTGGATCAAAGGATGATCGACGATCTTGATTAAATCGGAGATCGCATAATCGGAGGAAACCAAAGGATGGCACTTTAGGCTTTGTGCAATGTGATTAAGCGTGAGTCGTCGATCTAAAAACTATATCGACAATGGAGATTTAGTTATGAAGGCAAAAAAGGGGAAATGGCGGGTGCGGAGGAAACAATATGGACCGTCGGATTTGGGGTTAGTAAAGAGGATCAACGGTTGACATCGCCGAAAAAATGAACTGTCAGACTTAATGAAAATTCGGGTTTTTATGAAATATGAAGGGGAAAAAAGGTTTTGGAAAGGATTTTTAATTTTCTTAGCACCCGGTTGCGGGGCTTTGGGTTATGTGAAAAGACGAAGGGATCGGGAGTTAGAATAAAAGGGGCCAATCACATCGAAAACCTTTTTAAAGGAAAAAGGTAACAAGAAGAATAGAAAACCTTGATTTCGATTGCGCGAAAGGGGCTTAACTATGGGTCACCGCTTCGGGTCTTATGCAGAAAAAGGAGCTAGGGGCTAAGGCCAAAGGGGCTTAAGGCCTTAGTTAAAAAATGGGTTTTTTAGGCCAAAATGACAGATTTTCAAGGATTTTTTGGCTTTCGGTAGAAGGGGAAAAAGCATTTTTTAAGCCTTCAAAGGGAATTTTCAAAGGTTTAAAGGGAATTTTGGAGGAATGAAAGGTAAATGAAGAGTTTTATGAATGAAATGAAGAAAAAGGAGAAGGTAAAATGGGGGAAAATGGAAATTTCTAGCAGTCTCTTCTTTTGGTAAACAGCAGATTTTTTTCAGTGTTATGAGGGAAACAGTGGATGCAGGTTTCCTGAAGGAAAAAGAGACATCATTAAGGCTTCAAGAACTCACATTTGGGAAATAAAATTTTTTCTTGAAGGCTATAAATATCTAGCCACCATTTGATATGAAAAAATTTTATAGGTGGCTAACAACGGCTCCAACTCGAGATGGTAGCTCCTTGGAGGTGCCAACAACCTCAGACAAGTCTTCTCTTGAAGCTGATCAATGCCTCATCTATTGGGCTGCAAATTTATTTACTTTTCTGATCTTATTTTTCTCTGATCATGTTAGCAGCCATGAAAAACAACGAAATTCTATCAAAACAAGCTTTCTACCTACCCAATCCTAATGATCTAACATTTTTTCTTCTTTCAGAGTGCATTTGGATTGGAAAACTCTTTGTACAAACATTTTATTTTTTTGAAAGCATAAAACTAATCTATTTCTACCCTTATTTCTCCATGAACTTAGATTAAACAGTTGAGTTCACTAGCTTCTCTACCTAACTACTATCTATCAGGATTAAACTGTCTAACAGATTTTATTCTCTAAGTTCTAAAACAAGAAATTTAAAATCAAACAAGTCAGGATTGAACGGTCTGACTTGCTACTGATCTATAGCATAAAAAAATTTGCGCATAGATAATTATTTGCAGAAAATTAAATCAAAATGGTGAAGGCTTAAGATCTGAAACTTTAAGAACATCCTCCTTTTTCTTCAGCTCTGTTTTTTTACTTTTGTTTGAGCTGTCTTACATTCTTTTTTCTGGTTCAAGTTTTGGGCATATTAGAACCATTTTTCTTCTGTTTTTGGCTCAAGATTAAACAGATTAGAGCCATGCTTCTTTTGAAACTCATAGGTTCAGATTTTGAGCTTGTTTGAACCCTTTTTCTTCTATCCTAATCTTCCTAACTGATAAGCCAAGATTAAGTTGTTTGGAAAATCTAATTTCACTAACCTATCAGTTGTAAACTGAAAACTAATTAGTCATGATTAGGTTGTATGACTAACTAGGACTGTGTTTCTTAGGAGTGGCATTTCAGCTTGCACACTTTCAGACTTTGTTTCTCTTTTTGGTATGGGGCTGTACCTTTCTTGTTTTTTACAATCTGCCCTCTTTTCTTTTGTATTGTTTTTGTATTTTTTATTTTTCTAACTTTGAATGCAATGATGGATGTAATATTCACAATGAGAAAAAATAAAAAGGCTTCCAAACTGATATGGTCAAGAAAAATAATGTTTGAGCATCCTAACATTGACTGGACCCCCAAACAGTTCAGCTCCACTCAATTCTTGTAAAAAGTAGGCATTGTTACCAGCAGAAGAATGAATGAGATAAGGGCCAAGCCATAAGTTATTAAATTTCCCATGCTTACCCTTGTCTTCTCTCCTTGAATCCCACTTTAACACTTTGTCCCCAATGCTGAAATTGTTGGCCTTTGTCCTTCTATCAAAAAGCTTCTTGATGCTTTCTTGATTTTGTAATGCTTTTTTGTAGACCTCCTCTTTGGTTTGCTGAAGGTGTATGGTCTGATTTATTCTTCTGATCATGTCATTTTCTTTAGACTGCACTTCTTGAATCAGCTTCATGACTGGCACTCCAATGCTAGTTGGAAAAATTGCATATGTTCCATATACAAGCTGGTAGGGTGACATTCCAATTGATTTTTTCAGTGTTAATCTGTCAGCCCAAAGTGCATGTACCAGCTTTGTGTGCCATGACTTCCTATTGTCCTCCAGCAACTTCTTGATTATGTTCACCGAAATTTTGTTTGAGGATTCTGCCAACCCATTACCTTGAGGGTAATAAGCAGTAGAATGCCTTAATGTAATCTGATATTTGTGATAGAATTCAACCATCTTTTTTGATCCAAATGCAGCAGCATTGTCAGTAATAATCTTCCTAGGGCAGCCAAATCTAGATAGGATATGGGTTTCAAGAAAATTTATAATAACAGATTCATTGGCTTGCCTAGAAGGGATGGCTTCTATCCATTTGGTGAAGTAGTCTGTTGCAGTGAGAATCCATCTATGTTGGGCAGATGATGGTGGATGGATTTCTCCTATGAAGTCAAGTCCCCACTATTGAAAAAGGGCTTCAACAGTGATTGGATGCAAAGGTAAGGACGGAAATTTTATTTTGCCTTCAAAAATTTGGCATTTATGACAGGAAATGATCATCTTATGGACATCCTGAAAGAGAGGGCCAATAGTAACTAGCTCTAAGGATTTTGTTGGAAATTTTCTTCCAATAGAGGTGGCCTCCGCATTCTCCTTCATGGAACTCGTGCTTGACCTTATCTGCATCATTCTCAGGCAAACATTTAAGCAATAAACCACTGAAATTTTTCCAATAAAGACATTTATCTAAAATGCAGTAGTTCATAGCCTTTAACTTTAAAAACCTTGCCTTTTTTTTTGTCAAACCAGAAGGTGTATTCATATTGAGCAAAACATATACAATATCAGCATACCAAGATGAATTCAAGAAATTATTTTCAATAATAGGAGTTGATAACTCCTCTTGTTCATCTAAGGCATTTATCATATTTGTATCAAGAGCTTCAAAATTTGATTCATCCATTAATCTAGCTAATCCTTGGCCTTTTATGAGTTTAGTGGGTTTGATTTCTAAATCATATTCGAGTATCACAGCTATCCACTTACCTATTTTTCCATCTGGGTCCTGTGTTAGAATGTCTTTCACCACTGAATTGGGCACAAATGCAATGATGTGGGAGTGAAGAATGTAAACTCCAAAGTATTTTAAAGCTTTGACCAAAGCAAAAGCTTGCTTTTCCATAATGTTGTACTTCATAGGAGCATCTCTCAGTGCCTTGCTAAAGAATGCAATTGGTTTCTCTTGTCCCTGTGAATTTTTTTGCAATAGGACAGCAGCCACTGTGTGTTCCGTTGAAAATGAAAAAATGAAAAAATCTTTTGAAAATTTAGGACTAATAAGAACTGGTGTTTTAGTTAATTCTTGTCTTACCAGCTCAAAATATTTCTTTGCTTCCAAGGTCCATTTGACTCCTTGTTCCTTTTTCAGCATGTTTGTTATGTTTCTAAGGAGTTCAGCCAAGTTGGGAATGAACCTTCTCAAGAAATTAATCTTTCCAATGAAAGATTGAAGTTCCGTGTTGTTCCTAGGATGAGTGATTTTCAATATACCCTCAATACTTTTTGGATCTATATTTATCCCCTCTTCTGATATGATGTGCCCAAGAAGTTTACCTTATTGGAGACCAAACATTGTTTTCTTATGATTTAAATACAAACCAAATTTTTTGCATTTCTCAAAGACTATTCTCAAGTGTTCTAGGTGTTTTTCATCTGTTTTTGAAAAAACAGTGATATCATCAAGGTAGATGATGATGAAGTAGCCTAATTCTTCCGATAATTCAATATCCATGGCTCTCTGAAATTTAGCACTAGCATTCATTAAACCAAAGGGCATTTTCACATACATGAAAGTACCCCAAGGTGTAGTAAAAGTTGTCTTTAATTGATCATCAGGATGAACTAATATCTGATTGTATCCTGAGAAGCCATCCAGCAAAGAAATTCTTTTAGAACCAACTACCCTTTGTAAAATATGATTCATCTTGGGTAAAGGATAGTTTTCCTTCAATGAGGCTCTGTTTAAGTTCCTAAAATCAATACAAAGCCTAATCTCTCATGTTTTCTTCCTAACTAACACTAGATTAGACACCCACTCTGAATATCAATAGGAACAATAATCCCAGCTTCATACATTTTCTTGATTTCCTTTTCAATCAAAGGTAATTGAACAGGGTTTATTCTGCGCAGTTTTTGTTTGAAAGGTTTTTGGTTTTCTTTGAGGGGTATTTTGTGCTGGATTATATCTGTGTCATAGGATTTGAGATCCTCATAACTCCAAGAAAAAACATCAGAAAATTCTTTAAACAGCTCTATGTATTTTAGTTTGATGTGATCTGGTAAATTCTTAGACAGTTTGATCATTTTTTGTTTTATTTCATTGCCTATATTACACTCTTCTACTTCAGTTTCCACGGGCTCCAGTTTTGGCTTCTTTGCAACATCATTGAAATCAAATAACTCTTCCAAAGGGACCAGTCCTTTTGGCAAATCCTGTGTGTTAGATTGCAGTGTTTATAAATCTTATTTTTATGAATCTGCACTAATATTTGGGTTGTGTTTAAGTTTATTAGTCAACATATTTATCTCAGCAATCTTTGGAGAGGTTTCTTCTTCATCAAGTAGATTTTCTTCATTGGAACAGTTAGTTTCATAATCTGAATCTGAACTTGGTAGTTCAAATTCATTTCTAGACTGTAAGAATTCTTCTATTTGTTTGTCTCCATCAAACACTTGCCAATATTTCTCATTGTCAGGGACAGCTGGTTGAAATTTTATTTGAGTAGTGCATAGTTTGGTTTCATAAGGTGTCAAGCATGTTCTAGCAGCAAATTCCAAACCATTAGCAGCAATATTCTGATTTCTTAGGACAAAGAGAAGTTGAAATTCATCAAATTTTTTCAATAAATCAAGGGTATCATTCCTATAGGCTCTAAGTCTGGGATGTTTGGCGCAATATTCCCCATTCACTTTCTTAATTATCAGTTTGGAATCGCCATGAACTTTTATTCTTTTGGCCCCTAATTTCTTCAATAAGTGCAGGCCCAAAAGGAGGGTTTCATACTCCGCTATGTTGTTGGTGAATTGAAAATTTAATTTGTAGGAGTCTTCTTCAGCATGATTTTTCATTGTATTGTGAATCCACACTCCTTCACCTGCATCAGTATTAGTACATGATCCATCAAAATGCATGCTCCAAAGAGGACTAGTTTCGGACTCACTAGTTTGATTGATATCCTCTTCATCTAGTGTGCTTTTGGATTGTTCTTGAAGATCATCACTATGTGGAATTTTATCTAACTCATCATTTTCTTCATTGCATTGAGGATTCCTTTCTTGAATCTCAAGGTTGAAAAGCAACGGATGACTAATTTGCAGCTCAAGACCTGTGATTAGTTTGCTGTGATTTTCAGATTCAGCAAACCGTTTTGAAGCTTATGTCTTATCTTCGTCTTTATCTATGTGTGCCAGTATGTTATTTTGAGGTGTGGCCACTAATTCAGTTAAGGTTTCTTGCTGATCTAAGGTTTCATGATTGAAGAGTATGAATGAGTCAAGGCTTGTGTGTACATATTAAAGAGGAGAGTTTTCAGGTCTATCTTGGCTGGTAACCATGTACTGCATGTGAGTTTCCCTGTAAAGTCTTCTAGGCTGATTGAAAATATGGATGGTTGCATAAGTCATATCCATCTGCATTGTTCCTTGTAACTTAGCTCCCCAAGATTATGATAACAGCATACCATACTTTGGGGGAACATCAACCACTACAATATCCATTACTAAACATTTAGCTGGAATCTAGGCTAAGTTTACACAGAGGTCTCTGATTAATCCTAAACATTTCACTCTGCTTGAGTCAAAAGAGTAAAGATCTTTGTAAGGTCGAGTGATTTCAAGGCCTAGACTTTCCATTACAGGTTTGGGCATTAAATTGTGAGAGGCCCCTCAGTCATGCATGGCATTGTGCAAAATCTTGTCATGAATATTCAAACTAACATAGAATGGAGGAACTGGCCCTTCTAGGTATCTACCTTCAATCTTTGGACCAAAAAAGAGCTCTGGTTGGTCATCACTAAGATTGACAGTGTCATTATTTTCTCCTATATTAAAAGCCTTCAAAATTTTTGATCTATATACATCTTGGGTGGCTAATTCAGTAAGAGGAATGGAGATTTTGATTTTGGAAATTTCTTGTTCCAAACTAAAAGGAATATAATTTTTTAACATGTTTGTTTCAGCCTTATTAACCACCACTTTATCAGCAAAATTAGTTTTCTGATTTCCTCTATTTACATTGGTCAAAATTGTTTTAACAGGAGCACTAGCTAAGGTACTAGTGCTGCTAAGGTTTGCACTTTGTTTTTCATTGATTGGAGTGCCTTTTTCTTTGTTCTTATCAGAATTTATAGCCACTGTTTTGTCTTTCTGTTTTGCAGTCTTGGGTTTGTTTACAGGGTTGTATTTTACAGATTTTTCAGAGGTTTGGGATTTGGGAGTTTCCTGATTTCTCTTACTCCTAAGGTCATACTCTCTTGAAGTCTCTATGATGAAATTTTCCATTTCTTGATAATAATATTCATCCTCAGCTCTTTTATCATCATAGGGTGTGTATAGACCTTGTTTCCTATTGTAATGAACTTCAAAATCATCATTGTCTATTCCCAACATGTTTATTTCATCTTCCTCTGTTTTTTCAGTTGTTTCTTCAACCTCACTCACATAGTTTTGGTTAAAAGGAGGTGTAATATGTTGATCATCCTCCCTTGGTCTATTTTGAGGTTGGTTTCTCCTAAAATTCTGATTTTGATTTTGATTTCGGTTTTGAGGAGCTGTTTGGTTTTGACTAGCTTGTGCTCTCTCAAGTATTCTCATCTTTTTCATCATCTCCTCCATCATTATTTCCATTTTTGAGCTAGATGTGGAAGGTGTATATTCCTCTCTAAAGGACACTCTCTTCTCATTCTTCATTCTTGCTCTTTTCTCCATTAAATTAGCTTCCACAACTAAGGCTCCTTTTTGCATATCTTCAAGAGTCGAAGGATCTCTTTCTCTAAGTTGATAAGCCATTTCAGGATCAAATCCTTCAGGAAAATTGTTTAGAGTTGAGCCTTGTGGGGGTTTTAGATCTGGGGGAAGTGCATTATACACACTGTTAAACCTAGTACAATAGGCTTGAACACTTTCCCCAATGTTTCTTTGGAGATTCTTGTAGTCCGAAAGTATTTGGAGAGGGTTTTTCTTTACTTCCCATTTGTTTAAGAATAACTGATGGAAGGCTTGGAGATCATTAATACTGTGAGGGGTTAAGCCTTTGAACCATTTTCTTGCTTCTCCCACTAAAATCTGAGCAAATAATCTAAGTTTGATAGAGTCATCATCAATCTCATTTCTTTCAAAGTAGTCATTCATATTATCCACATGTTGTGAAGCAGTAGTAGCACCACTAGCATCATACAATGGTATCTTGGACTGATAGTCCTGTGGAAGATTTACTAAGGGTAAAGGAAGGACTAGAGGGGCATACCATGTTGCCATGATAGGAGGTTGTGAAAAAAGTGGGGGGTTTACAAGTGGAGGAGGTTGATGGAATGGTGTAGTTTGGACAGTGGATGTATGGATAACAGATGTGGATGTACTAGCAATAGATTGTTGAGCAGATCTAGGATGAGAGAAACCAAAATCATGAAGGAAATGTAAATCGGGTATTGTAGTTTCTCTGCTACTAGGATGCTCACTTCTGTCTTGGGATGAAAGTGGAGATTCAGAGTCTATCTGAATTATATCATCAAGTGACCTAGTTCTGAATGGGTTTCTTAAGTCAACTTGTGATTGTTGTAGAGTTGTAAGATTATCTGGGACAGAATTAGCTCTATGGAGTGATTTGACAATAGTTGAATATCAGGCCTTAGGAGACTTCCTAAGTATTCTTTTAGGGTTTTCAACTATCTCAGGGGGGTTTGGATCATGATGGCTCCTAGTATGAATTATTTTAGAAGCCACTATGCTATGTTTTCAGACCCAACTAAACAAGAAAATTTTAACCAAATATGACAATATTTAGGAGGCTAACTGATATTTAAAAAAGGAAAACTTTAAGTCTTCAAAGTCTTCTGACTGAGTTTGTATGATTTTATGAGAGTAATGGGTTTCCCAGTGGAGTCTTAAGGTCTGTTTACGATTGTGGAGTCACCAGGTGGAAATTTTTAGCTCTTTTGGGTGGTAAAATGTTTTATGATCCACCACCAAGTTTATTTGGATACCAATCTGAAATATTTTTGGGTTTTCTGAGTTTTTTCTATCCTATGGGTTCTAAGAGTGTCCTAAATCTGTTTCAACACTTAGCTACGATGATGATACAAAGAAAGTTTACTCTTATGGCTAAGTTGGCTTATTCCTTCAAGGTTTGATAAGCTCTTAATAGAATCCTAAGGGTTCCTTAGTTTGTCACTTATTCAAATAAGTTTTATCATGATTACCATCACTTTGGTTGTGCTTGAAGAGAGCTGATTCTACTGCACTAAACACTGAGTTTTTTGTTTTCAGAATTTTACTCAGAATTCCCCAGCGGAGTCGCCAGAATTTTATCTCCCTGTAATTCTAGCAGATTGGCAAGACTAAAACTGCAGGGGAAACATGTGAACCACTTTGGGATTCTAGGATCTAGCCCTCCTGAATCCAGAGAGGGATCTCTCTATAAACTGAAAATATTGATGTATCTTTAAGGCTTGAAATGTGATATTATGCTAGTTATGAGGAACAAGGTTTTGTTTGT
This sequence comes from Pinus albicaulis, assembly GCA_034641835.2. Lineage (NCBI taxonomy): Eukaryota > Viridiplantae > Streptophyta > Pinopsida > Pinales > Pinaceae > Pinus > Pinus albicaulis. The sequence continues at coordinate 23,303,697 of CM076576.1, read as the reverse complement.
TTTGGTTGGGCAAAGATAAATGAAGGTGAAGGAAGTCTAAATGAAGTGTGAAGATGTATGCAAGTGAAAGATTGATTCAGTTAACAACATAGGTAAGAAGCAGCTTCAATCCATTGGGCTATGGAGTCATAGTAGGATTTAATTGAAACAACAAGGTCCAAGAGTGGTCCATGGGGAAATTCATCTATGTCTAAGGATCTCTTTAAAGTTTATTTTATGGAATGGAATGAAACAATAAGAAGGGGAAACAAACAAATGAAGAACAAAGAGCAGCCTAAGATCAAGTAAGTACTTTGAAACTATTCTGCTTTCGGCATACACTTAAGAAAGACATAAAAGTTATCTAAGATCAGGTAAGTACTTTGAAACTAGCCTGCTTTCAATGCACTTTCAATAGAAAACATTTAAAACACAAATAGAATAGCTTAATATCAAGTAAGGACTTTGAAACTATTCTACTTTCAGCATATTCAAAGGAAAACTTTTTAAAGCAACTTTTGGAGAAGAAAACTAGAGGACAGGGCTAACCATAGACTTCCCTAGTTCATTCTTTAATTAGTAAACTTATCAAGAAAAAACTTAAGATAAACAAAGAATATTCTAAGATCAGGTAAGGACTTTGAACCTAGCTTGCTTTCAACATACTCTTAGGGAAACTTTCAGACAACCTTTGGAGATAAAACTAGATGACAGGGCTAACCATAGACTTCCCTAGTTCAACTTTACTTAGCAGACATTGAAAATAACATTCAAGAAAAATGTTTAAAATCTAGATAGTAAGAGAAGGGAACGCCAACATCTTGACTATTTGGACAGTATTCAATCATTCTTAAATAACACAATCGGAAGAAAACATTCAGATAAAGCTTATCAGTGAGAGCAGGGTACCTTTGACAGTAAATCCTAACTCTATAATTGTTGTTCTTTATCAGAGAAGATGGACAGAATGAAAATAGAAATAAAATGACAAGTTACAATAAGAAAAACAACGTCGTTGACATAGACCAGGATCCCATAAATCAGCTTATATTTGATGCTTCAAACCAGTGACAATCTTCAAGTCCAAATGGGTCTCTACAACTTCAAACTTCTCATCTCAACTTAGGTATCTTTAATTACAAATAGAGCTTACAGCAGCTTCGGAAAACTATTTACATGCAACAAATATTCGGAGACCAACCTTTGCTTTATCTTCTACAGAGGTATTTATAGAAGAAATGAGGAGGTGGGATGTAAAATTAGATCTTTAGGCTTAATTAATACAATTAATGCTTTTTGACCTTTGAAGGGCTCAATGGAGAAGTGATTCTAATATTCCTCTGTATTAATTGATTTTCATTAAGTTATTGAGCTACTTAGGAGAATTTGTTGACTTTAAGGCTCTTTTTTATCCTTATAATAACTCTACTGAAAGTTGTAATAAGTTCTTTTCATTTGAGATAATTGTTCAGTTGTATTGAGTAAAATATCTTTTGTTTTGCAATAACTATGCCTCCTTTGATTGCTGCGAGGCTCTAAGTGGATTTGGTAGCTGGAGAGGATTCAATTCGCCTCTAATGTGTTAGTGGAGGCTTTTCGAACTGTTAAGTTTCTTTGTTATATCCTAAAACACCTTTAATTTGCTTTGATCTGTGTTTTAGGTTTGATTAGGATTTATCTCTGTCTTCAAGTCTTTATGTTGTCTTTAACTATGTGAATTAGGCTTTTGATAATTGATTTTAATGCCTTAATCCCTCAAATGGTGTTTAAAATCTTTAAACACTGATTTATGCGTTAATTTTATCCTGTCAAAATGATGCTCTTTATCTGTGGTGTTTGTTGTGTTTTTGTTGTTCTCGCAGGCGCGCAGATGGTTGTATAATGTCATCAGTGCTCATGAGGCATGGATGAAACATGATATGGAACCGTGTGATATGATCTTCTTCAAGAACAAACGCCTAGGGGATCGTCATCCCTGGCCTTTGATTTTCTTTAAGAAACTGTGGAAAATCTTAAAAACCTACAAAACACACAAAAAGTTATAAAATCCTGCATGGATGGGTTAAGACGGCTTTGGAGGCTTAGGTTAGATCACGGTCATTGGATGAAAGCATACAACGGCGAGGATTGCTTGGTGCGGTCAAAAGGATAGGCGGTTGGAGATGTGAATGAAGGATTAAGTCCAAGCCATAGATGCATATTGATCAACGGCTGAGATCTAATCTGGTTTTTATAATGCCGAGGGGTAATATCGTAATGAAATGGAGGAAAATATAGTGAAAATGGGAAAAAAACCTTTGGCGGAGGCAAAATGGGTTTAATGAAATTTGGGGTGGCGGAAAGATTCTGGGCCGTTGGATCAGATTAGCCAATAGATATCAACGGTGGAGATTCGTTGACGAGGTCTCTTGGAAGAATGGAGGAGGGAGATAGTTTAATGGTTGGATTAAACTGTGGCCATTAGATCTCAGAGATCAACGGTGGAGATTAAAAACGAGGGAATGTAATGTAAATGGGGTAAGGTGGTTTCGGCCATAAAAACCACTGGTGTCACACTGCTCTTAAGTGGTTTCCAAAATCTTCATAAAAAATGCGATATGCCTCGCTGCCTACCACATGTCCTTAAAAAACCGCCCATATCGCGTAATTTTTAGGAATTAACTGTCGAACTCAGAATTACGCAATATGGGTCCCTGGCCATTGGATGAAGGGCGGGCAGATCCAATGGTGGAGATGAGAGTGCGATAAGACAAGTTGCACTGGCAGAAGAAGGTGGGCAGGGTCAAGGCAGTTTTAATCTGGGTCGTTAGATCAGGGAATGGACGGTCAGATTTATCGATGGGGAAATAGGTCCCAAAGGAGTTGGGCCTATCGGGTCTAATATACACCGTTGGATGAAAGGAATGAACAGTCCAGATTTAATCTTGGGATATTGAAAGAAATATGAGACGGGGGTTTGTGCGGAGGTTGGGTAAATGTGGACCGTTGATATGCAAAGATCAACGGTGGATCTTTGCCGAAAGATTTCATACTGCGGGGTTTAAGAAACAACAAAGGGATTCGGGTTTGATCTAGACCGTTAGATCGGTGAAATGGATGACCCATATCAAATCACAAGTTCGCAAATCAAGGAGAAAACACAAGGGGAACGGGCCGATGCAATTAAGCGCGGGTCGTTAGATCTTAGAGAGATCAACGGTCAGGATTGAATTAGCGGGTTTAATATCGGAAGGCTATGGCAGAGGGTGATTAAATCTGGGTCATTGGTTCTTATGGATTCGACAATCCAGATTAAATCACATTTTTTCAATCAGAGGAGAGAAAGGGAAACACCAAAAGGAAAAACTACGATGCAATGAAGTATCGACCGTCGAATCAAAGGATGATCGACGGTCCTGATTAAATCGGAGATCGCATAATCGGAGGAAACCAAAGGATAGCACTTTAGGCTTTGCATGATGTGATTAAGCGTGAGGCATTGATCTAAAAACTAGATCGACGATGGAGATTTAGTTATGAAGGCAAAAAAGGGGAAATGGCGGGTGCGGAGGAAACAATATGGACTGTCAGATCTGAGGTTAGTAAAGAGGATCAACGGTTGACATTGCCGAAACAATGAACTGTCGGACTTAATGAAAAGTTAGGTTTTTATGAAATATGAAGGGGAAAAAAGGTTTTGGAAATGATTTTTAATGTTTTTAGCGCCCGGTTGCGGGGCTCTAGGTTATGTGAAAAGACGAAGGGATCGGGAGTTAGAAGAAAAGGGGCCAATCGCATCGGAAACCTTTTTAAAGGAAAAAGGTAACAAGAAGAATAGAAAACCCCAATTGGGATTGCGTGAAAGGGGATTAACTGTGGGTCACCTCTCCAGGTCTTATGCAGAAAAAGGATCTGGGGGCTAAGGCCAAAGGGGCTTAAGGCCTTAGTTAAAAAATGGGTTTTTTAGGCCAAAATGACAGATTTTCAAGGATTTTTTGGCTTTCGGTAGAAGGGGGAAAAGGGTTTTTTAAGCCTTAAAAGGGAATTTTCAAAGGTTTAAAGGGAATTTCGGAGGAATGAAAGGTAAATGAAGAGTTTTATGAATGAAATGGAGAAGAAAAAGGAGAAGGGAAAATGGGGGAAAATGGAAATTTCCAGCAGTCTCTTCTTTTGGTAAACAATAGATTTTTTTAGTGTTATGAGGGAAACAGCAAATGAAGGTTTCCTGAAGGAAAAAGAGACATCATTAAGGCTCCAAGAACTCACAATTGGGAATTAAATTTTTTTCTTGAAGGCTATAAACTAGCCACCATTTGATATGACAAATTTTTATAGGTGGTTAACAGAACATACATTAGTTGTTTTTCTTCCTTTGAATCTGTTTTCATTTAGAATAGCATTGTAGTTTCAATTTTCAGTTATAATATTCATATCCATGGAGTAGGAATAATGTTAAAATTAAATTCATTTGAATAGGCACTCTATTTCCAGATCAGGTTCTAAACCATTAAATAGTTTTGATTCATTTTTATGCAAGTTAGTTTAATTTAAGAACACTTCCTTTTCTTCCTTCTTTCAAAGTTAGTTTTACACATCTAAAATTCACTAGATTCAGTTGATTCTTTTCATAGTTCTCATTTCTTAATATTAACATTTAGACATAAAGAACAAAATTCCCCAAAACAACATAAAAATACATTTAGTGCACCACACTTCATCAGATTACAAACCTCGGTTGATAATTTATGTTGAACAATTTAAGAAATTAAATTGGCTAAATAGTGAGTGAATATGTTTTCAGCTAAATAACATTCATGGAGCCAACAATTTGATCAGTTTAGGTACCTGGTATATTAGGCTCTTCTAGGGTTAAAAATGAGGATGAATCAGTAAGAGAAACACCTTGAGATTTCCGGTACATATGGTCACTTTCTCAGTCATTTAAATATTGCGGATGAAAAAGACCAGAAATAAGAGATTCATAAATTTTGTAATGTAATTTTTAAATATTGTCCGCGTGTTCAAGACGGTCATCAACACTAGTATAAGATAGTTCTAAATGATTTGAAGAAATTACTAGTGTGGAAAACTTAAGAAATGAATCGGGGAATAATGGATGAAATGATTCGGATGCGAGGGTACAAATCATACAACGATTTTCATTTCGCACATTAGTGTCATCCAGAGAAGCTTGTTGGGGCCCTTGTTTTTGTTTAAGTTTTGAATTTTGAACTTGGACTCTTTTTGAGTTGCGGAGGGAATACACATAGCTAACGCGACCGCACCGCGCGACCAGGAGTTGCGGAGCTACCAAGGCGGTGCGGAAGCACTTGATAACTGAATATGGAACAGAAAGAAGTACAGATGAAAGAGATACAGCAGCAAACAGGAAGTAGAACATGCAGACATCAGAAGAGAAGTCGGGAAAAGTCAGAGCAAAGACGCAGAGAAGCCGCCAGTCGCAACGAGCGGGTGAATAAAAGGCAATCACCCGGCTGATTTATGAGGATGGTTGGTTGATTGGTTGATCGGTTGCTGTTGCGGATGATTGAATGCAGGAGCAGCCGCGGAGGAATCAGACTTGTTCTCGCAATTGGTCTCTACTCTCTATGTTTTGTATTCTCTGTTCTTAGATCCATCTGTATCTGAGAAAGAAGCTATGTAATCATGTACTCGGCTGAAGAATAATATAAAGAAGGATTGCTGTCTCTATGTTTTGGGTTATGGGTTATGATGTGTTTACACTGCTTTAAAATTTTTAAGTTGCGACTGTCCGTATACTTGATTAGTGATCTTGCATGAATATTCTGGTATATGTAATGGATTCTCCTTCTTTCTTTGGTTGCGAGTTTATTCCTCGTCTGTGATTTCTTCCCCTTTCCCATGTGGTCGCGGCACGCCTTGGGTGAGACGCTCTGTTCTTCCAGAGCAGGGTGAAAATGCCGGCGTGTTACTAGACTACACCGGACCCTTGTTGGCCACAACCCTGTGAACTTGGGTCTTGCCCGCGAGACCTTATTTTTCGCCAACAAATGGTTCCGTTGCCGGGACCTGCATGTTCTGAGGGGATCTATATCATGGTCTCGAGGATCTTTGAAGGAGCAATACGGCGATGGTGGGATGATCATCTTGACCATTTTATTACTCAGCAGGCGGAGCTGATTAAGAAAAAGGAGGCGGCGGTCAGGGAGCTTGTTCTTTTCTCTGACTCAGCTAGCGATACGTACGAAATTTTCTGGGGAAAGTTTCCCACGGATCTTTACAACTGGTTGCGGAGGTTACAAACGAAGGCGGCCCAAGAAGGCTTGCGGAGGATAAACCGCAGGTGGGCGCACGAAGACTTGGTAGCGCTACACCGGGTAGATACTGAACTAACCCGCGCAGTGGAGTTTTGGGTAAAGACCACGTTGGAAGGATACGTTGTGGAGTTTGCCGCTGAGTGCTACCAATCTTTCTCGAAGGCTGAGGCTGTGTTTCACTCAGGGCTGAGGGGAAAATTGTTGAAGGAAATTCCGCTGTGGATCAAGGCCCTAATGGCGGACGAAGGGTTGATTGAATTCCACAAAACGAGTATGGAAGCGTAAGCCACCCGTACTGGGGGAAGGATTGAGGGGACCGATGCTGTGTAGACTGTAGGAGTAGGGAACGGGGGATGGACATTGAGGCCGCATGCAAGTTGCGGGAGTTGCGTGCACATCGGCGGGCACAGATCGCCGATAGGTGGCGAAGAAGGGTAATGAGAGATTTGAAGAGAAGGGAGATCGAGAAGAAGAACCAGAAGGAGGCGCCTCAGAGGACACGAACCATGGGATTGGATACCCGGACAGGAGACGGGACAGCAGCAGACGTACAGCGGGTGCATGGGAGCCCGAGGATGCGAGAAAGAGCAGTAACGATTAACACGGATAAGGAAAAGATGCAGCCCGAAGAAAGTTCCGATGATGAATGGTACGATGTAATGCAGCAGATGTTTCAGGATCAGACGGCACCCACCCCTCCAGACAGCCCTACGTCGCACCGTACGCATGGCCAGGATCCCGACCTTCCCCTGGTACTTTATCAACCTTTAAGAAATATTTTTGTTCAGTTACAAGCATTAAGTCAGTTATCTAGTAGTTCAGCGGCGCCGGTAACGCCCAGTAGCAGCAGCGTTACGAGTAGTAGTTTTTTCCTAGCGGGACTGTTACGCAACCAGGACCCGGAGGTTTTATCTTGGTTAATTCGCCGCCGGTATACATGGCTGGATCTTTCACCCGGTACCCAGAGTTCTCTGGCCGGGGAAACGACGATGTAGAACAACACTGGTATTTGTGCGAAGCCATCTGGAGGGCTCGACAGACACCGGATGCAGGGAAGTTGATAGAGTTCCAAACCACGCTCAGAGAGAGAGCTCTGCGGTGGTTCATCAAGTGGTCTGAAGCGCACCCTAATCCTGTAATTGCGGACGTAAAGCGGGATTTTGTCCGTGAATTCAAGCTTCCCCAGACGGACCAGCAGGGTCTGTCCGAGCTATGGGAAATTAAGCAGAAGGAAGGCGAGACCGCATGGGAGTTGATGCGGCGATTCAAGGACGCGATCGGGAAACTGAGCTACCTGATCGATCCAAACCACCAGAGGGACTGGTTCATCAAGGCTCTACTTCCCTTGACGCGAACCCCTCTCACTCAGCAGAAGATTGATAATCTGCAGGATGCTCTGGAGCAGGCCATGAAGATTGAAGCCATGGCGGGATACCCCCAGGAATACAAGGGGGGGTTGGCGCCGCAAGACCCTTCGCTGATAGGGTTGCAACACCAGATCGCCAGTTTGACGGAAAAGCTCAAGGAAATTCAGCCAGCAAGACCGGCGCGACCAAATGTTTGGTGTACTCATTGCCTGGTCGAGGGGCACGTCGCAACCGAATGTCCTCGGTTGCGCGGCGCGGGAGTTGGACCCTCAGTTGCGGCTATCCAGGGGGGGCCACCACCAGGGGGTGGCACGGCAATGAACCCACAGGGTGTATACCAGACGCAACAGGCCTTTGCGGGGTTTCCACCGCAACCGGGGTCCTCCACCCCAGACTACTGCGAAATTTGCTGAACGATAGGGCATCCTCCTCGAATGTGCCCGATATTACAGAAGTACTCCACGGTGCCGAATAACGTATACTGCGAATTCTGTGTGTCCACGACGCACAACACGGAGCAGTGCAGGGCGCTAGAAGCACTTGCGGATCGACTGGATCGGCCCTCGTACCGGGTCAACGAGGCTGCGAGGGGAAGATGTGGCGGCATGCGGGGAGGCCGAACAGGAGGACGCGGGCTGGTAAAATGCTACAACTGTGACCAGGAGGGTCAAGTGGCTCGCGAATGTCCCCTTCCGCGACGACCCTGGTGCTCCCAGTGCCGGGTCAACGCCCACGCCACTGAAGATTGCCCAGAACTCATTAAAAAGTGGGAAGAGCGGGCGCGGCAGAGGGCCACGAATCTGATAGGCTCAGAACCGCGAGGGGTCGCAACCCCTGACATGCAGAATGTTGCGATAATAACGAGAGGCGGAAAGAATACTGGTGAGGATGCCCACGAGAAGGATCCGGTACGAGTGGTGCGGCCGGCATCCCCAAAGAAGTTGATTCGGCCCGAGGTGCAGAAGAAGTACTTTCAGGAGGCGGTTGAGGCATTCGCCTAGCTGCGAAAAGACGGAGGGCTAGAGGAGTCCCAGCTGCCGGAAACCAGGGATCAGAACGCCGCAGATGCTGTAGTTGCGGACTGGCTCAGGCTGTTTCTCAGGATTGTTGATGACACCGGACTACGGCAGCAGCTCAGACAGGTGTTGGACGGAGCGCTGCAGGGGCGCGCAGAACCCAGAAACTTGGTAAACACCACGCCTCAATACGTGCAGCGTGTCAAGCGAAACAAGCAACGAACGGGCAAAGAATTTCGACTTAACACACAGATCGCAGGATTCCAAATCAGCGACACGATGTTGGACCTGGGGTCCGACGTCAACATATTGCCACGAAAGACATGGGAGGCTCTTGGAAAGCCCCGGCTCGCCTATTCCCCGATCCAACTTAGGATGGCGAACCAGTACTGTATTTTGCGAATCGGCCGACTCGAGGGTGTCGAGGTTGATGTTGCGGGAGTAAAGACATATGCCGACTTTGAAGTTATTGATATCATGGGCGATAAGGACCCCTATCCTGCTTTACTTGGTATTGATTGGGCTTTTGAGAATTATGCGATCATCGATCTCAAGAAGGAGCTGATGATTTTTGAGGATGGGGAGGTACGGGTGACTCAGCCTCTCGACCCGTATCAGGGACCGCAATACACAGAACCGGTGGATAGTCGAGAGGACGCTCAGATAATGGACCACCTCTATCAGATGACCGCCGGGAGGCGGGACGATTATATCAACCCGACCGCAACAGGATCTATCAGTTGTCGGAGTGTGCAGAGCTCGGAACTCGGATCCGAGCTTGCATGGGAAGATTGGCAGCAAGGGGGATACGAGACCACCACGCGGCGATGCGCCGCCATCGCGCAGGTCCGGTGGGTGGGGACCGAGATCCGCGGGTACCCCACGTTGTCAAACATGCAAGCGGTAAATACTTTTATCCTCAAGGTGGAAGACCGGGTCCCAGAAGAATGCCGGATACCCCTGTTAGATGTGGCTCTGAAGTCAACATCAGGACGATGGTGGAACAATCACCGAAACACTCTGCTGCGATGGGAGCTGGTGGCGGATGCACTACGGGCACGCTTCAAAGAGGATGAAGGGCCCTGCACTGCACTTAAACACCATGGAGATTCAGACCCGCGACAGCACTTGCGGGCGTGCGAGGAACAGTGGCGCAGCACTAGCTACCCTGAGGAGTTGTGGGTCCACAGATTTATACACTCCCTGGGTACAATCCCCCAGGCCTGGTACCTAGCGGAAGAGCGGAGACGGGGAACCCGCTCTTGGCAAGCAGTTGCGGAGAAGTTCGTCCAGAGTTTCTCATTCGAAGAGGAGACGGCACAGGAATCGCAGGCCCTACACGCCGTCAAGGAGGTTCTGTTTTGCCGCCATCCCGAGCCCACTGAAGGACCGGTGGCGTCACGTTCAGGGGTGAAGAGCGAGTTGGTTTGCCAACGGGTTGACGGCGAACCAGGGGACGACAGTTTGGAGGACCTGAGGCATCTCCATTTTGATGAAAAGGAGGGCGAGCGGAGTGTCCGCGACGAGCCAACGACAGAAGGAGTCCATTTGCAGCCCCTAAAGACAACGAAGCTGAACATAGGAACGGAGGAGAAACCGAAAATGGCAACGGTGGGAGATTACTGGGACGCGGAGACGACCAGAGAAATTTTCAGCCTCCTCCGGGAGTATGAAGATCTATTCCCGTCTTCAGTTGCGGACCTGAAGGGGATCAAAGGGGATTTGGGTGAGATGCGCATCACACTAAAACCAGGAGCCAGGCCGGTCAAGCACCGACCCTACCGGTTAAATCCACGCATCAAAGAGAAGGTAAAGATGGAGATCGACAAAATGCGGGCTGCAGGTCTCATTTTTCCTGTAGAAGAAGCTGAGTGGGTAAGTCCCATTGTCATCCAGAACAAGAAGGATAAAGCGGAAATTCGGGTCTGCGTAGATTACCGGAGTTTGAATAATGCTTGTATTCACGATCCGTTTCCCACTCCCTTCAGCGACGAAGTACTAGATCATGTCGCGGGAAACGAAGCTTACTCTTTCACGGATGGATTTTCGGGCTACCATCAGGTGCGCATCGCTGAAGAGGACAAGGCAAAGATGACATTCACAACCGAGTGGGGATCATTCGCATACCATGTCATGCCGTTTGGACTGAAGAACGCGCCAGCCGTGTTTTCCCGGATTGTTATTGCTGCTTTCCGGGAGTATATTCACAAATTCCTGGAAGTCTATATGGATTATTGGACCGTTTACAGCCTGCTGAAGAAACACGCCTCCCTGTTGCGTGTTATGTTCGATCGGTGTCGCCAGCTGCAGATTTCCTTGAATTTGAAGAAATGTATTTTTGCAGTACCATTCGGCACACTCTTGGGTCACGTGGTGTGTAAGCAAGGGGTCTGCGTTGATCCCGCCAAGGTCGCGGTTATTGTCCACATGGAGGCCCCCGAGAACGTGAAGCAGTTGCGGGCATTGCTCGGGCACACTGGATACTACAGGCGTTTTATCCGCAACTACGCCAAAATCATTGCCCCTTTGGAGAAACTATTGCGGAAGTCGGAAGCTTTTGAATGGACAGCAGAGTGCAGGAAGGCACTGGACGCGTTAAAAGAGAAATTGGCGACGGCACCCATTCTCGTTCATCCAAACTGGGATAAGCAGTTCCATGTGCACATTGATGCGTCCGGGATTGCACTTGGCGCCGTATTAGCGCAACCCGGGGAAACGACAGTTGACCACCCGGTATACTTCACCAGCCGACGCCTATCTAATGCGGAGAAGAATTATACCACGACCGAGCGGGAGGCGCTGGCAATGGTCTACTCTCTCCAGAAGTTTCGCCACTACCTTTTGGGCGGTAAGTTTACATTTTTTACGGACCATTCGGCCTTAAAATATCTGGTCAATAAGCCTGTATTGGAAGGAAGGATCTGCCGATGGCTTCTCCTCTTTCAGGAGTTTACGTTCGATGTAATTGTTAAACCGGGCCGGCTAAATGTCGGCCCTGATCATTTATCCAGATTGCAGTCGGGGGAAAACGATGGTCCGTTAGATGATCAGCTTCCGGATGCTGATCTGTTTCGCGTTGAAGCGGTCCCAGACTACCTGGCTGACATTGCCACATATCTGACCACAGGACAGTGCCCCGAAGATTACACGCCGCTTCAGAAATGCCACTTGGTTGTCCGGGCGGCCGATTATCAACTGATCGCAGGGCAGCTGTACAAGCTGGGCCTGGATGAGGTGTTGCGCAGGTGTGTTCTTGACCATGAACGGGAAGCGGTGATGTGGGAATGTCACAGTGGAGTTGCGGGCGGACACGTGGGGGCTAAACCCACCGCAAGGAAGGTACTTCAAGCTGGTCTATGGTGGCCGGCGGTGCATGCAGATTGTAAGGCCTATGTGAAACGTTGCGATATTTGTCAGAGGACGGGACGGCCTTCGCACAGAGATGAGCTTCCGCTACACCCCGTGCATGTGTTGCGGCCATTTGAGAAGTGGGCTGTCGATTTTGTAGGGCCCATTGCACCAGTTGCTCGCCATTCCAAAGCTCGGTACATCATTACGGCGGCTGATTATCTCACGCGATGGGCGGAAGCAACAGCGGTACGCGACTGCTCCGCTGAGACCGCTGCTCGGTTCATCTTTGAAAACATCATCAGCCGCTTTGGCTGCCCACGCAGCCTGACCAGTGATCAAGGCACGCATTTCATTAATGCCACGGTCAAATCGCTCCTGGAGACATTTATGATACAGCATCATAAGAGCAGTCCATACCACCCGCAGGCTAACGGCACGGTGGAAGCCTTCAATAAGATTCTGGAGAAGGGCTTGACGAAAATCTGCAACGCTCAGCGAGATGATTGGGATGAGCGGATACCAGCGACATTATGGGCTTACCGGACCACGGTAAAACGTTTGACAAACCAGACACCATTCCAGCTGGTGTACGGCCGGGAAGCTGTGATTCCCGCCGAGTTCACCGTCCCCAGCCTTTTGATCGCAACGTCCCTTCACTTCTCAGAGGATGCGTCACTGCAGGAACGACTCCACGAGCTACAGGAGCTGGACGAAGCTCGGTTTCTTGTGGAACTCCATCAGAAGGTTCAGAAGGCCAGACAGAAAGCGTGGCACGACCGCCACATCAAGACTAAAACTTTCCAAGTTGGCGGCAAAGTTCTCTTGTACGACAGCCGGTTCCAGAAGTTTCCAGGCAAGCTCCAGATGCATTGGCTGGGACCGTACCTTGTTATCGAGATCCGCGACTCAGGAGCCGTTCGTTTGGCACAATTGGACGGCTCAGTTCTTCCAGGATGGGTGAATGGCGCACGCCTGAAGCCCTACCAGGAGTAGGTACCTTCTCCCTTTCCATCAATAACTCTCGCAACCGAGAGCACCCGTAGAGTAGCGTAGTTGAATAACTCTCCCGCAACCGGGATGAGCATAGTTAGTCGGTTCCATTTCTTTGCAGTCAGTCAAATAAACCGTCCGTTGTGGCATCCATACCACAACCGACCATGGTCGGAGCGGGCCAGTCCAGCGTGTCGCAACGCCAGTCCAGCGTGGCGGCGCGCCAACCCAGTAGGACGCCGCTCCCAGTCCAGCGTGTCCTGCACGAAGGATCTGTCCTCGTGCCAGCGTCAATCCAGGTCATAACCGTCAGTCCTTTTGTCAGTCCGTAGGATAGCTCAGATTTTGGTCATAAATTCCCTTAATGGACAGTAATCATACCGTAATCATTCCCCATCAGCCGCAGTTCTCTCCGCCGTCGGGTCCGCCCATCTTCCAATGCCGCCGTCAGCAACTGTCAGATTACCCACAGGCCTGCGATTGATCGCACGATTAGTGCAGGCAAGAATGATAGCAAGAATTAAATGCCGTTATGGAGTCTCATCAACCCCGCGCGTGCCAGCGGATGGCCTAATTTGCATGAAGGCTATCGGCACCGGGATGATGGACCAACTCAGTTTGGAAAGTTCAGCGACTCCCGAGCACTTGCAGCCTCGGAGCACTTAGAACTTAGCAAGAAGCTCCAGACGAATCGTCCAGGTCTATCAGAGACGCGCCAAGCTGCCGAGAGCTGTTCTCTCCGTTCCGGAACTAGTGCTGGATCACAGAATTCACCGGCTCGAATTATCACTGGTCGGCAAGTACGACAATGCACCCTGTATGGACGCCAACTTGTCCGACTCGGCTGAGTTCCCCCACCTGCATTGGCAGACGTTCATGGAACACCATTATACGCCAGGGAGCAGCTCTAACAGCCGGATCAAGAACGAATTCCGGGGTCTCCAGCAGTCGACGTTGATGAATTTACGCAGTCTCCCTGTCTTCGGCACCACCGGACCAGTTCTGCAATGCACCCGGTTCCTCCTCATTCGGGTGCAGAACGGGTCCCTATGGTTGAACGAGGAGATTCCAATCCATGCAGCAGATATTAGTCGGCTTACGGGGCTATGTCAAACTGGGGCAGATGTTTCCTCTGCGGGGCAGACGGCCTCCAAGCGCGCCCGGAAATCGGCCGAGGCGGACCTCTACACAAAATATGGTACTCGCCGTGGTGGCAAAGGTGCCAAGATAGATCTGATCAATGTACCAGAAATCCGGTTTGCTTGCTATCTGATAGCGAGCAAGACCATGCGCCATTACACCAAGGGCGAGTGCACCTTGGACACAATTTCTATTGCGGAGCACTGCGTCAAAGGGGCCCGATTGAATTGGAGCGCGTTCGTGCTGAAGGAACTCTTCGCGGCCTGCGAAGACAATTACAGACGGACCACCAGTTTTATCTATGGCTACTTGCTCCTAGCCTTCGCCATGTGGAAATGGCATGTTCCTCCGATTCGGACACCAGCGGAACTCAACGGGGGCCAACCGTTCGCGATGCGATACTCCCCCTGGCAGGTGTCCACGGCCCCCAGCAGCAAGCAGGTGAACGCGGAGGCGTTCCGCGAATGGTACGGGATGATGGTCGATGTGGTGGCCTCTCAGCAGCGGGTACCCCGGAACCTGCTGGATGAATACAGCGAACAAGTGTGGTTTGGCGTCAGCCATAATCACACTTTCATCCGGACGGCTTGTGTCCCGCACCACACATTTCACATGGCGCCCTTGCGGTTTCAGTTGACCGACAGTATCTTCCACAGAGAGGTTTTAACATGGCCGGGGGTCGTTCGGCACGTTCAGGATGGAGTCATCCGATATAACTTTGATGGGATGCGGGCTGCCCAGCAGCCTGCCGCGACCAGTGCCGGGGAATCTTCCCCAGTCGCGGTAGCGATAACCACAGAGGCAGCCGGGAGCGCAGCGACCCTGCCCGAAGCACTGGTCCCCATTGTGGAGCATATAAACGACCAAGTCCGGAGACTCAATGTGGCCACCCAGGTTGTTTCTAGTAGCGCCCCTATATTTCCTTCCTTTAATGAATTTCTTCTTAACCGGTCACTTGGTCTCTCCAATACTACTTCCCTCACTTCCCCAATTCCCACTTCCCTGTTCACTTCTGCCACCCCCATCATCACGACAATGGGTGAACCGGGCCCCGAACCCGATTCCTCTGGGCCACCCCCACCCAAGCGGGCCCGTATTGCAGATCCCGTGGTGGACCTTACGGAGGATGATCCACCAGTCACGCCGCCCACAGCTACCTTGATCCCGGAGGAACCGCTGATTGACCCGGCGGATTTCCTCAACCTTCGTTTCCCTCCCTCCTCGGTCACTCCATCCACCGCCCCCTCCACCAGCAGACCACACGCCACTTCCTCCAATCCGTCCACTTCCTCAGCCACTGTGTCTGATTCCTTGATCCGGGACCTCTTCGGCGGTGACCACGGGGTGGAGGTCACCTCCAGTACTGCCACGGTGGTACCGCCTGTTGACCCCGTGGCCACGTCCCAGGAGCCCATTGCCACTATATTTGTTCAGCAAGACAGAGTTGGGGTTGATTCAATCAGCCCTTCCACAGCGCCAACAACGCAGCAGGACCGGCCAGAGCCTGATACGGCCACTTCGGTACAACAACAGACGCCGGTCCACCTTCCAGAGACTGCAGGCCGAGCAGCAGCCGTAGGACCATCGTTACAGGAACAGACGCCTCAGCAGGGTGCCCCGCGCACAACGACTACAGCACAACTGAGTCCCGCACAGTTGTTTTTGCTCATTCAGCGGGCGGCCGGCCAGGCCGAGCAGATTCATGCAGAGCTACAGCGGCGATGCACTGAGCAGGGGAACCAGATCACGGCGCTTACTGAACAGCGCAATCAGCTAGTGCAGGAGAAGACCTACCTCCAGGAACAGGCCAACATTGTTCATCAGGCGCTTTCCAGCCTATGGCCGGAGGCACGGGCTCACCATGCCCCACTCCCTGCTCGCATCGAACAGGACATCATAGCCTTACAAGCTCGCCAGCTCGGGGACGTCTTCACCACCATTTGCAGAGAGAACCAGGAATTACAAGCGGCGTTGGCCGCACGGCCTACCCTCCCAAATCCACCCGTTGATTATTCAGGACCGGTCACTGCCAAGCAGGCACATGCAGTCAATCTACAAGAGACTCTCCATTCCACGACAGCAGCGGCTTCGGCCCTTCTACGCAGCTTACAGGAGTGCTCCCTCGCACTGACAGTCAAAACGCAGCCCATTGCTGCTCAACTGCAACAACTCGCCACCCAAATTCGGGCGACCACGGACGAGGCCAGATTAGACCAGCTCTACGCTCAGACGGACGAGCTGGAACTTCAAATGCAGACGACAGAGGCCGCATCAGCAGCAACTAAGCACACCATCCGGGAGATGCGGCCGCCCCTTCGCAGCCATGCCGAGGCAATGCATCAGCTGGATGCCACTGCCGAGTCCCAACTCGCCACACTGTTCGGGGATGCACCGACGCCCATCGACGAAGCTACAGCCAACCGAATTGTTCAAGATGCTGACCTGCTTATGCAGGAATGGCAGCAAGCAGTAGTAACTTTCACGGAGCTTCGAGATGCAGCACTCCGCCGGGTCCCGAAGTTGGGGCCCTTTTTTGAATCAGCAGGTGGCAGAGTACAACAGGAAAGGGCAGCAGAAGAAAGAGCAGCAGAGCAGGGCACAGAGGCCGGCGAAGGTATGGAGGTAGAGACTGTCATTTGCGATTGACTCGCGGACGAGTCAAAGGAGTGTGGTCGGGGCCTGTTGGGGCCCTTGTTTTTGTTTAAGTTTTGAATTTTGAACTTGGACTCTTTTTGAGTTGCGGAGGGAATACACATAGCTAACGCGACCGCACAGCGCGACCAGGAGTTGCGGAGCTACCAAGGCGGTGCGGAAGCACTTGATAACTGAAGATGGAACAGAAAGAAGTACAGATGAAAGAGATACAGCAGCAAACAGGAAGTAGAACATGCAGACATCAGAAGAGAAGTCGGGAAAAGTCATAGCAAAGACGCAGAGAAGCCGCCAGTCGCGACGAGCGGGTGAATAAAAGGCAATCACCCGGCTGAAGAAGAGAGGTTGGTTGATTGGTTGATCGGTTGCTGTTGCGGAATGATTGAATGCAGAAGCAGCCGTGGAGGAATCAGACTTGTTCTCGCAATTGGTTTTTACTCTCTATGTTTTGTATTCTCTGTTCTTAGATCCATCTGTATCTGATTTATGAGTTATCAGAGAAAGAAGCTATGTAATCATGTACTCGGCTGAAGAATAATATAAAGAAGGATTGTTGTCTCTATGTTTTGGGTTATGGGTTATGATGTGTTTACACTGCTTTAAAATTTTTAAGTTGCGACTGTCTCTCTACTTGATTGGTGATCTTGCATGAATATTCTGGTATATGTAATGGATTCTCTTTCTTTCTGTGGTTGCGGGTTTATTCCTCGTCTGTGATTTCTTCCCCTTTCCCATGTGGTCGCGGCACGCCTCGGGTGAGACGCTCTGTTCTTCCTGAGCAGAGTGAAAATGCCGGCGTGTTACTAGACTACACCGGACCCTTGTTGGCTTCAACCCTGTGAACCTGGGTCTTGCCCGCGAGACCTTATTTTTCACCAACAAAGCTAATGATCTTGCATTCCCATCACAGTCCAAGGACTTTGTAGGGCAACCAATTTTATTTAGGACAAGGCCCAATGCATTGTCGGTAGGTGAATGAGATTTAGAACTAGACCCAAGCACATGTTAAGTGGACTCGAGATTGGTTTCATCAACAGGAGGAGATTTTAGATCAATATGGTTTTCAAATTTTGATTTGACAGGGTGTGTGAAAGATTCAAAGGTGATACAACTTGTTTCGTTTTCCTGAATGCGTATATCATCACGTAAATATTCTGTGACCAAAATGCCATTACATAGTAATTCAGAAGGAGGAAGAGGAGTGTCACAAATAGCAATTTCTTACTTGGAGGCCTGAATTTGTTCCAGACTTGGAGAGATGGACAAGGAGATATTAGGGATATAACCTAGACAACTAGTAACATGAGGATTATCATAACAGACATAAGGATCAGGATTTGTTAGAGATTGGAGGTGTTGCATAGAAATGAAAACCACCTAATTAAATTGTCCAATAAAATATGCCCGATCGACATCTCTTTCAAGGAACTCAAAGCAAGGATGAAAAATTCTAATAGAAAATTTCTCTATATATTCTTAAGGTTTGATTCTAATCTCACTTATCCTTATTAATACATTTTGAAAATCGTACATGTGAAAAGCTTGTTTAAATTCATCAGCGAGTTGCATGAACGAATGGATGGAAGCTGCTGGCAACGTGCGACACCATTGCTTAACACGACCTTTGATAGTGAGGGAGAAGAGCACATAAGCAGCTCTTCATCATCAATTCCATAATACTCGCAAAACTCAAGGAAATCGAAAAGGTACTCGGTTATGGAAATTCCATTCTAACCATCGAACATTAACTGAGACAAGTGATATAGAGTTTCATTAGGGATGGAGCATTGAGAAAGAGATAAATCTGATAAAAATCTTAGGAGAATGATTTAGGGATGATCCATTTACATATATGAGACTAAATGCACTCTCTAAGGGCTCAGCTTTTCATCTAGCCCTCCTTCTAGTGCCAAAATGTTGATAGGAAAAATTGTACCGCAGATAACAAAGCGGGTCTCCCCAGTGAAAGGTCCCAATTATACCTCACACCATTTGGGATAGGAGCCTCATCTGGTATGTTGGCCCAGCTACTGCCATAAGTGTTTCCACTCTTCGTTGTTGGATGAGAAGATGATGAAGCGGAGGCAAGGGTGAAATGACCAATCATGGAAGAAAAATCAGCCCAATATTGACGAACCACAAACAAAGATATAAAAAATTCTAAGCAGCAAAAAAAGGGGGTACACCATGAGCAAGATCGGTGAGCCAAAACCCAGTCAGACATACATGAAATAAAACATGCCAGAAGTTAACTACAAAGTAGTTCACAATATATCACTAACATGAGAAGAAACAAATAAACATTGATTCAAAAGCAAATGTACATGCAACCACTATGAATCAGTACATAGCCAATTGTGTGTATGAAAGAACACGTACAAACATTGTGAAATACTAGACAGCTAGTACTATCAGCACAAGAAATCATGTGAATCAGTGTTGGAAAAAGAGAATATATTATTAATGTTGGTGCAACTTCAAATACATATTTTACAACTTGTCAAAACCCAATAGTGGAACATGGGCTATTCATCTCAATGCATGATACCAAAACACTAGCCTCACTACAACTCCCTCCACTTGATACCAAGAGTTAAGTGTGTTTAGCTCTCAAGCATGAAACAATTATCTCGTCTTTATTTCAACTCAAGTGCTAAAAGTCCCTCCACTTTTTTTATTTCTCGAATTCATACATATAGGCTGAAGTGACTCTTAAGTTTCCCTTGACTCATCATCTCCCAAACTGTTAGGTTGGCTTGCGACTAGGGCCACTTGCAAACTGAGGTCATTTGTGACCTGCGGCCTAGTGTCATTTGCAACCTGCGACCTGGGGTCATCTGTAACCTGGGGCTATTTTCAACCTAAAACCTAGTGTCATCTGCGACCCGAGGTCATCTGCAACCCGGGGCTATTTGCGACCTGCGACCTGGGGTCCTTTGTGACCTAAGGTTATTTCACTTTTGGCGAGCTTATACATTGAAAACAAATATTTATTTTCCTATACCTCAGTCCTGCGCACATTACTGGGTGATATATGTGCCTTTGAGCTCATGGTGAGGTCCTCAGAGTTTTGTAAGGATCTTCCTTGCTTGCCATAGAAAACCCTAGCTTTTCCCATGCACCCTTCTGCCTTTTGTGTAGCGGTGCTCCTAAAGCATGTGGTTGTCCTGAATTATATTTTCCCAGTTACCCTGCTACGGCCATCACCCATGGGCTTGCTATTTTAAATGATAAAAGCGCTAAGCGTAGACCCCTGGTCTTGAGAAATCAAAGGTATATCGCTCTAAAAACTAGATAATATTTTTTCCTCATTCCCATCCATCACTTCAATCCTGCAAGCACACAAAAATATACGTAAGGAATCAATATAAACACACTTTAATGGGATTGAAAATAAAATATCACAAATAATGATCGAATGGGTAAGGATTCATAGCCTTGAGTTGCAGGTATTGTGATTTCTTAGCCTAGTTTCCCTTTATCATTGGTGATGGTGATATCCTCTCATTTGTTTCCCATTTTCATATAATTTGTAACCTATAAGTTGTGTGAGTGCCTTTAATGAGATATGGTTCTTTCATCATAGTCCTATATACCATTTTACAAGCACGTCATCATAGTTAATGTGCTAGGGAACTTGTCCATAACAAGGGTTTTTTATATTTTTTTCACAATCATCTATCGTTTAATTGTTCTAGCGGAGCACCGGTGGAAGCTACAAGACAAAGTGTGCTCTATGTAGGTCACACAATTGCATTTGAGGGGAGGTTGTGTTTCACTAAAACTAGAAAGGAGAGGTTGCCAAGTTGCATAATCTGTGAGGTTGCGAGGTCCGCTGCTTGGCCGTGATGCGACCCTACAACTGGTCGCAACTCATAGAGGTTGTATGGTCGCATCTGAGGAGGGGTCGCATTTCACTAAAACCGGCAAAGGAAAGGTCACAAGGTCGCATATTCCGTGAATTCCACTGCTAGCACAAAGGCATGCATTCTATCGCTTGTTGTTGGCTGAGTTTGTCTTTGTGAGGTTGGGAGAAGTGGTGTCTGCAATGACTCTATGGGAAACCAGATGCACGGATTGTCATAAAGTTCAGGGATTGAATTTAGGGTGATCGATACATATCCTTGGCTCTGGTTCAGATGTGATTTATGTGTTGTGCAGGCCTCACACTATTTCTGAAACAAGAGCTCTGGAGGTTGCATTTTCTGGACGCAACTGGAGATCTTCAAGTGCATTTTCACCTCGACTTCTATCTAGCCTGGTCTAACCTCGACTTTAGGCTGAAAAAACTCCTTGTCAACATTCTATCTAACCTGGTCTACAACATGCAGATTGTGCATATTGTAGATTGAGTGCAAATCTTGGAAGTACCATCTGATGTTTCAAATGGTGCACATGCAGCTCTACTACCAATGGTGTAAAATAAGTCATGGGTTTCATATATTCCTTCTTCCTTCTTTCTCAATAGTGACTGGAGGCCGGTTTATGACTCCTTTTGATACCGCACATTACAGTGGGCTAATCAAGTTAATCAATACGGATTTTCTGGTGTCCTTCATTGTCCACGTGGTTGACATTATCCTTTGTTTGCGTGTAGCAACAATCAGGTTAACAAATCAATACGGGTGATTTTCTAGTGTTCCTCCATCGCCTAGGTGGCTAGCGCTACCCTTTGTTTGTGTGTAGCAACAAAACTATCACTATGCATGAGGAACTACCTCAGTGACATGTTTGGGCAACATGCGCTTCATGTGATGAGGCATAATAGACAAGCCCTTGAGATATAATCCCAGTTCACCCTCACTAGAGTCTCCATTTACATGGTTCATGGCTTGATGTCTATATAGTTATTTTGGACCTATCTCTGATAACTTGGATTTTAGTAACCATTCCCATTGTCATTTCACAATAAATGACTTTAGCCTGTTTTATGCTCCTTAATATGTAGCCAAGGAAAATCTATCAAAAGACCTGCGAAGGACGAAACAATAGCATAAATAATAATTTTATCGGACAAGTTCATAAGCAGGTTGAAAGCAATCCTCCTACTTGAGGCACATACAATGGATCATATAAATAACCAAAGCAAGGTATTTTGAAGCATATTATTTGGACACACAATACTTAAATTGAAAAACCAACTGAGGACTTAACAGTTTAATGAGTTTATTAATTTCACATTTTTCTGATCGCACGTGATGCCCACGGTGATGTCGTGTTTGTAGAGCGAGTACTTTGGAGTGTGGCATGGTTAATTATTTCGACCTAGGGTTACGAGGATGCAAGGTAAATATGACATTATCATAACCCTAATGCACATGCGGAGATGGGGAAACCAATCTCAAACCTAAGGTACAATGATATTTGATGACCCTTGCCAGGATTTCATGCAACGTCGATGAGGGTGCACCCTAGGGGAAGATGAATTAGGTTAAAAGGAAGGGGATTACTTTGCGGGAAAAATAAGGTATTTCCCAAACCTTAGTCTAGTCAACATAACACAAACCGGACTGAAACCTTTCTTGCTTGTGCTCAATGTCCTTATTTAAATGGTAATGACTATTATGGAAAGTCTGGGTTCAAATTCATGGAGGGCCTATCGATGCTCTTCGAAGCACCAAACCCCCAAACCCTAATGTAATCATTAGACAGTGATACAAGCAGATGCAGCGTGAAATGTATGAATGGCGCAGTGACAAGGTTTGTCAAGAATACGTCATGATGAGATTGACCGACAGAAGGCCGGGTTGGAGCCTTAATGGGCTGAGCGAGTAGAGGGGGACTTGAAATTTTGAATATACCCAAAATTTTGGGTGGTGTTGTAGCGGCTAAAACAGTTATAAAACCACTGGAAAAATCCAACATCTCTGTCAACATCCCTACACTTTCTCGAACCTAGATGGTGACGTGAGAGAATATTGGATAGGCACTATTGGTACCTCTTTCGTTGCTTTGACCTTTATAGATATGCCTTCCCTTTGTGCCTCAGCTATTTCTTGTTAATCGGAAAACACCCAAGTAGAAATTCACACATGCCAGGATTTTATGGTGATGTAAAGGACCGAGCAGAGCTCTTATTATATTCATAATTTTTAATATAATCTTCTGGATTTTCTCCGCTGCCAGCAGGCCTGAACAATACCCTGGTGGAGTCACTTCAAGAAATCACAAACATTTCTCTGCTGCGAGCGAGCCTGGTCAATACCCCGACGGAGTCGTTTCATTACCTCTCTGCGTAGGAAAACTTTCTCAATCCCTTACCCTTATGTGTTTCATGCGCTTATAGCACTTATTCATATGTACTTGTGGCACTTATTCTTTGTGGCAATTTTTTACCTGGGGCGGATGAGGGATCCCGACTTATTTTTCTTTACAAGAGAGGTTGTTTCTTGTTTGACAGAAACTGAAAGATATTCTGATTTTGGTTTTTCTTCATGCCAAGCCTTCACATCCCATCTCCAGCTAATAGGTGAAACATGTGACACATCGTTGAGATATTCAACACTATGTTGAGCACAAGGTTCAAGTTATGATTACAGGTCATTTAAACTGATTAGGGTTCCCCATAAGCAACTTGCTCATAACTCTCTGGCTAATGAATTAGACTTATAGGAATGTCACCCAGAACATGACTCTAATGACCAGTTATGAGAGAAGCTGCCTCTTGGGACAACCACCACAACCTCACACAAACATTAGGGTCAGGGTTTTAGAAATTATGACAAGGAAGGAAAGGAATACATGTGGAGTTTCGATGCTTGAAAAGAGGCGAAACTAATCCATCCAGCTTCAAACATGTGCAAGAATGAGTAAGAAGACTATTCAAGGCACCGAGGGTTTGAAGGCTCTGGGTTCAATGAAGGCTCATGCAGTGGTACGCAATATACATAAAATTTCCAAGCTAGGTCAACAACCAATGCTTATGATTTGAGTGGGAAACTGTACAATGTGATGCAATAGACGAGGCTTATGACGCAATGTAATTCCATGTGTGAGAGAAATCAACTAGTTGCAGGTGAAAAAACAAGGCAAAGCGCATGCAGTGATTATCTAAATATTATGCAGCAATGAGCAAAATGAAAGAGCATGAGTGCAAAATAACAGAAAATTATAATGCATAAATCTATTGACTGTAAGAAAAAACAACAAATATAATTTTAAACCATAAATAAAACCTTAGCAATTAAACCCTAATTAACAACTTGAACCAACAACCTTTTATTAACAAATCCTAGCTAGCCTAAACCTAAAACCCTAATTTAACCGAAGAAGTGGTCAGGTTATGTGAAATGAGATTTCCAGTGCAACCATCACATTAATTCCCGACCTACAATAACAAAAATGTTCACAATGAGAACGTAATACTCCCAATTATCTTTTATCTAGTTGGAATATTATATTTTGCTTCTATCCATAACTTAGATGAATGAGTGGGTAAAGAGACCCTTAAATCTCCTTAGTAGGAATAAAGCCACTTCTAGTCTGAATGTGGATCAGTTTAGCTAGTTGAAATAAAGAAAAACTTAGTGTGAATGGGTTCAATGCATGTAGATTGGGTCAAGGTTGATCAAATCAATAGCATTGCCATAGAAGAGAGTGGAGCTAGTGGGGACAGCACAGTTATGGAGGAGGAGTCTTTGCAAGGAAGTAGCATCTTTAATGAGTGGGGCTAAGGGTGAGGAAGCTCACCAAGCATATAAGGAAGGGAATGGCAGCCATTGTAGAAATTTGTTGAATAAATCACTTATTCAATGGAGATTAACCCGATTACACATCAATTTCGAATTGCATGCATAACACATAACCTCTTCTACAATTAATTGTCACATGCGGAAAGAATAGAAGCGATCGCACATCAAATCATCACACACATTAACACAGTATGTATGGGGAAATATTATAGCTGAAAACCCCGCAGATATTGTGTATATTATAATGGAGAAAACATGTAACAAACTCAGTACAATACTCCTCACAAGTACTGAGTACTATCTCATGAAGTTACACACAAACTAGCTTGGTTTTGAACAAGTCACAGGTTCAAAACACATCCATTAATTGCCTGCCTCTATTGCGCAATCAAGGCTGGTCTAATGAGAGATCCAAGGTTCAAATCTCCTTGGCTTGATAGCGCAATCATCATGGGAAATTCCTCCAAGTGTGGTGCAAATCTCATGCACAACTGATGTCACAACTGATAGTTATCTCAACCCTTTCATCTACCTCTTTCACTGGTCTCCACTGAACTGTCCATGCACTGTAGTGAACTGATGTGTTCTTGAGTTGAATAATGAGTTAATAATTAGTGAATTAAATAATATTTAATTCACTCCACTCATTACTAGTTGATTGGCTAGTTAAACTAATCTCAACTAGTTCAACTAAGTTAAACCGAACACAACTCCACCAACTGTCTCATCAACTCCACCAAACTTCTGCCACTGAAGTCCTAACTGAAGTCAACCATGCATGAACTCACCAAACCCCTAGGAATAGCGTAATTCCTCTGTCAGATGCATGAGCCACTTCTGTAGCTCGAACTAAAGTGCTCCAAGAGAGTAAACTGAAGTTTAGAGTCCAAATATTATTAAGGGTAAATAATATTTGACTTCCCTATTTTTAGGATAGGCGGTCTAAAAATAGACTTCGACCTAAATGTCTAAAAAATAGAGGTCCATCTATTTTTACCAACATGACCAATACTCCAAGAATAACATACTGCAACCCCTGGACCATGCTCCATATGTCTAAAAATAGACATAGTCTAAAAATAGATTTTGCGCCAGAATTTGCCTGCGGGCCCACTTAGTGAAGGCGACTTCATTTCACTAAGCTCCATCATCTTGCTGCATTTTCAACACTCCCTCTCAGCAAGATATGGATTATCTGCAACCCCTATCCTGCCTCTGTGGAATTCGAACTTGCTCCTGGTGAGCGCCTTCATCAGGATGTCGGCATCCTGATCCTCCGTGGGAACATATGAAAGCATCATGATTCTCCACTGAACACAATCTCTGATATGATGGTACCTGATGTCGATGTGTTTGGATCTATCATGAAATACTGGATTAGCCGAGAGTTTAATGCAACTCTGGTTATCACAGTAAATCACTGTGGGCTCCAAATGCAACCCGAACAATCCAACGAGGATCTTCCTCATCCAAATAGCCTCGCATGCAGCCAAGCTAGCTGCCATGTACTCGGCCTCTGCTGAATTGAGTGCCACGGATCTCTGCTTCCTGTTGTACTAGGAAAATACTGTCGACCCAATGCTGAAAACTCCTCCAGATGTGCTCTTCCAGTCCGTTGGGTTCCCTGCCCAATCTGCATCAGTGAAGCCAGAAAGCTTCGCTCCATCCTCCTGTCTGTACCATAGACCATATCCCGATGTGCCACTAATATAACGCAATACATGCTTGCCTGCCTTCCAAAAGAGCTTGGTAGGCTTAACCATAGCTTGCGAAAGCTGGTTAACTGCATAGCATATATCGGGTCGTGTATTTACCAGATACATAAGCGACCCCACCAACTGTCGATAGACAGTGGCATCCACTACCTCCGCTGAAGTAGCATCCTCCTTCCTCCAACCACCAGGAAGAGGAGTGTCAACAGGCTTGCAGCCATGCATTTTGAACCTCTCCAGAATCTCCCGGGCATACTTGCCCTGAGAAACAAACAGTCCTCCACTGCGCTGCCAAATCTCCAATCCCAAGAAATAATGAAGGATGCCCAAGTCCTTCATCTCAAACTCTCGTGCAAGATCCTCCTTGCATGAAAGTATCAACTGCTCATCGCCAGTAAAAATCAGATCATCTACATACAGTACGATGATCAACAGCTTCCCCTCCACCACAATCTGGTACAGGTTAGGATCCGCCTCACTCTTGGAGAATCCAAGCCCGGTGAAGTAGCTCTCTATGCGAGTGTACCAAGCACGAGGTGCTTGCTTCAGCCCGTACAGTGCTCTCTTGAGTCGCCACACATGCGACTCACTGTTGAAGATCTCGAAACCTTCAGGCTACTCTATGTACACCTCCTCCTCAATGACTCCATTGAGGAACGCAGTCTTCACATCCATATGATGGATGTGCCATCCCATATGCGCTGAGAGAGCAAGGATCGTCCGTATGGAAGAGTATCTTGCGACAGGTGCAAAAGTCTCCTCATAATCGATCCCCTAGATCTGTGAGAAGCCGCGGGCGACAAATATTTCCTTGTACTTCTCCACACTCCCGTCAGCCACCTGCTTCACTTTGTAGATCCATCGCGAACCCACCACTGATTTCCCTTCCGGTCTTGGGACAATCTCCCATGCATTGTTTCTGACGATCAAATCATATTCTTCGTTCATGGCATCTACCCATGCGGGTTCCTCCAGAGCTTCCTCAAAAGAGGATGGCTCCATCACGACACATTGACTCACAAGAGCCATGTATCCAGTGTACCGATCCGGTGACTGCCTCTGTCTGTGCTGTGCTGTAGGTGGTCCTACAACCTTCTCTGCATCTCGAGCCAGTCGCTCAGCTTCTGTAGTGCGCATGCGCCCTCTGATGGTTGGCGCTGCATGGGTGGTTTCTTCCACCTCATGAACTTCCTCTTGTGGCTGATCCACATCCGGAAGCTCCTCCTTAGGAACTAACAGCTCCTCATCTGCATGCAAGTGTAGCTCCCTCTCAAGCGAACACTGCATGGCTTTCTCCTCCTGAAATTTTATATCTCGTCGCACAACAGTCTTGCGACTGTCTGGCACATACACCCGATAGTTATGAGGTGTATCGGTGTACCCCACAAATATTCCAACCTCAGCAGTTGGATCCAGCTTCCTTCTCGCATCCTTCGTCACATGCATGTAGACAGGAGAACCAAAAATCCGCAAATGGGAAATATCAGGCCTCTTGCCAGAATAAGCCTCCTGCGGTGTACTCATGCCAAGAACCTTGTGAGGACAACGGTTCTGCACATACACTGTTGTATTGCATGCCTCAGCCCACAAGTGAAGGGGTAGGCCCTGATCATGCAACATCGCCCGTGCAGCACCCACAATCATTCTGTTCTTCCGCTCAGCCACCCCATTCTGTTGTGGGTTATGGGGTGCGATGAGCTCTCTCCGAATCCCTTCTGCGCTGCAGAACTCCTTAAATTCAGCCGAGATGAATTCACCACCGTTATCACTCCTTAGAGCAATCACCTTCTTCCCCGACTCCTTCTCGACCAGTGCTTTAAACTCACAGAACTTCGCGAATGTATCTCTCTTCTTCTGCATGAAGAAGATCCAGCACTTTCGAGAGAAATCATCAACAAAGATCACATAATACTTGTGCTTTGCTGTCGAAGCAACTGAGAAAGGACCACACACGTCTATGTGAACTCTCTCAAGGATCGTCGTGGCGCGACTATCCTTCTCGTGAAGGTGGCTTTCACATACTTCCCCAAGGTACACCCCTTGCACTGATCTGACTGCGCAAGAGTGCCCTTAGGAAGTCCAGTAGAAATCTGCTGCAGAATCTTCAAAGCTCCATGGTGAAGGTGGCCCAATCTCATGTGCCACAGTTCGCCCTCATCATCCCGGCTCACCACTTCTCCCGCCTTGCATGCCATAGCTGCGCAGCCATCTACCTGCAACTGATAAAGGTTCTTGGTCCGAACCCCTATCTTCCGAGTCTCTCCAGTAGTCTTACTGCGCAGGAAGGCTTTTCCTTCGCTGAAGACCACATCATACCCCTTATCTTCCAACATCACCACAGAGATCAAGTTCTTCTTCAATCCAGGTACATGCATGACATCCTTCAATACAAAGGGTTTACCAGACTCCCTCTGAAAGGATATGGTACCGATACCAGTCGCACTGTATCTACCATCATCGCCCATCTCGATGTGCACACCCAGATCTTTGTCCTCCAGATCTGAGAACAAATCCCGATCTCCCGTCATATGAAATGATGCACCGCTGTCTAAGAACCATACCGATCCCATCACACTTGAAACCAAGCATGCGATCAGTGAAAAGTCAAGCTCGAACTATGAAGCCAAAGCTTCTCCATCTGCAGATCTTCCCGCTTGCTTGTTCTTCTTCTTCTTTGGACAATTTGTAGCATAATGTCCGTGATCATGGCAGTGAAAACACTTCACTTTCGCCATATCTTGCTTCTTGCCCTTTGCACCGGAATGAGAAGTTTTCTTACCCTTCCCCTTCTTTGCTTTGGCAACCAAAGCACAATTTTCTTCATCAGCTCCCTTTGATGAAGATCTGTCCCTGGTAGTCCTCCTTATCTCCTCCTGCTTGAGATCCGCCCAAAGGCGCTCCCATCCCGGAAACTTCTCCCAACCATTGACACTATCTTGATATGAATGCCAAGCCTTCGAAAGACCAAGGAGATCCAGGTCGACCATGTCCTCATCTTCGACAGTCACCCCCACACTTCCCAGCTCATCTCTGCATTGAGTGAACTTCGTGAGGTACTTGGCGATACTGTCACATTTCTCCATCTTGATGTTTCTGAGCTTATATTTGAGCGCCACCTTCCTTTGGTCACTCTTACTCTGGAATAGATCCGTCAAATCTTTCCACATTAAATATGGAGAAGCCTTTCCATGCAGGCTGGATACAATATGATCCTTGACGCCCTCCAACAGGATCCTTCGACATTTCGCCATCTTCTTTTTCCAAGCTTCGACTTCAGCAGGATCAGTGGGCTTTTGGACATCCGTATCTACAAACTCCTTCAGTCCATTATCTTCTAATACTGCCTCCATGCGATCCTTCCATGAAACATAATTCGAACTGCCTTCAAGAGAATATTCGAGTCGCAAATCATTGAAAGACATTTTCAACTCCGGCACCAAGAAAACAAAACTGCTGCAAAATTCGAATTTCACCACCAACTGATAACTCAATTGCTTCCGATCTACACTTGAGAACAAATTATTTCCAAATCAGAGATTGACTGCAAGGGGCGTTTACTAGACCTTTCACTTTCCAAAGAAAGACGAATCCGGAGGCTACCTGGCCCGTATGCAGGCTCTGTCTGAGGAAATAAGTTTGCAATCACCGTAATAGATCTCAACAATTAATATTGCTCCGATACCATGTAGAAATTTTCTGAATAAATCACTTATTCAATGGATATTAACCTGATTACACATCAATTTCGAATTGCATGCATAACACATAACCTCTTCTACAATTAATTGTCACATGCGGAAAGAATAGAAGCGATCGCACATCAAATCATCACACACATTAACACAGTATGTATGGGGAAAGCTTATAGCTGAAACCCCCACAGCTATTGTGTATATTATAATGGAGAAAACATGTAACAAACTCAGTAAAATACTCCTCACAAGTACTGAGTACTATCTCATGAAGTTACACACAAACTAGCTTGGTTTTGAACAAGTCACAGGTTCAAAACACATCCACTAATTGCCTGCCTCTATTGCGCAATCAAGGCTGGTCTAATGAGAGATACAAGGTTCGAATCTCCTTGGATTGACAGTGCAATCATCATGGGCAATTCCTCCAAGTGTGGTGCAAATCTCATGCACAACTGATGTCACAATTGATAGCTATCTCAACCCTTTCATCTACCTCTTTCACTGGTCTCCACTGAACTGTCCATGCACTGTAGTGAACTGATGTGTTCTTGAGTTGAATAATGAGTTACTTATTAGTGAATTAAATAATATTTAATTCACTCCACTCATTACTAGTTGATTATCTAGTTAAACTAATCTCAACTAGTTCAACTAAGTTAAACCGAACACAACTCCACCAATTGTCTCATCAACTCCACCAAACTTCTGCCACTGAATTCCTAACTAAAGTCAACCATGCATGATCTCACCAAACCCCTAGGAATAGCGTAATTCCTCTGTCAGATGCATGAGCCACTTCTATAGCTCGAACTGAAGTGCTCCAAGAGAGTAAACTGAAGTTTAGAGTCCAAATATTATTAAGGGTAAATAATATTTGACTTCCCTATTTTTAGTATAGGCAGTCTAAAAATAGACTTCGACCTATATGTATAAAAATATAGGTCCATATATTTTTACCAACATGACCAATACTCCAAGAATAACATACTGCAACCCCTGGACCATGCTCCATATGTCTAAAAATAGATATAGTCTAAAAATAGACTTTGCGCCAAAATTTGCCTACGGGCCCACTTATTGAAGGCGACTTCATTTCACTAAGCTCCATCATCTTGTTCCATTTTCAATAGCCATGGAGGGCATTCATATTATTTTTATGTTTTGGTATTATGACTGCTTGCATTCTTCAGCTGTTTAGCGGAGTTTTTCGTATTGTTTAGTACAAGGGTGTTTTCGGGTGGAAATTCCACACTCTTCCTTCGGGAATTCGAGTGCCCACTAAGGAGAGGTATTTTGAGCTTCATTTCCACCATCCAGTAGTGGGCCAAGAAGCTTCCTTCAGCCATAGTGCATTCTCCTTTAGGAACTGCATTATTTTGCAGGGTAGTGCAGTGGAGGGTTGAGAAACCCAGTTTGTGAGCTAGTTTCCTAGTGAGGGGAGCAGCCCTTCACCCGAAAAAATAGAGAGGAGAAGTTACAGCCATTTTCTTGTCATATCAGCCATATTCAAACAGTGCTCCAATGATACAGCTTTGTTCATCCATAGAGTTGTAGTCTGTACTTTTTTCATCTTTTGTATTTCAAGAAACCCTTTCCAGGTTGTCTCGGGATTGTGCTTGAGAGTCTAGTTCTCTATTCTTGGCACCCTTTGAGCATCATATCAATAGATCTACTTGTTTCCATTTTCTATCTGCAGTAACCCTCACTAGGACTGCACTATCGTGTACTCCGGAATTTTGTATAGCAGCAACATTTCAGGTTTTAGTGTATTTGGGCATTGGAGGCTTGTTTGCCTAGTTTGAGTGATTTGTTCCTCAACATATTGTACTTATTTTTTGTTGTGATACATAATATAATGGATGTATGATTTTATCATGTGTTTGTATTGATATTTGTTGTACATTCTAGTTTTATGTTAAATATTTTTGCTTTTTCAATTTTTGGAATATTACAGTGGTATCATAGCATAATCTTGGCTCGGCTTGTGGGGAAATAAATCTATAGCAATGGAGGAAAGGGATATCCCAAAAATTCTTCTTCAGACCATGCAGAACATTGATTAATATATCAAGGAGATGATATTAGAAAGGTAGAAGGAATGTAATATCCCAAAAGAGGGACTTTTACAACAATGAGAATACCCTAAGGTATTCCAGAGTTGGATATGCAGCCCTATGACTGATAACAGATGTTATAGTAAAAATCCTTCAATAATATGATCAGCAGCATCCTTTACTTCACTTTTGGACTCAAAAGGGTGGGGAAAAGATGTGATTTATACCCTAAAATGAGTGTATTCAGAAATACACGTAAAAATAAGGGAAATTGCTCTATTATATTTTATCTTAGACCGTTTGGGACTCCCATGTCAAATTTCAAGTCAAACAAATGATCCTAGCTATATTAAACAGTTCCTCCAATCCCGACTAGGCTTAAAAACTCTGATTTCCCATGACTTAATGTATGCAGAAGTTTCTGAAGCTAAATTAGCGTAATTTTCTAGAGGAATTAGATGCAATATGTTTATAACATCATGGAATTATATCTGGGGCAATACTTATGCATTTTCAAGATAAAAATAGAAATTTTACATGGATAAACCCTCAAGATTGAGGTGCTGCAACACTGGAAATTACTAAGAAAGATAGATAGCATAATTTTCTGAAGACTGAAGAACTGCTATATTATATCTTATATCTAGAACAGATCTATGCATGAAAATACATATCTATTACAGATCTGGAAGCCAAACAGGTTGTTTATTACACTCCCCTTGGGGATTTCAACAATACATGAACGTATAGGAGTAGATCTGAGTTTTACTGCAGAAAATCTGTAGAATGATTCACAAAACCTAAAGCATATACTTTAGTGAATGAATCAAATCTGAACATACATGGATTGGTTGGCCAATCGATGAATCACCACAATGCAAGGAGAGCTCCTTTACACCAGAGATCTTGTCTCCAAAACAATACCAAAACCTCTGAAACAATGTTCCAAAAAATTTACACAGATCGGGGAGAGAAACTTTGTAGTTGATGATAATATACACTTTGGCCTGATGCCAAGATTTGAAACTGAAGCTCAAGCAGCATATGCACTCTTCCAGGAGGCTAAATGACACACTAACTGAGAACAGCCACCAATACAAGCTAGATCTAAGCAGATCTAGTCTCCACTTGTTGCAACTCACTTAGAAAATGAACCTCACTATATTTACACTGCCAAAGAGAGATGGAGCTTGGCCATATGCCAGATAGTGGATAAGAATCACAAACCCTCCAAGAGCTACTCAATGGAAGGATGGAGAACCCCTAAACAGGAGATCCTCACTAATCTCTTGCTAAAAAGCCCAGAGAAATAGAATTTGTCTAAGCAGACATAATTCTCCAAAATCATAATACATTCAACAAACCTCTCTTGAGCCTTCTCCTTCCTTTTATAAGATGAGGATGTGCAAAACCCTAAACCACCTCCAAAAATTTAGCTCCTTTCACATGAAGCCCCTCCATCTAAAACTGCACTGAGCCTCTAGATGGTTCAATGAATCTAGACAGAACTGAGATTTGGTCCTGTTGACCCAGTCAATTGTCTCAATCATGTTTCACACACAAGTGGATTTTATTACAATGGCCCAGATTTATCCTTTTTCACATTGGGCATGTATTTATTCTTTGATCTAAGGAGTTTTACATGTCCTCCATTATTCATTTATTCAAAAACATGAAAAGAAAAGAAAAGGAAAACAAGGAAAAATTGAATATTCCTATTAGCTTGGGCTAATGTAGGAATATTACAGTCCTCCCTCCCAAATGTTGCTTGTCCTCAAGCAACTGCAAGGATAGAACTGGAGGATGTCCCCTCCCCCTACTGTAGCATCCACATATGTTGATCTCCTCCAAATAATGAGATGTTGTGTCAACAATGAATCTCCATATTTCCTCTCCAAAGCATGCAAGTTAGCTGAATATTTCCCCTGCTCTCCTTTTTAACCTCCTCTTGGATGATCTCCATCGTTGGATGATGCCATCCAATGGCCATGCTCTTCTCCCACGCCTTCTGAAGCATTTTTCCCCAATTACGCAGGATTTTATAATATTTTCTGTGTTTTGCAGGTGTTTGATGGGTTCTTCATTATATAAAGGCCGAAGGCCTGGGATGACGATTCCTGTGCCTTCGATTTATAAAAGGGAACCATTCACGGGTTCTACTCCATGTCTCGTCATTACTTCATGAGTCAGTGATGCCATACGAGCCCTGTGAGACCTGCACATCGACAAGACACTGTTTTATTAAACCACGAGTTAAAGAGTATCAATGTTGAAGACTGAGTGCAGCAGAACAAAATATTGAAGATAGATTTGGGAATTACGGCTAAGAATGATTATCAAAATCCTAATTCCCAGAATTAAAACACAATGAAAGGAACATCATAAGTGTTTAACAGAAAGAAAGGCCTCCACCGCCACATTTGAGGCGAATTGATTCCTCCCAGCTACCATAAGTGCCACCTGTGCCTCAAAGCATTCAAAACAGAGGCCGAAGTTATTGATCAAATGAAGATATTCGCCTTAGCGCAGCCAGAGAGTTACTTCGGCAAGGAAATTAAATACTAAAAATATCTGCAAAGTTACTCCAAACATGACACAGAGCCTTAAAGTCAATAAAAGCTCCGACCGAGCTTAATTCATAAATGTAAAATAGTTAATACAGACAGAATGTTTGTAAACTTCTCCATCGAGCCCCTCAAAGGCCGAGAAGTCTTGAATCTGTATTAATTGTCCTGAGAGATCTTTTATCAGGTCTCAACTCCTCATTCTTCTATAAATGCTTCTGTAGATGATGAGAAACGATTGGTTGTTGAATTTTTAAATACATTTGAGCTTAAACTTCTGATTGTAAATAGTGTTCACTAGCCCTTGGAGCTCTGCTTGTGATAGATAATTTTGGCTGAGACGAGTAGATGATTGCTAAACTAAAGCATTGGACTTAAAGCGGTAACTGGTTTGGAGCATCAATACAAGCTAATTTATGGGATCCTGGTCTATGTTGACGGTGATGTTTTTCTCATTGTAACTTGTTATTTTGTTTTTGTTTCCACTGTGTTCATCTTCTCTTATAAAGAACAGCATGCATAGAGTTAGGACCTACTGTATATCAGTACCCTTCTCTGACTGAAAATCTTTATTTACATGTTTTCTTCCAATCTGTGTTATTTAGCAATGATTTAATTCAGTTTAAGCATAAGAATGCTGGTGTTCCCTCGTCTTATTACCTTAGCTGAATATTATTCTCGAGTGTTATGTTCAGTATTAGTTAAGTAGAGATGAACTATGGAAGATATGGTGTGCCCTGGTCCTAGTTTTATCCCCAAATACTGTCTGAATGTTTCCCTTGGAATGTGTTAAAATCTGGCTAGTTTAGAAGTACTTACCAGATCTTAGGCCATTTTGTGTTATCTTTGTGTTTGTCTTGAAAGTAACCAAGTAAAGCAGAGCTAGGAGAGGATTTGTGGTGAGCCCGACCCGCTAGTTTCTACTGCAATAGTTGCCTTCAAGTTTCCCTTGTTTTAAAATGTTTTCTATTGAAAGTGTATCAAAGGCTAGCTAGTTTAAAAGTACTTACCAGATCCTAGTTTACTTTTATGTTTTTCTTGAGTCTATGTCAAAGGCTGACTAGTTTAGAAGTACTTACCAAATCCTAGGCTGCTCTTTGTTCCTCATCTGTTTAATTCTCCTTCTTATTGTACCATTTCATTCCATAAATCAAACTTCAAAGAGATCCTTAGACATAGATGACTTGCCCCATGGACCACTCTTGCCTCTTGCTGTTTCAATTAAATCCTATTATGACTCCATAGCCCAATGGACTAAAACCTGCAATTATCTATCTTTTTGGCCGAAGCTTACTCTCATTGCTTGCAACTTCTCACCTTTGAAACTCTTTCCATTTAGGATTTTCCCTCAAACAGTAATCATGCTCAACCATCCAAAAACAAAACAAACCCTCGGCTTTCATAACTAGCCTAACATCATTACCCCAAACTTCAAAGACAAATCCATCTTTGCACTTATTAGAGATATCCCTCTCTGGATTCAGGAGGGCTAGATCCTAGAATCCAAAAGTGGTTGAAACGATGTTGATTCTGTGATTGGACTTTGCCAATCTTGCTAATTACAGATTCCTAACATTTCTGGCAACTCCACTAGGGATTTTTGAGTTCATAGTTGCTTGGCCACTTTTTATAGACTCTTTAGTTTTCCATACAACCACAGAAACTCAGAAAAACCCAAAAATATTTCAAATTGGAATTCAATAAACATGGGGGTGGACCATAAAACCTTTTACCTCCAAAAGAGCTAAAAGCTTCCACTTGGCGACTCCACAATCCTTAACAGACCTTAAGACTCCACTGGGGAGAACCCTTATCATCATAATATCATTCAAACTCAGTTAGAGGATTGTAGGATTTAAATTTGTAAAACAGACTAGTTAACCTCTCAAATATTGTCATACCCGGTTGAACTTTTCTTGTTTATTTTGGGTCTGAAAAACACAGCATAGTGGCTCCTAGAAAGATTCACACTAGAGCTCATCTTGACCCTGATCCACCTGATATAGTTGATAACCCAGAAAATATCCTTAGGAAGTCTCCTAAGATAAAATTATCAGTTGTTTTCAGATCACCCTTGAGAGCTAATTTAGTTCCTAAAAATCTTGCAGCTCCACAAGAAACACATGGTGGTGGAACCATAAAACATTTTACCTCCTTACGAGATAAAAATTTTCCACCTAGAAACTCCACACTCTGAAACTCCCAGAAGACCAAATGACTCCACTAGTAGAAGACCCTGAACTGATTGACTAGACACAGTGACCTCTTTCTTGATTTACAAACATGATTCCAAGCATACAACGAAGGTATGCCCCAATGAGTAGAGATCATATCCCTGGGTTTCCACATAAGATGCCCCAGGTGAATTGGGATGACAACCTGCCTGTTTTTCAAGGTGAAAAGTTTGATGACCCTCTATTACATCTCATCAAATTTCATATACATGTATGGAGGTTGAAAGTTGAATGGCATGAAGATTGCCTAATGAAAATGTTCATGTTAACATTAGAAGGAGAAGCTAGGGATTGGTATGAATGCTTAAGATCTAGTAGTTTGTTTTCTTTAAGATACCTTGAATATGTGTTCTATGAGAACTATAAAGAAAACACTACATCATTATCATTGGGTGCAATATATTATGATCCATCACAAAACATCACCCAACACATTATATATAATGATGAAGCTTTGGAAGAGATGCATCCTGAAGATCTTTTAACAACCATTCATGAGTTTAATATCTTATTGAAAAATTATAAAAATATAGATGAATCACTTGAGGAAGAAAACAAATGAGAAATAATGGACATTCCTCAAGATATCCCTAAAAACTCAAATATTGATTCGTCATCCCTTATAGCTGAGGCTCAAGAAGACATCCAGCCCCAAAATCAGTCTTCACAAGAGACAGAGAATTTTTGTACTCATGTTCAAAGGAACATAGAAACATCTTCCCCTTTGACAGAGAAAGAGATAGATCAGACTATTTATAAACAGTCAGTCTCTGAAACTTTCTACAAAACAAACGCTCTTGCCCATTCACATAGAGAACTTTGTTGTACAGATTTAGAAAGTTCTTTTTTAGATCAGAATGAAGAAGGACCTACTGATGACCCAATATGTTCGACTGATGAAATTGTTTATTCAGATGATTTTCCGAATTTTGATCAGTCTCATGAAGATGATGAGTTTCAAGCATAAATTAATCACGCAGGGCAACCCACGTTCGATTGGTGTTATTAGTTTCACCATCGTCAAATTGAAAGCAGAAATCACCCATTTCAATCCATCACAAAAATCTTTCACATAATTGGGAATCAACAGTCTTGCAACTCGATGGGTGAAGAGCTAAGCGATAAAGAAATTTTTGAGCAAAAGGAGCTTTCTCTTGAAAAATAGGAAACCTTTAAATACTCCCCTTCTCAAGAATATAATAACCTCTTCATAGATTTCAGTTCACTGAATCCAATCATACCAGGGTTACAAGAGGATGACACTGCCAAATATGATGAATCCTCTAGTTCAGATAATGAAAAATATGAGGGAGAAAAACAAATACCAGAATATCCTACTGTGGATATACCATCTTCCCAAGAAGATATTTCTCCCTTCATTAAGGTCAAAATGTCATCCAAAGAACCTGAATGTATATTAGAATCAAGCATATATTTAGACAAAGAAAAAATTGCACTGTTTTCTATTGTGCAGGTTAAGGATGACAATACTTCCAAGCTACATACTGAAGAGATAGTCCTCAAAGCTGATGTCTTGGGAGTAGATAATCTACCAATTGTGGAGGACCAAAAAGAAGAGAACCTTCATATTTTCTCTGTTGATCCTTTGGAAGAGTGTGTGGAAGTCCTGACTGGCTCAAATTATCAAACATTGATCCTTTGCAAGAGCCAGAGACATGAAAAGCTGTCACCTCCTGTGATAGTCTTGGTATTGAAGGTTAATCTTCAATATGTTCTATGGATACCTCTGAAAAGTAGCCAGAGTTTCTTCTTCTTCTTGACATTACTCAGCTAGCTGCATTGGCACTTTTGTATCATATGAATATGTAAATACTCCATGTTTAGAATAGGTTAGATGGGAATGTAAATAAAGCTCAGTTCTGAGCATGTAGTTAGTTGTTGTTTTCTTCTTTGAAGAAAAATAGAAAAATCAAAAATACAAAAACAAAGAAAGAAAGAAAAGAGGGCAGAATGAAAACAAGAAAGGTACAGCCCCATACCAAAAAAGAGAAACAAAATTTGAAAGTGTGCAAGCTTAAATGCCACTCCTACAAAACACACTTCTAGTTAGTCAAACAGACTAATCTTGACTAATTAGCTTTAAATTTTCTGCTGATAGGATAGTGAATTCGATTTGCCAAAATGTTTAATCTTGGCTTATCAGTAGATAGTTTAGATAGAAATTAAAGGTTCAAATAAGATCAAAAACTGAACCTAAGGTTTCAAAAATAAAATGACTCAAATCTTCTTGAAATTCTAAGTCAAGAGATGTAAAAATCTGGTTCTAATCAGCTCAAAATCTGAACCAGAGAACAAGGAAGAAAAATCTCAAACAAGAGCCAAAACAGAGTTGTAAGAGGATGAAGGAAGTGCTTTAAACTTTCAGATCTTAAGCCTTCCATTTTGATTTAATTTGCTGCAAAATAAATGTCTATGTGCATCTTGTCTTTTATGCCATGGACCAGCTTCAAGTTAGACTGTTTAATCCTGACTTGAATGCTTTTAAATTTATGTTGTAGAATTTAGAGAATAAAGTCTTTTGGACAGTCTAATCCCAACCGACAGTAGATTAGGTAGAGAATCATTTGGGCTCAACTGTTTAATCTGAGTCCATGGAGAAATAAGGAGTAGAAATAGATTAGTTTTCCTGCTTTCCAAAGAATAAAATGTTGTAAAAGAGTTTTCCAATCCAAGTTCACTCTAAATTTAAAAAAAACAAAAAAACAAAAAAACAAAAAAAAATGTTAGATCTGTAGGATTGGGTAGGTAGAAAGCTTGTTGATGAAAGAACCATTGTTTTTATGGCTACTAATATGTTTTCAAAAGAACATCATCTACAGGAAGAAAGGCAGCCCAATGGATCAGGCACTGGTCAGCCTCCTAGAGAATGCAGTCTGAAGTTCTTGATGCCTTCAAGAAGGCACCATCCCCAAGTGGAGCCACTGTTAGCCACCTATAAAATTTGTTATATCAAAAGGTGGCTAAGACTTTTTGAGCCTTCAAGGAACAAATTTTATTTCTAAAAAGTGTTGGCTCTTGAAGACTCTTGAAGGCCTCATGCCTCTGTCCAAAATCTTCGTTTGCTACTGTTCCTATTTTATACTCAAAATTTCTGTTGTTTCCATGAGTGAAAAACTGCTACAAAATCATCATTTTTACCCCTTCCTCCACTCAAAACTAACCTTCATTTTTCTCCCCTTTTTCTCCATAAAACTCCTCTATTTTCATGATCCCTCTTCTTCCCTTCATGAAAATAATTTTTTACAAGGTTGAGAACTCACTTTTTAGCCTTACCGAAACCCCCAAATCCATTGAAAACTCTAAAAAAATTTATAAAAAACAAGTTTTTATTAATAAGGACTTAAGCCCGCTTGGGCTAAGTCTTTAAACCATTTCCCTCACATGCCCACACCCTGGAACCAGACGCTAGGCCCACAAGGTGCTTAATCGCATCGCAAAGATCCAAGTGCGTAGGTCTTTTTCCATGTTTCGAAAGTTCCGATGCAATTAGCCCTCTGTTTCACAACCTCCGATCATATTATTTTTTCATATAACCCGTGGGCCCACCTTCGGCGCTTAAAACATTGAAAAATACATGCCTGATCCATTTTTTCCTTTGTAAATACAAAAAACCCTGTTTTCCAAAGTTTTGATCTAATGTGACAAAGTCACGTGTTAAATTAAAATGGTTAGATTAAAAAGACCCAATCGCGCAATCGCATCGGAGAAATTCACAATGGGTTGATTGAAAGACCCGCATCAAAATTTCCGATGCGATTGGGTCCCATATATATAAACCCTGCCCCCCACCACTTTCCATTCATATAACCTACGCCTGGGACCGATAGTTTAATTCCCGAAGCATAATCGCATCGGAAAAGTTCAATGGGTTGATTGAAAGACCGGGGCCGATGGTTCCGATGCAATTGGCCCCCATATATATAGCCCTGGGTCTATTTGCATTCCATACATCCGAAGGCTCCATAGTTGGGTGCCAGACCATACCATAAAATATATATCCCACCCTGAAAGTATTAAGACTTTGGATTATTTTTGGGTTTTGTATATTATAAGGGTTTTCTGCCGGTTCGTTCTAAAACTAATCCCCGTCGTTAATTGTAAGCTGATCACACGGCCAGCGCTCAATCGCATCGGATTTTTTCATCACATGCCTTTGTTTGCTCCCTCTGATCGACTAACCCTCCAATTCATTCTCCACCGTTGATATAATCCTTAGATCAACGGCCCGCGCTCAATCGCATCGCATTTTTCGATCGATGCATTTGTTTGTTCCTCCAGATCGGCCATCCCTCCGATTCATTCTCCACCGTTGATCTGATCCTCAAATCAACGGTCAGTGCTTCATCGCATCGCAAATTTACATTGGCGCCATTTGAGTGCTGCCCCCGATTGCGATCCTCCGATTGGATCTAGACCGTCCACGTGTCCAGATCGGACGGTCCCAGATCATTCCCGTGTTATTTTATCACCCTCCACCTTTCACCAAAGGGTTTTCAAATCAATTTTCGTCGTTGATCATTGCGTGATCAATGGTTCTATTTTATTCTTCCCCTGCTCTCCTTTTTAACCTCCTCTTGGCTGATCTCCACCGTTGGATGATTCCATCCAACTGCCATGCTCTTCTCCCACGCCTTCTGAAGCAGTTTTCCCAAATTATGCAGGATTTTATAATATTTTCTATGTTTTGCAGGTGTTTGATGGGTTCTCCATTATATAAACGATGAAGGTCTGGGATGACGATTCTTGTGCCTTTGATTTATCAAAGGGAACCATTCACGGGTTCTACTCCATGTCTCGTCGTTACTTCATCAGGCAGTGATGCCATAAAATCCATGCGCGACCTGCACATCGACAAGACATTGTTTTATTAAACCACGAGTTAAAGAGTATCAGTGTTGAAGACTGAGTGCAGCAGAACAGAAGATTGAAGACAGATTTGGGAATTACGGCTAAGAATGATTATCAAAATCCTAATTCCCATAATTAAAACACAATTAAAGGAACATCATAAGTGTTTAACATACAAAAAGGCCTCCACCACCACATTTGAGGTGAATTGATTCCTCCCAGCTACCATAAGTGCCACCTGTGCCTCAAAGAATTCAAAACAGAGGCAGAAGTTATTGATCAAATGAATATATTCACCTTAGTGCAACCAGAGAGTTACTTTTGCAAGGAAATTAAATACTAAAAATATCTGCAGAGTTACTCCAAACATGACACAGAGCCTTAAAGTCAATAAAAGCTCCCACTGAGCTTAATTCATAAATGTAAAACAGTGAATACAGACAGAATGTTTGTAAACTTCTCCAGCGAGCCCCTCAAAGGCCGAGAAGTCTTGAATTTGTATTAATTTTCCTGAGAGATCTTTTATCAGGTCTCACCTCCTCATTCTTCTATAAATACTTTTGTAGACGATGAGAAACGGTTGGTTGTTGAATTTTGAAATACATTTGAGCTTAAACTTCTGATTGTAAATAGTGTTCACTGGCCCTTGGAGCTCTGCTTGTGATAGATAAGTTAGGCTGAGACGAGTAGATGATTGCTAAACTAAAGCATTGGACTTAAAGCTTTATAAGTGACTGGAGCATCAATACGAAAGTGATTTATGGGATCCTGGTCTATGTTGACGGTGATGTTTTTCTCATTGTAACTTGTTATTTTGTTTTTGTTTCCACTGTGTTCATCTTCTCTTATAAAGAACAGCATGCATAGAGTTAGGACCTACTGTATATCAGTACCCTTCTCTGACTGAAAATTTTTATTTACATGTTTTCTTCCAATCTGTGTTATTTAGCAATGATTTAATTCAGTTTAAGCATAAGAATGTTGGCGTTACCTCGTCTTATTACCTTAGTTGAATATTACTCTCGAATGTTATGTTTAGTATTAGTTAAGTAGAGATGAACTATGGAAGATATGGTGTTCCCTAGTCCTAGTTTTATCCCCAAAGACTGTCTGAATGTTTCCCTTGGAATGTGTTAAAAGCTGGCTAGTTTAGAAGTACTTACCAGATCCTAGTTTACTTTTATGTTTTTCTTGAGTCTATGTCAAAGGCTGGCTATTTTAGAAGTACTTACCAGATCCTGGGCTGCTCTTTGTTCCTCATCTGTTTAATTCTCCTTCTTATTGTACCATTTCATTCCATAAATCAAACTTCAAAGAGATCCTTAGACATAGATAACTTTCCCCATGGACCACTCTTGCCTCTTGTTGTTTCAATTAAATCCTATTATGACTCCATAGCCCAATGTACTAAAACTTGCAATTATCTATCTTTTTGGTCGAAGCTTACTCTCATTGCTTGAAACTTCTCACCTTTGAAACTCTTTCCATTTAGGATTTTTCCTCAAACAGTAATCATGCTCAACCATCCAAAAACAAAACAAACCCTCAGCCTTCATAACTAGCCTAACATCATTACCCCAAACTTCAAAGATAAATCCATCTTTGCACTTATTGGAGAGATCCCTCTCCGGATTCAGGAGGGCTAGATCCTATAATCCCAAAGTGGTTGAAACGATGTTGTTTCTGTGATTGGACTTTGCCAATCTTGCTAATTACAGATTCCTAACAGTTCCCATTAGAACCTATACTGCAGAAAATGTGGGAACCTACTTCCCAAAAGGACACATCCAAACCATGTGCCTCACTCAACATCATGTCTCCCATCAAGATAAAAGAAATATAAGTAATTGAAAACATGATTATCACCTCATGAAGGAAATACTGAAGGTCCTATGTGATGCAAGAGAGTACCAACAGTTCCCCAAGTCTTCACAGCACAGTTTTACAAACTGTTGCTTCAGAAGAATACATGGCAATTTTTTTCCTGTTACATGGTTAATAATATGAATCAAATGAACATACATGTAAGAAAAACATATTTTCCCAAGGCCACATAAGAGATGGCCATCTCCATCATATAATTTGGCCCAATGTAGATCATGGAGCTCAATGAATAGATTGCCCTCTTGTGGAGCAATGCACTACCAAAATATGGTAAGAGGATGCAAGAAAAATCTTTCACCATATGTTGGAAGCAAGAAGATACATGGATCCATGAATGAATCCTCAATAATATTTTGGCACACTCCCATGAAGGGGGATGAACCAAGTGCTACATGAAAGTCCTTCTCCTCATGCTTGGAAACCCAAGTCAAGAAAAGCACACCACAGTAATAGATGTCTCCATCTACCACTTCATCTTCTTCACCTCCTCTTTGCTCACCAAGTGCATAGAATGAGAAGTGATCCTGGGAATACTCCATCAATAAATACCAGCTCCAAAGTGACAATGTTGTTGGCCTATGCAAATAGGCTCCCATCAACACATAGCTCCAATCTTTGACAAGCATAATGTAAAAGGAATCTCCCATAATGCTACTACATGTGAGAATTCCTTCCCATGAAGGAAGTCCTTCATGAACATCTAAGGCCAAGGAGTAACCCCTTTGCACTATGATAGTGCCATCTTCTACTCCTGCAACATCATGAAAACTGTGAGAGAAAATCTGCCCTTGCTCTCTCAAGAACATCCCAAGCAACAAAATCTTTTGCTGCCTCCTCATACTTCTATCATCCAAATCATGTAGTGAAAACATGGTGATTGACATGAAGAATGTTATGTCAACACAATGTGTCCATACTCATTGCTACCCCATGATGCAAGTATCCTGCCACATACCCTTGGAAAGAAGATGATGAACAAATTCTTTCAAGAGTAACCAACGCAACCATGCCTCCTGCTGCCCGGTATCATAGATCTGCAAGTAGCTCACCAACCTCTTGATATCCATCCACATCCACTCAACCCATTTTGGATGTCTCCTTCCATCCTCCATCCTGGTCCTCATCCCATGAAGGCTACCATCATCCCAAATCATATTTCTTCTCTTGCATTTCATGGGATGTTGAAATGCAATCTTCTCAAGGATCAATTTGACCCCATAAGGATCAAAATAGGTGGTAGGAAAAAACCTCCCATCATGATGTGGATGGCTCAAGAAGTGTCCAACACACACATGAGATATTTTATCCATCCAAAGATGTCCTCCATCATCTATTTGTTCCTCCTTGAATCCATCAAGATCCAAGTGTGAGAAGGAAAGAGCCTCCTCAGACTGTTGAAGAACTTTTCACTCCATGA
This sequence comes from Pinus albicaulis, assembly GCA_034641835.2. Lineage (NCBI taxonomy): Eukaryota > Viridiplantae > Streptophyta > Pinopsida > Pinales > Pinaceae > Pinus > Pinus albicaulis. The sequence goes on along the minus strand of CM076576.1, from coordinate 23,258,804 downwards.
AATGTTGAAGTGCACCTTTAATGGGATCTCTTGATGAGACCTCCTCTTCATGCATGTTCTTACAAAACCAGTGAGGCCTTAGAGTTGCTACAGGTGTAATTTTCTCTTTGAGCAGGGGTGTGCTCATTGAGGAAGGGTCATCTAGAAAGGAGAAAGGGTTTCTCACTTCAAGATGTCTACTATCCATCATTCCATCCTCTATTGCTTCATGAATGAAGCTTTAATGTGAATTCTCCAATGAGGAATGGTTCATTTCTTCTTCCTTACTACCTTTGCACATAGCAGTGCAACTCTGTTGCTCTAAATCAGCAGCATGCAAAGATGTATATCCCTTCATACAATGTGTTGAAATGACAATAGATGGATTTTTAATCATACCTTGGTGAGATGTATAAGCAAGAGCTTCTTCCTCAACTGTGTTTTCCTCCTCCATTAAACATGAAGGCTGCTCCTCCAAGGTTGTGCTAGCGCTGGTACAAGTCTCCTCCCATTCAAACTCCTTGAGGTCTTCTTCAATACCTCTCATAGTTTGGAAAAGAAGTAGGGAGATCTCCTCTTCCGTCATTCTTCCAAGTGGTCGAGTCATGCTTTTGTTTTCTGTTACATAGCAATTTGTCACCATCCCTGCAATTCCCCATCCTGCACAATTGGAGGGCTTATTCCGTGACCTGTGAGCAGTGACATAACTTGAAAACACTTTCATGGCATTCCCCTAAACATTTTTATGGCATCATTTTTCACCCTCATGTGATTCATGATTGTCTCTATGGCCTTGGGCACCCATTCCCACAGACTTGAACAAAATTCATAAAAAACAGTGTTAAAAATCCCATACGCGGGTATTCCCAGACTTTTCCGCGTGTATACGCAAGTCCACATGTACTTTTCCACGTATGCCATTAAAATCATTAAAAATATATATAAAAATTCCCTATTTTCGGGTTGGGTTGATGGTTACTCCAGTAGTTCAACCACCCCAGCACGTGGCCAACTGTTTCCAACTGATTGAAACTACTTTGAGGGAGTATAAAAGCCCCTCATGTGCATGGCCTAAGGGAGAGAGAAATTTATAGACATTATACTCTGTTGGAATCCCAATTCAAGTCTGATTTCCCGTGCCTCCTGCACTTTCCCAGATTTTTACAAGAAACCCTTGTTTCCTAGAGATGTTCATCAGTTTATATGCCATCTCGAGTGCACAAGTCTTGAAAGTATCTTAGCGAGGCAAGGGCGGGACAGATCTGGACGACGGTCTGTTTGAATATCGTGGAAGGATTCAGGTGATCTCTCCACTTTTTATTATTGTACATGCTATTCGTAATGAAGAAGAACCATCTTGTTCCCGAAATAACATGTTAATATCTTCTTGTATATGTGAAAAAGATTATTATTTAAGCATTTATTATGGTTTATATAATGTTTCACATGGTTTTCACTGACATTTAGGGTAAATATATGTTGTACAACTAGATTTCCGTGCACGTTTCTTCTTGGTTTTCAGGTTAAGGAGGAAGAAGGGTTGCTGGGGGTTTGGACCCCGTGGGATCTACATCAAACATAGGAATACGGGTGAGTTCTACTATCAATGTTATCTAGTTTTTAGCATACAAGTGTGGTTGTGTGAGTCCTTCTTGAATAGCATGCTCCGATCTGTGGAGGTTTTGACCCAACAAACCTCTAGGGTGTTTTTTCCCGAAACAGAACTGGCGACTCCACTAGGGAATCACATTCTTGTGATTCCCCTGTTGGGTGGTTTCAGATGTTTGAAAGGTTTCCAACAGTTTTAACTATTATTTCCAGTCCAGTTAACTTTTTCTCAGTCAGACTGAAGACCTGGTTCTTTATCCAGGCTTGATCTTTTTTATTTTTCATTATTTACCTTTTCATACGCTAGTTTGTCTATACACAGACGTGTATACACGTAGTTTGTTTCAAAGGAAGTCGCGTATACGTGGGTTTCCTTTGACACAGTCGCGTATGCACGCTTGTTTCAAAACTATCAAGTAGCGTATGCCTGGGCAAATTTTGAAATTTTTGATTTCTTGACTTTTTAGTCTTGTCTGCCTGTGGAGACCTGTTCCTGCAGTGTCTTTATATCCTCTGGATTGTGTTGAAAGTGGTCATTTGTCTTTTCTCTCTCTTGTTTGGTTGAAGACTGGCTTATCTGGCAAATCTTGTTTTTAGTGCTTGCATTTCTGGTTCGAGTACCAAGATCTCTTCCTGGGGATTCTTGGCTGTTCTGCTTCATCAGGACAGAGAGCTTCTGCTCATTTACTCTTTCCTACCTTTATTTCTTGCTTTGCACTTCGATTTTTGCCCATTTTTTGGTTGGTTTTCTTGAGTTCATTTGACTAGGTCTTGTCGCAATTTTTGAAGAGTCTTTCTTGGTTCTTTGAAGTTTTTGTTTGTTGCAAGGTTGTACTATTTTTCTGGGCTGAGTTACTGAGTTTCTTGTCTTATTTTTCTCATACAAATATTGCTACTAGGTGGCACTACAGGATTTGGAGCATTTTTGAAGTTTTTGCTTGAAATTCAGAGTTGGTCGGCTTGGTAATGGATAGTTTTCTTGGTCTCTTCGAACTCTTCTTTTCATAAAATTCAAAAGCTCAAAAAACATTTTGTTGTTATTTGCTTTTGTTTTGCATTTTTGTTTTTGTTTTGTTACATCTTTTGAAGTTTTGTTGAGATTTCTTGCCTTTGGTTTTTGACTTGATTTTGGAAAGGAATTGTCATTGGTTTCTTCCTCTTGTTTTCAAGCATATTTTGGTGTCTTTATATTGAGAGTTTCTACTTTTGGGAACTAGTTTCGTGGACAATCAAAAAGTGATAAAACTGAAGGATTGTTGGGAAATTTCTCTTTGCTTTGTTAGGATTTGCATATTAGAATTTGCATGCTCTTATTTATTTGCATTAGTTGCACTTAAGCATTTGTAGTCATTTTCATAGATTTTGCGAGTGTGAGTTTGATATTTTAAAAGAAAAAAAAAATTTAATCTCGTAGAACCCGTGTAGAAATTTCTTTTCATCAAAAGGCAATTACTGCATTTGCATGTAGTTTGGTTTTCATTAATTTCTTTTCTGCGTCACAAAATACCACGAGTTTCATTTCCGTATCCCTTTGACTTAATATAACAGCCGATTAAAATAAGCGCTATAATTTAAAAACAACTAGAAAGTTTTTTATGAAGTGTCATACACCAACTAGCTAGGTTGTAGGGCCTTGGATTAGGTGAGTGGAGAGTTAACTCTCCAAGGCTGCTCAAACAAAAACATAGAAGTTTATTAATTGAGCGAAATCCAACTTCGTTAGGTGGACCGGGAAAGCTCTCCTCCAGAGAGTCAAGCGCGAGGGGAAGTGAAGGCCGAGAAGAGAGATACCCCCTCTCTGATTTGCTGGATCTTGCCTTAAGACGTTCCGCCCAGCTTCTGACACGGATTGGTGCCCATAGTTTCCATTCCTAGGTTCCACATAGGTGACTGCAGGGGGGAATACCCGTGGTACCTGAGGCAGATGTCGTATCACTTCCAGCAGTACTTCTGGGGGGTGCCCTTGCAAAGCTTGGGTACTTGTGCCAACAAAGGTTGTTGTTAGGAGGTCGGCGTAAATTTTTATGTTACCTTCGCTAGTAGGCCTGGGCCGTAATTATCCCAGACTACTTTCGGGAGGTCCTATTCTTTGCTTTCTTGTATTTTGGTGTCCAGTCCTAATCACCTGGAGCGGAAATACCTGAAGGTTGTTCTCTTGATTGTATCTCAGGGATGTTTTGTGTAGTGAGTGCTCTTTGCTCCTAGCTTGCCTAGCTTTACACTTTTTTGAGTCTAATTAAAATTTGTTAAAGTGGATGATCAAGCACCTCGTCGATTGAGGAGAATCCGGGGGTTATCTCCCGAGAGTCCAGAGCCTTCTTCAATAAGGCGTAGGAGTAATTTAGCAGGTGAATATCACCCTGGGCATCTGATGCAGTGGAGAGAGATCCTCCACAAGGGATTGAATTTTTTGTAATTGGCTCCGGTGTTGGTTCCAAGAGGAGCGTTCTGCTCACCTCGAGAGTCTTATTTCCGCAGGAAGAAGTACAAGTAGAGGAAGTACCTCAACCCTTTGAGTCACTTCCATCTCCTCTTCCTCCTGATTATCTGTTCGTTGTTGAGTACATTGGACCTGATTCTTCAAGACCAGAAGATCCTCCATATTATTCATACCTTTCGATGGCCACGACTGGGAACGCGGCTTCAGCTGTGAGTGCTGTAGGCATTCAGACTCCTGCTTCTGTAGAAGGAGGAGGCACAATTGCTATATCTTTGATTGCTTCTAGTACTGTTGTGTTTGGCTCTGGTTTCACCCAAGCACAAGCTTCTCAATCTGGTCCCTTTTGTTTTGGAATGCCCACTTCTGGGATTCCTTCATTTTCCTTTTCCGCTGCTACAGCTGCATCTACACCCATGTCTTCCATGGCTAGTGGATCAGCTTCTTTTCAAGGGTTCCCCTTCAAAACTGGGCATATTCCTAGTTTGAATCCTTCTTTAGGGTCCTTTCCATTTACTTCTCAAACTCAGAGTTTTAACCCTTGGTCTGGAGGTCAGAATTCGACTACTTTTACAGGTTGGAACCCTGTATTTACAACAGTGGGGGCAGGGAATCAGTTTTACGCTGGTCACCAAGGGAATACTTCTTTCCCTTCGTCGAGTGCTTATCAGACTTTTTCCCCTCTTTCTAATGCCTGGAACCCCTATCAGGGGCTTTCCTCTTCATTTAATACTTCAGGAGGGGGAATTGGTCCGGTCTTTGGTAACTCTGCGTTGGGAGGAGGTTATTCTCCTTTTTCTACGAGTTCTTTCTAGCAACCTGGTGCCTTATCAAATCCAGGGTATTCTTTTCAGAATGTTGGGAATCCATCCCATCAAGGATGGAATTCTCAGGCTCCTCCTCACTTACATTTCCTGGCAACTTTGAACTTGCCAGATTTGTCGAAATTGACGAATAATCCAATTCGTTATAGTCCGGGGTGGCCTCCGGTCCTGACCAAACTACCTTCAGACATTCCAAAGTTTGAAGGCAAGAATGGAGAGGATCTGGCTGATCACATCACCACTTTCCATTTATGGTGTTCATCTAACTCCCTGATCAATGATTCGATTAGGTTGAGATTATTTCAACGCACCTTAACTGGAAACGCTGCCAAATGGTATATTGAGTTAACTGGGGGCAGTTTTGCTACATTTGGAGATCTGGCTACTACATTTCTGAATCATTTCCAATTGTTTGTCCGTTATGATGCCAGGACTGAACTCCTAGCTAATTTTAAACAAGACGATGAAACCCACATTTCTGACCATATTCAGGAATGGCGGAGAAGGAAGAGGCTTATTAAAGCTCATATTCCAGGAGAATTCCTTTTGGAATGGTTTTTGAAATCTCTGCAGTCAGATATTTCTAAAGATGTATCCCTGTCTGGGGTATTTTCTGAGGAGCAGGCTATTTTTAGGGCCCAGCAGCTTGAATTGATATATTCTCAGTCTGGAGTCCTTCATAAATATTTTCCCAATGCTCCTCGCTCCAAATTAGATTTATCCAAGACTAAGCCTGGTCCTCATGGTGATGGACTTATCGGGTCAATCAATAGTGGTGCAGCTAACCTGCTTACTCAATTGCAGCAGTTGTCTATACAATCTGCTCCTTCTGGTCAGGTTGTTCCTGCTGAGTCATCACCTTCCCAATATTTGTTGATAAATGCCATCCAAACTTCCGACCCCAAAGGAAATCAACAATCCGAAGGGAAGAAGAAGGGACAGAATAATAAGAAAAAGGGCAAGAATGGGAAGGGTAATGCGAATAAAACCAATGAGCATGTTGGTGAGGGTCCAAAGGATAAAAAGAAAGTGAATTTTCCATGCAAGTTGTGTGTTGGAGACCATCTTACACACCTTTGCGCTAAAATTCAGGATGCGTAGCGCTTGTTAGCTCAGCAGGGTTCTTCCAATTTCCAAGTTGTGTTGACAAACCCTTTTCCCCAAGGGCAACAAATAGTTGTTGGCGTGAATCAAAGTACTGGGGATTCCTCTGGGGGCACCCAGGAAGGGGAAATTCCATCAAACATATACATGATGAGTGCTCACGTGGATGTCGCCACGAGATCCCATGATTATGGCTAAGATGAGTCTTCGAAAGCCAAGGGTGCTCTCGATGCTACCGAGCCGCTTCATATTACGAGGCCTACTTTTGAGCCTATACCTCGGATGCCAAAAGCATATACTAAGCGTACGAAGATTAATCCAAATACTAAGGCTGCACAGAACTACTCTATTGTGGAAGATCTGGCGCAGAGTCTTTGTGCCATGTCAACTCTTGAGGTGCTCCAGTCTTGTCCTTCTCAGCGCAGTGCTCTGCTCACTGCCTTTGGGGCTATTGATCCAAAGAACTCTCTTATGATTATGTTCGATATGACTAATTTTAAAAAGAGACTCCCCCATCATATGGCTTTTCATATTAAATCATCGTACCGAAAATGCAATATTTTCCGGACGGTCGTTGATGAGGGTGCTTCCACTTGTGTGATGTCTCTCACATGTTGGAAGGAAACTGGATCTCCCGCAACTGTTCCATATGCTACTCTTATGACTACGTTTGATGGTCATTCTCACAAATCGCATGGTATTGTCCCAGCTTTTCCCATCTTTGTTGGGAGAAAACTGTAAATATAGAGGTGGAGATAGTTGATGCAAGCTTGGACTACAACCTTATGTTGGGGAGAAACTGGATTTATGATATGGATGCCATTGCATCTTCATTATTTCAGATTATTTGTTTCCCTCACGAAGGGAGGATTGTTACAGTGGACCAACTGGACTATCCTCCTGTAGACCCGAATGCATCTATTGACTCAACTATTCCAAATTTGGATAATACCAAGGCGCCTGTTGAGAATTTAGGGGTTGGAATGTATTCTTCCTTGATGGGTACTTTTGATATTCCACCTCCTTCAGTTCATATAAATGCAATTTCATCCTCCAGGGCTCCTCTTCGAAGATATTTCTTCAGAACTCATTATTTTTCGAACCCTTGGATCTTACCTTCCCCTACAGCAACATTAGCGGAAGGTCAAGTAGGTGGAATGGCATTTCCGATGTCTACATCTGAGATTGCTTATCAATCTATTGTTGACTCTGCAGAGTCCATTCCAGCTCCTCTTTCTCCGAAGGAATTGGATGGCGATGTGGCTCCAGCTTGGACACTTAGTTCTTCTTCTACCTAGGATTGCCTTGATACCACTCTTCCATCTGAAGAGGCCATCCTGGAAGCTATGACTGGTATAGATAGACCGTGGGATGATTTGCATCATCGGTCTTACTTTTTACCTGATTTGAGCGAAGTTGAAACAAGTTTTCCAAGTCCTCCATCTCCTGGTCCTGTTTGCCCAGTCCTGAACCCTTTAGCACCAACACAGGTATATGCTGAAGGGAACATGGCTGTGATTTCTCCTACTATCCCAGTGAACATTTCCAGGGATCCCAATATTATTGAGAATGTCTTCATCGGAGCTGAATGTTCCCCTGAAGAGATTCAAATTTACACCGACCTCTTTAAAGAGTTTAGGGATGTATTCGCTTGGTCTTATGAGGAAATTCCTGGTATAGATCCATCTATTGTCCTGTTAGCCCCCGTATGAAATTCTTGGCAAGCAAGCTGGGGGCTAGTTTGCTCTGGAGCCTCCAAGGAATGCCTTTCCCCTAAAAATTCATCCTCCTTGGAGCCTCTGTGTTGTTGTGCCTAACATATGGTTCCCCTGTTGATTCATTTCTCAAAAATCCCATTATTGCCCTTTATACACCTGCAAATGCCAACTTTCTTGTCACCCCTCCCTTTGGTCAAAGTCCCCCTCCTCACTCAAAATTTCCCTTGTTCATGCCCAAAATCCCCTCTAAACCCTATTCCTGCCCCTGGTTTAGCCCTTTCTATCCTTCATTCTTCTATCGTTACCTCCCTTGGGCCTGAAATTGCATTCAAAATGAGTTAAAATGGTGAAATTTACGAGTTTGGGTCCTAGCCCCTTTCGCCATCAGCCCCGCATCTTTTCCGTCCATATGCCCAAGTTCCGAGACCACTCGCTAAACCCGTTGGGCGCTTGTCCCCTCCAACCCTTTCTCTGCGCGAAAGATCATCAAAAACCTTTGTGAACGCGCATTTGGGGTTTAATATACTTGGATTGATCGATGAATCTCCGCCGTCCATTAAGATCCGGATCCGACGGCGCGGAGCACACCCGAAAAAGTGGACCCCGCCTGCATTCGTCACCCACTTGCACTGTTCCAAACCCACGTGGTTTTTCGCACCACCATCTGTGAACTAGCGGTATTCATCCGAAACCCAGCGATTCCACACATCTGTCGACATGCGTCCTCTTGTACTATTTTGAAAATCGCCATTTCGTGCATTAATCTTCGGACGAGAGCCAGGAAATGGAATTCACAACTACCGTTGGATCTCAAGATCTTCATCCGACGGCCTCCCTTCGTCCGAGCTGCTCGCTCGTTATTCGGTCTTCGCCGCACCCGCAGACCCACCATGTGTCACCCTCGTCGTTGATCTGTGCCCGATCAACGGTCCAGATCACCCCGTCCGCCGTTGACTGCTCCACGGCCTCCCGATCTGCCACGTCAGCACCACGTGTTCCATCCGTACCTTCTACCATTCCGTTGCATATATTGTTCCATTCTTCATGATTTTTAATAATTTTTACGTAATCTCCCGCTCCGCCGCATGCAACATCTTCTGGTCCTCTGTTCATGGATTTTCCACTGTTTTTCGTGTTTTTGCCCCCATTCCATCCGCTGCACGATCATCCCATCCATTCACACCACCTCCGTCTCCCCGTCTGTGTTTTCCTAACGATGTTTGTTGTTCTTGCAGGGTTTTCGAGGAAAAAAGACCACCTTAGCACACAGTCTCTGTCGCAACAAGAAATCGCAGAGAACCATTTTGCTGCGGATTTTATTTATGGAAAAAGGAACAGGGAAGGTGGAGACAGGGGTTCCTATTAAATGAGAAAACTTTGAGCCCTGTGAGGAACTTTCCGGCATCATTTAAAGCGCAGTATGGCAAGGTCAGAAAAAAAAGGAATGGTTCAGAGCGAGGACAAGGGATTAAGGCACGATAATGAATATCTTGAGCCTTGATCGGTGTTTAAGAGGCAAAGCATCAGTTCACAGACCCCGAGGATCGATCAAAGGATCTTGAGCACAGGAAAAAGGTAATATCAGGGTTTTTAGTCAGCAGAATGTCTTTTATTCATCAAGTACATGGCGCCCAAACAGCTTTTATTATGCACCATGTCCCTGAGGAGTTTTCCACCAGACTACAGCTCAAAAAACAGTCAGACATTTATGAGACAGACCTTCCTAGCAGTTTATTTCATTTTGTTCAAATCATCCAAGAGTACTTCAGCCAAAGATGTCAAGATCAAATCTGGAGCAGATCATTCTCTCACAAAGAAGGTGACAGAGATTAAATATACAGCATGTCAAGAAGAATGGGTTTCGGCCCTGCATTCATTGTTATGTTTAATGATACATTTAATTTTCACCTACTCCTTCAGTCGATCTTAGGCTCACCCCTTTGCTATAAAGCACAGAAGGAAGCATTGTAATGGTTGTTGATGAGAAATCAGTGGAATGTAAGCATTGTTCCTACTTTGAGACAAGTTCTCTGTGTACACTGTAAGATAGACTGAGATTAGATGTATTCAGACTGAATGTTCAAGCTATGGGCTATGATGTACCTGATTGGTGTTGTTTTTAATATAACAAGCATGTTTCTTTGGATCCTGATCTAAAGAAGCTCATGATGTTTCCTCTTTCTCTGTATTTGTGATTGACTTGCCTTCATTTCATCATGTTTCCTCAGGCTCGCATCAGAATTTTAGCATAATATTTACCCTTGATAGGTACCTTATGTTGCTGCTCTCCCAACCTTTTATGTTTTCTGCTTACATGTGTATCTGAATGTTGATTTCAATTGGTTTAACCAGTGTAGTGGATGTTATTGCCTACTCTCTAATGTATGAATTAATGAAATCTGTATTTAGATGTTCTTGTTAGGATTTAGTTGAATGTGTTGAGAATCCTGGAGGTCTAGAACCTGATCTCTACCTCTCTAGGAGCTTTCTATCCCAATTAAACCTTGCCAAGATCCCTTGTTTCACCTCTAATTCTGTCCAAGTAGGCCTGGAGTTAAATGACCTATGGTCTGATCTATAGACAGAGTTGGTTGGTTCTCCTCCTTTCACTTTCTGTTCTTAATTTCCCATTCCACCATTCATCCTTTAAGATCCAAATGCTCTAGACGACTAGCCCAAATGAAAGCTTGCACATTGACTACAAATAAATCCTTTCTTGACTCCATAGCCCAATGGCTTTGATGTTCTCTGAGTTATCTTTCTCTACCTAAGCTTCCTCTTTGCTCATCCTTGTCTCACATTGGTCCTTATTTTCCTGATTTCCTCCAACCAAACACAAAAAATCAAACCAACAACCCTGAGCCTATAACTAGCCTAAAATCATAACACCCAAGCTTCAAAGACATATCCTTTGACTCATATAGAGAGATCCCTCTCTGGACCTAGGAGGGCTAGATCCTAAGGTCCCAAAGTGGTTCTATGTTGTCTCATCTTTTGGTCTCTGTCAACCTGGCCAAAACATGGGAACCCCAACATAATGGCAACCATACTGGGGATTCTGAGTACATTTCACCTTAAACATTCGTAAAAACCTCAGAAGCTTAGAACTCTGGTTAGGATTGGCAGTAAGTCACCCCTTTACTGAATCAACCTCCTTTATTGAATATCCACCACACTCTTAGACAGAGCCTAGAAAGGGCCAGGTAGCCTCCAGATCTCATCCTCTTTTCAGAGGTGACATATCTGGTAAATTCCCTCCCAGTCAATCTCTGGTTGGAGCTTGTTGTTGTAGAGGAGATTCCTGAAAGGTGATAGTGCCTGGGCATTGTGGTGGACAGTTCACCCCTTAGAAACATCCTAAACCCTCCACCTGGCGACTCCATTCTTCCTAAACGTTAAAATACTCCACTGGTGATCAGTAGGCCTGCTGATTATCTTGGTTTCACAAGCAGACTCCACTGGGAGACCAGACCCGAAACATAATGAAGACTCCACTGGGAGACCAGTCCCTGAGACAACATTAACCACAGTAGAAGTGAAAAATAGGGTTAAGCTGCTTGGATTATAAACAACACTCTGGCTCTCAGAACCATCCACACAAGAGCTTACCCCAACCCCGACCCACCGGAAATAGTTGAAAATCCAGAGAGTATCCTTAGAGGAGCTCCTACACCTAAAATACCAACTATTTCTAGCCACATTCTTAGAGCTAATTCTGCACCAGAAGATCTTGCAGCTCTATTAGACCCTTTCTTCGACCTAGGCCTTCAAAACAGATTACCTAGAACTAGTTCATTCAGTGTTTCAGACCAGCCAGACACTAGGGATAGTGAAACCCCTCCTTCCACACCACCTGATCTTCACTTCCTTCAAAACTTGGGGCTCTCCCACCCTAGATCTGCTCAACAGACTTCTGCTAGCCCTAACATCCCTGTCATCCAAATACCAGTTGTTCAAGCCAACCCTATACCACATCAGAACATCATTATGGAAGCCTGGTATGCACCTTTGCTTCTACCTAAACCTTTGTTACCCTTTCCCAATGATTATCAATCAAAAATCCCACACTTCACTACTAAAGAGTCCATAACAGCTCAGCAACATGTAGATAAGATGGAGGACTCTTTTGATTATATGGAAATTGATGATGAAACAATCAAAATGAGGATCTTTTCCCAAAGCTTAGGAGGTGAGGTAAAGAAATGGTTTAAAGGATTTCCCCCTGGCAGTATTCAAGATCTCCCTGCATTATACCAGACCTTTATAAACAAGTGGGAGGTTAGGGCAAACCCTCGCCAGCTCCTAGCAGAATACATGTCCCTTAAGAGGAATGTAGGAGAGAGTGTTCATGATTACACCACTCGATTCAACAGCATTTATAATGCTCTCCCTCCACACATGAAACCTCCACAAGGTATGGCCTTAGCAAAATATCCTGATGGATTTGATGCTGACATGGCCTATGAGCTTAGAGATAAAGAGTATACCACCCTGGAAGACATGCAGAAAGGATAAATAACCATAGAACCAAACCTAATGGAAAAAAGGGCAAGACTAAAAGCTGAAAAGAGGGTAACATATAGGGATGACAATATATCTTCCACATCTGACCCCAAATATGATAGGCTTTCAAAAAATGTGGAAGAACTTCAACAAATGATAAAGAGGATGGTTTTCCAAAACAACAACCAAAACAGAAACCAGAACCAAAACCTTAGAAGAAACAATGCTGCCCCCAAAAAACAAAGAGAGTCAGATCAACAGATCATTCCCCCATTTCAAGAAATTTTTTTAGATGAAGATGAGGGAATCATTGAAGATTCTGAAGGGAATACCATAAATATGTTTGAAGCAGAGGACTCAGTCCTTAACTATGATTCGGAAGAAGACCAACCCTCACCTTCATATTGGAGTGAGTAATAGTTGGAAACTGAGAATTACAGATTAGGATTTGAGGATGCCATGCTACAGGTCCGGGAAAAATATGAACTTAGGAGCAAGAAAAGCTAAGATACTTCCAAAACAAAGACTCCTAAGGTAACCATCAAGAAAAAACCTGACAAACCTTCTAAAACAACCTCTGTAAATAATAAAACAGCGGCTGAAAGTTCTGGTAAGCATAAGGAGAAGGACAACCAAGACACTGGAAAACAAAGCCAGCCAACCAGCAGTACTAGCACTTCAGTTAGTACTCCTGATACAACCGTTCCAAACCTTGTACATAGTGAGAAAACACCAAATGACTTAGCTACCAAGGCAGAAAATAAAACGGAGTCAAGTGTTTCCAAGATACAGTCCACTTTCAATTTAGAGAGTGAACTTGCAAAAATCAAAATTTATGTACCATTATCTGAGCTGGCCACTCAGGATGTATATAAGGGCCAAATTTTGAAAGCATTAAATCTGGGGGAAAATAATGATACTGTAAATCTGAATGATGATCAACCAGCCCTACTCTTTGGTCCCAAAATTGAAGGAAAGTTTCAGGAAGGGGTAATTCCACCTTTTTATATCAGTCTCAACATTCATGACAAAATAATCCACAATGCCATGCATGAATCTGGTGCATCACACAATCTAATGCCTAAGGTAGTGATGGAAAGGCTAGGCCTAGAAATTACCAGACCTTACAAAGACTTATACTCATTTGACTCTAGCAGAGTAAAATGCCTAGGCCTAATCAAAGACTTATGTGTGAGTTTAACCCAGATTCCTGCCAAGTGTATGGTCATGGATGTTGTGGTGGCAGATGTGCCACCTAAGTATGGCATGCTATTGTCAAGATCATGGGGAGAAAAACTGTAAGGGACAATGCAGATGGATGGTTCATATGCCACTATCCCTATATTTGGCCAACTTAGAAGACTATATAGAGAGTCTCAGATGAAATTTTTAGTCAGTAGCCCCGAGAAGCCTGAAAATTCACCATTGTATTATGTGCACACGGACTTGGATTCTTTCGTCCTTTACAATGAGCATTCCTCAGAAGAACCAGTCTCAGAAAATAGTAACCTAGAGCCCATGGACTTCAACATAATGGCTACTCTGGAAGAATACGAAGGAGAAAACCGTGGGAAAACTGCTGAAAATATAACTCTGAATGAAACAGAAACAGAACAAAAACAACAGGTTAGCCACCTCCCTGATCTCCTTGCCCATAATGAACCACAAAATGACCCCCCTCCTAGCACAAGCCTCACAACTCAACATAATGGCGAATCCAGCTGTAGGGGAGGGGATGAAGACGAAGTAAATAACGAACCCCTGTGGGAAATGAACTTTGATGGGTCCCGTACTAGGCAGAGTGCAGGAGTAGGAGTGTGGCTGCGTAACACTAAAAATGATCACGCAGAGAGCCACGCTGTCAATCTGCATTTCAAATGCACGAATAACATTGCAGAATATGAGGCTCTGATCTTGGGCTTAAATCTGTTGAAAAAATTAGGAGCCCGTAGGATAGCTGTGAGAGGAGACTCAGAGTTAGTGATCAAACAAGTGAATGGTGAGTATTCAGCAAAACACCCCAGGCTTAGGGCATACAGGAATGATACTCTAGATTTGCTGAAAAATTTTGTTGAATATGAGTTAGTATTCATTCCTAGGGGGCAAAATACAATTGCGAATGGATTAGCTTGCCTAGCCAGTTCATATCCTAAAGCCCCAGTTGACCAACAAATTATCATTCAGACCAAATTCAGGCCTGCAGTGCCAGACAATGAAAAATATTGGCAGGTTTTTGAAGGAGACAAACAGATTGAGGATTTCCTAATAGGCAGAAATGGGTTTGAATTTTCTGATTTAGACTCCAAATCTGATTGCTTCTGCCTAGATGAAAACTCCCCAAATGAACAAGAGACACCCTGTAACATAGAAATAAATTATTTTTCTGAACAAACTGGAAATCCGACCGAAAATTGTGAAAACGCAGAAAATGAAGAGGTCGAAGTGCTACAGGCCAAAGACAAGAATATACCCAGAGGCCTGGCACCTGTAGAGGACCTCTTTGATTTTGATGACGTAGCAAAAAATCCCACAATTGAACATGCTGATTTTGATGTGGAAGAATGCAACATTGGCACTGAAGACAAACCCAAAATGATAAAACTGGCTAAGTCTATACCTGCAAACATGAAGAAAAAATACATTGACTTGTTTAAGGAATTCAGTGATGTGTTTGCATGGAGTTATGAAGACTTAAAGGCCTATGACACCAACATCATACAACATAAGATACCACTGAAAGAAAATCAGAAGCCTTTCAGACAAAAACTGCGAAGAATCAATCCAAAACAATTGCCTGCAGTAGAGAAAGAAATTAAAAAGATGTCTGAAGCAGGCATAATAGTCCCTGTGAGGTTTTCTGATTGGGTGTCAAACTTAGTGGATGTAAGGAAGAAGACAGGGGAGGTCAGACTATGCATAGACTTCAAAAACCTCAATAGAGCCTCCCTGAAAGACAACTACCCTTTTCCTAGAATGGAACATATCCTACAAAAGGTAGTGGGCTCCAAAAGAATCTCCCTGCTTGATGGTTTTTCAGGATACAACCAAGTTCTGGTACTCCCAGAAGATCAACTCAAAACAGCTTTTACCACTCCATGGGGCACCTTCATGTACTTGAAAATGCCTTTTGGATTGATGAATGCTAGAGCTACCTTCCAGAGAGCAATGGATATTGCTTTCTCAGATGAGATTGGACACTTTATAGTCATCTACTTGGATGACTTGACTGTCTTTTCTAAAACTGAACAGGAACACCTGAAACATCTGAGAAAAGTTTTTGAGAAATGCAGAAGGTACGGTCTGTCCCTAAATCCTAAGAAAACTATTTTCGGGCTGCAAGAAGGTAAACTTCTGGGCCACATTATATCTGAGAAAGGGATCAGGATAGACCCCCAGAGATTTGAGGGAATACTTCAAATTACACATCCAAGGAACATCAAGGAATTGCAGTCCTTCATAGGGAAGATCAATTTCCTTAGAAGATTTATCCCCAATCTTGTTGAGCACCTTAGAAAAATGACTGAAATACTAAAGAAAGGTGTAGGTATTAAGTGGACTGTTGAAGCCAAGAAATCTTTTGAGTCAGTAAAACTTGCACTCACTCAGGCCCCTGTCCTTATCAGCCCTGACTTCTTAAAATATTTTATGATCTTTTCATTTGCTTCCCAACATACCATAGCTACAGTTTTGCTGCAGAAAAATTCAGAAGGTAATGAACAGCCCATAGCCTTCTTCAGTAAAGCCTTAAGAGATGCATCCTTAAAGTACAACATCATGGAAAAACAGGCCTATGCCCTGATTAAGGCCTTAAAAGACTTTAGGGTGTACATTCTGCATTCTCACACCATTGCCTATGTGCCAAATATAGTGGTCAAAGATATCTTATCCCAAGACCCTGATGGAAAAAGAGGCAAATGGATTGCTGCAATCTTGGAATACGACCTTGAAATAAAACCCACCAAACTGATCAAAGGTCAAGGCCTAGCCCAATTAATGGCTGAAACAAATTTGCAGGCCTTGGACATTAACATGATGAATGCCCTAGATGAGCAGGAATGACTGCCCCATGCAACTATTGAGGAGCAGTTTTAGAACTCTCCTTGGTATACTGATATCCTTTACGTGCTCACACACCTAAATGCCCCTCCAGAACTGTCCAAAACAAAGGCCAGATTCATAAAACTCAAAGCTAGAAATTACTGAATTATGAATGAGAGTCTATATTGGAAAAATCCAAATGGCCTTCTACTGAAATGTTTGTCTAAAACTGAAGCTGCAAGAATCAAACAAGAATTCCATGCTGGGGAATGTGGAGGCCACCTGTGTTGGAAAGCCACGGAAAATAAGATACTCAGGGCTGGTTATTATTGGCCTACACTCTTTAGTAATGTCCATAAAATGATACTTTCCTGTCATAAATGTCAGATCTTCGAAGGCAAAAGAAAGCTCCTTCCCCTCCCTCTACAGCCCATCACTATAGAAGGTCCTTTCATGCAATGGGGCCTAGACTTTATAGGATAAATTCATCCTGCCTCATCTGGAAAACATAAATGGATTTTAACTGCTATAGATTACTTCACTAAATGGATAGAAGCTATACCCACTAGGAATTCCACTGACTCTGTCATCATTACGTTCCTAGAAGACTTCATCTTATCTCGTTTTGGTTGTCCAAGGAAAATAATCACTGACAATGCTGCTGCTTTCGA
The DNA here is from genome assembly GCA_034641835.2 of Pinus albicaulis. Lineage (NCBI taxonomy): Eukaryota > Viridiplantae > Streptophyta > Pinopsida > Pinales > Pinaceae > Pinus > Pinus albicaulis. The sequence goes on along the minus strand of CM076576.1, from coordinate 23,241,922 downwards.
ATCCAAAAGAATGGTTGATTTCTGTCACAGGTACGGAATATCACTTGGGCATTCAACTGCCTATTACCCCCAGGGTAATGGCCTAGCTGAATCATCAAATAAAATCCTAGTTACAATCATTAAGAAGCTGCTGGAAGAGAACAAAAGGTCATGGCATAAAAAGTTGATACATGCCTTGTGGGCAGACAGGCTCACCATAAAGAAATCTATTGGCATGTCACCCTTCCAGCTGGTTTATGGGACCGAAGCAGTTTTCCCTACTAGTCTTGGAGTTCCAGTAATCAAGCTTTTTCAGGAGATCCAATCAGAGGAGGACAGCATGATAAGGAGAATTAATGAAACAATCCATTTGCAGCAAACAAGAGAGCAGGTTTATAGCAGAGCTGTCAGAGTATAGGAAAGCATAAAGAGGCAGTTTGATAAAAGAACCAAGGCTTCAGATTTCAAGTTTGGAGACAAAGTTCTGAGATGGGACTCAAGAAGAGAGGACAAAGGCAAACATGGAAAATTTGACAGTTTGTGGCAAGGTCCATATATCATACAAGCCACTGTGGGTCCTAATGCATTTTTTCTGCAAGAACTTGATGGCACAGAATTGTTTGGGGGTCCTGTCAATGGCAGGATGCTCAAACATTGCTTCTATTGATTTTCCATTTTCAGTTTCATGTCCATTGTACATATCATTGCCGCTTTTATTTTTGTTTTCAAGAAAAAGAGAAAATGTTCCGAAAAATAGAATGAAAAGAGAGGTTCAGACATGCTCAAAACGTGAACCTCAGAAGTAAAAAAGAATAGGCTCAAACCTGATCAAAATCTGAGCCAAAAGGAAGCAGAGTAGCTGATCCTAATATGCTAAAAATTTGGCTCAGCAGTGAAAGAGAAACCAGCTCTAATATGCCCAAAGCCAGAGCTGAAATCAAAGAAAGAAGTGACTCAAATATGCTCAAAACCTGAGTCACAATAAAGAAAGAAGGATGTTTCACAGTTGCAGAATTACATGCCTTCACAGTTTTGTTTTCTACAAGTTGCTGCCCAGCAAGTCAGACAGTCTAATCCTGACTTGGCTGTGTTTAAATTTCCTGTCTTAGAATCTAGGTAAAGAAACCTGTTGGACAATTCAATCCCAACAGGTAGTAGATTAGGTAGAGAAATAGATGAGGTCAACAATCTAATCTGGCCTCATGGAGCAATAAGGGTAGAATTAGAATAGGTTTGTTTTCTGTTTTGCAAAATAAAATGTAAAGGGTCCGCTATTTCAAATGCACCCAAGGGAAATTGTAGAACTGTAGTTTGGGTAGGTAGATTGGTTGGGAAATGTTTTTGCTGATGTTCATATCACACTGTGGCAGCTAAAATTGAAGAAGAAAGATGGCTTATGACAGCAGGCATCTGGCCTACTCCAAAGATCATCTCTGGTTTCTTGACTCCTCCACGGAGAAGCCATCCCCATGTGGAGCCACTGTTAGCCCACCTATGAAATTCTTGGCAAGCAAGCTGGGGGCTAGTTTGCTCTGGAGCCTCCAAGGAATGCCTTTCCCCTAAAAATTCATCCTCCTTGGAGCCTCTGTGTTGTTGTGCCTAACATATGGTTCCCCTGCTGATTCATTTCTCAAAAAGTCCATTATTGCCCTTTATACCCCTGCAAATGCCAACTTTCTTATCACCCCTCCCTTTGGTCAAAGTCCCCCTCCTCACTCAAAATTTCCCTTGTTCATGCCCAAAATCCCCTCTAAACCCTATTCTTTCCCCTGGTTTAGCCCTTTATATCCTTCATTCTTCTATCGTTACCTCCCTTGGGCCTGAAATTGCATTCAAAATGAGTTAAAATGGTGAAATTTACGATTTTGGGTCCTAGCCCCTTTCGCCATCAGCCCAGCATATTTTCTATCCATATGCCCAAGCACCGGGACCACTCACTAAACCCGTTGGGCGCTTTTCCCCTCCAACCCCTTCTCCGTGTGAAAGATCATCAAAAACCTTTGCAAATGCACATTTGGGGTTTTAATATACTTGGATTGATCGATGAATCTCCGCCGTCCGTTAAGATCCGGATCCGACGGTGCGGAGCGCGCCCAAAACAGTGGACCCCGCCTGCATACGTCACCCGCTTGCACTGTTCCAAACCCACGTGGTTTTTTTGCACCACCATCTGCGTGCTGGCGGTATTCATCCAAAACCCATCGATTCCACACGTCTGTCGACACGCGTCCTCCTGTACTATTTTGAAAACTGCCATTTCACGCATTAATCTTCGGACGAGAGCCAGGCAACGGAATTCACAACCACCATTGGATCTCGAGATCTTCATCCGACGACCTCCCTTCGTCCGAGATGCTCGCTCGTTAGTCAGTCTCCGCCGCACCCACAGACCCACCATGTGTCGCCCTCGCCGTTGATCTGTGCCCGATCAACGATCCAGATCGCCCCGTCCGCCGTTGACTGCTCCACGGCCTCCCGATCCGCCACGTGTTCCATCTGTACCTTCTACCATTCCGTTGCATATATTGTTCCATTCTTCACGATTTTTAATAATTTTTACGTAATCTCCCGCTCTGCCGCATGCAACATCTTCTGGTCCTCTGTTCATGGATTTTCCACCGTTTTTCGTGTTTTTGCCCCCATTCCGTCCGCTGCACGATCATCCCATCCGTTCACACCACCTCCGTCTCCCCGTCTGTGTTTTCCTAACGATGTTTACTGTTCTTGCAGGGTTTTCGAGGAAAAAAGACCACCTTAGCACACAGTCTCTGTCGCAACAAGAAATCGTAGAGAACCATTTTGCTGCGGATTGTATTTATGGAAAAAGGACCAGGGAAGGTGGAGACAGGGGTTCCTATTAAATGAGAAAACTTCGAGCCCTATGAGGAACTTTCCGGCATCATTTAAAGCGCAGTATGGCAAGGTCAGAAAAAAAAGGAATGGTTCAGAGCAAGGACAAGGGATTAAGGCACGATAATGAAGATCTTGAGCCTTAATCGGTGTTTAAGAGGCAAAGCATCAGTTCACAGACCCCGAGAATCGATCAAAGGATCCTGAGCGCAGGCAAAAGGTAATATCAGGGTTTTTAGTCATCAGAATGTTTTTTATTCATCAAGTACATGGCGCCCAAACATCTTTTATTATGCACCATGTCCCTGAGGAGTTTTCCACCAGACTACAGCTCAAAAAATAGTCAAACATTTATGAGATAGACCTTCCTAGTAATTTATTTCATTTTGTTCAAATCATCCAGGAGTACTTCAGCCAAAGATGTCAAGATCAAATCTAGAGCAGATCATTCTCTCACAAAGAAGGTGACAGAGATTAAATATATAGCATGTCAAGCAGAATGGGTTTCAGCCCTGCATTCATTGTTATGTTTAATGATACATTTAATTTTCACCTACTCCTTCAGTCGATCTTAGGCTCACCCCTTTGCTATAAAGCACAGAAGGAAGCATTGTAATTGTTGTTGATGAGAAATTAGTGGAATGCAAGCATTGTTCCTACTTTGAGACAAGTTCTCTGTGTACACTGTAAGATAGATTGAGATTAGATGTATTCATACTGAATGTTCAAGCTATGGGCTATGATGTACCTGATTGGTGTTGTTTTTAATATAACAAGCATGTTTCTTTGGATCCTGATCTAAAGCAGCTGGTGATGTTTCCTCTTTCTCTGTATTTGTGATTGACTTGCCTTCATTTCATCATGTTTCCTCAGGCTCGCATCAGAATTTTAGCATAAGATTTACCCTTGATAGGTACCTTATGTTGCTGCTCTCCCAGCCTTTTATGTTTTCTGCTTACATGTGTATCTGAATGTTGATTTCAATTGGTTTAACCAGTGTAGTGGATGTTATTGCTTGCTCTCTGATGTATGAATTAATGAAATCTATATTTATATGTTCTTGTTAGGATTTAGTTGAATGTGTTGAGAATCCTGGAGGTCTAGAACCTGATCTCTACTTCTCTAGGAGATTTCTATCCCAATTAAACCTTGCCAAGATCCCTTGTTTCACCTCTAATTCTGTCCAAGCAGGCCTGGAGTTAAATGACCTATGGTCTGATCTATAGACAGAGTTGGTTGGTTCTCCTCCTTTCACTTTTTGTTCTTAATGTCCCATTCCACCATTCATCCTTTAAGATCCAAATGCTCTAGACGACTAGCCCAAATGAAAGCTTGCACATTGACTACAAATAAATCCTTTCTTGACTCCATAGCCCAATGGCTTTGATGTTCTCTGAGTTATCTGTCTCTGCCTAAGCTTCCTCTTTGCTCATCCTTGTCTCACATTGGTCCTTCTTTTCCTGATTTCCTCCAACCAAATACAAAAAATCAAACCAACAACCCAGAACCTATAACTAGCCTAAAATCATAACACCCGAGCTTCAAAGACATATCCTTTGACTCATATAGAGAGATCCCTCTCTGGACCTAGGAGGGCTAGATCCTAAGGTCCCAAAGTGGTTCTATGTTGTCTCATATTTTGGTCTCTGTCAACCTGGCCAAAACATGGGAACCCCAACATGTCCAGCACGAGATCAAGACTTACGAAAACGCTAAGCCGGTGAGGAAAAAACTTCATCTGGTTAATCCTAGGAAGGTTGCAGCTATCAAAGCTGAGGTGGAGAAGCTACTTAAGGCTAGATTTATTTTTCCTGTTCCTTTGACTGAATGGGTTTCAAATCCTGTTCCCGTGGATAAAAAGAAAGGAACAATTCGAGTTTGCATTGATTTCAGAGACCTTAATAAAGCATGTCTGAAAGATAATTACCCCACACCATTTATAGATCAGATTATTGATGAGTGTGCAGGTAATGAGATTTTCTCCTTCATGGACGGTTTCTCCGGATATAATCAAATTACTATTCGTCCTTAATATCAGCATAAGACTGCGTTTATTTGTCCCTGGGGTACTTTTTCTTACAAGAAGATGCCCTTTGGCCTTAAAAATGTTGGGGCTACGTTTCAGCGGGCCATGTCATATGCCTTCCACAACATCAAACAGATTATCAAGGCATATTTGGATGATTTAGCTGCTCATTCTCGAAAGCGAATGGATCATCCTCCTCACCTCCGGAAAGTATTTGAATGATGTCGTTTCTATAAGATTAGATTGAATCCGAACAAGTTCATTTTTACGATTACATCTGGTCGGTTATTGGGATTGATTGTGTCTAGGGAAGGGATTAGGGTATATCCCTTCAAGGTTGAGGCAATACTTCGGTTGCCTCCCCCGTCCTCTATTCGTCAACTTCAAAGTCTACAAGGAAAGGCTAATTTTCTTCAGATATTTATCGTAAATTATGTTGAAGTTACCAAGGGATTTATGAGATTGTTGAAGAAGGGAGTTCCATTTTTTTGGGATGACTTCGCTCAACGCTCATTCGATGCTTTGAAAAAAGCATTGACCTCTGCTCCTTTATTAAGTCCACCTGATTATAGCAGGATTTCCTTTTGTATCTTGTAGCAGCAGAATCTACCATTGGTATGGTTCTGGTTCAGGAGGATGATGCTCTTACAGAGCATGTTATATACTATCTTAGTCGAGGATTGGTAGGACTTGAGCTTCGGTATACTCCGATAGAAAAGTTAGCTTTAGCAGCTAGTCATGCTATGTAGCGACTCCGGCATTACATTCTTCTACGAAAAAATTATGTTTTGGCAGCAGCCAATCCATTTCAGTTTGTTCTCAGTAGGTGAGTGATTGGGGGAAAATACCATAGATGGATTGTGATTTTGCAGGAATTTGATCTTGAGTTTATGTCTGCCAAGTCCAAGAAATCATTAGTTTTCACGGAATTGATCTCCGAGTTTCCCTATGGGGATGAGATAGTCTATGATGAATCCTTCCCGGATGAACATTTGTTTCTTATCTCTCCACAGGATCCTTGGTATGGAGATATCATTGTTTATCTTCAGACTGCGAAGTTTCCCTCTACTTTTTCGAAAGATGAGCGTCGTAAGTTGCGTCACTTGGCTAAGAATTACTTGATCATTGGTGATGCTTTATACCGTCGAGGGGTTGATTCAATCCTGAGACGCTGCTTAACTCTCGAAGAAGCTGAGGCTGTGCTGAATGATTGCCACAGTGGAGCTTGTGGTGGTCATTTATCTGGGCTTGCTACAGCCCAAAATATTTTGCGTGCTGGGTACTTTTGGCCTTCGATTTTCAAAGATTGTATGGAGTCGGTCAAAAAGTGTCATCCGTGTCAAGTCTATACTCGAAAAATGCGCGCTCATCCAGCTCCACTTTTTCCAGTCATTACTGTCGGTCCCTTTACAAAGTGGGGTAGTGATTATACTACTTGTAACCCGCCTTCGGCTAAAGGTCACAAGTACATTATTGTAGCAGTAGACTACTTTACGAAGTGGGTCAAGGCTATGCCTACTTTTGGGAATGATGGTGAGACTGCAGCTCTTTTTCTTTTCAACCAGGTTATTGCTCGTTTTGGTATTCCTAGAGAGATTGTCACTGATCATGGTAGTCATTTTCAGAATAGCATGATGGCTGAGTTGGCTCTAAAATTAGGTTTCCGGCAGGAGCATTCATCTCCATATTATCCCCAAGCCAATGGGCAAGTGGAAGCCGTGAATAAATCCTTGAAGACAATTCTTCAAAGGACAATCGATAAAGCTCGATCCAACTGGCATATTATGCTATATCCTGCACTTTGGGCATACAGGACGTCAATGAAAACTGCAACTGGCTTTACTCCGTTTCAGCTAGTTTACGGGTTGGAATCCGTATTTCCCATTGAATGTGAGATTCCTTCTCTTACGTTAGCTATTGAACTTCTTCCTGACACTTCTAGTCTTGAAGAACGTCTCCTTCATCTGGAACATCTCGATGAGCAGCGTCGGGATGCCGCCGCGATGAATGAAGCGCATAAAAACCGAGTTAAAGTTCAGTACGATAAAGCAGTCAAACCTAGGTTTTTTTTTGGAAGGTGACCTTGTTTTGGTCTATGCCCAAGAAAAAGATGCCCTGGGGGCAGGAAAGTTTAAGTCTATGTGGTATGGCCCCTTCATCGTTAATTTTTTTTTTTAAAAAAGGAGCATATACCTTGGTTGATTTTGAAGGAAACGAGTTGTCGGAGCCTAGAAATGGGCTCTATTTGAAAATTTATTATGCCTAGGCTTCGGCCTGACATTTTGCTTTTGTATATAGTAGTTTTGCTTTGTACACATCTGGTTGTTTTTCGATCTTTGATGGGATGGTGATGTTTTTGATCTGCTTTGGCAGGTTGTGTCGGATGTCATGAGTCATTTTGGTTTCGCCGATGGTGCTAGTAGACACACCCAGAATTTGGCTTCCGCGGCTTGGGTGCTTCATTATCCATCCGGTCAGCTGTTAGTATCAAGAGGGGTCTGCATTGGTCCTACTTCCAATAATATAGTAGAATACACTGCAGTTATTTATCTACTCTCGGACGCAATATCTTTGGGTGTTGATTCGTTGGTAGTTTTCTTGGACTCTCAACTGGTGGTGTCGCATTTGAACAATACTTATCGGGTTCGAGATCCATTTTTACTCCGGTTGTTCTTGAGGGTACATTTGTTACAAAGATCATTTCAATTATTAACTTTCATTCATATTCCTCGAGCTGACAATTGGATGGCAGACTCATTAGCTAATCAAGCAATTGATTGGCATATTAATCATTCCATACAATAAAATTTAATCATAAAAAACATCATACAATTTTATACATCTGTCACATCAAATCAAACATCGTTGTATATATATCATCAGAATGTTCAAAAAACTATACAAAATTTGGATTCATAAGTCATACAAAAAATTGGGCTTATGCCCGATCATGTTCAGTCTTAAAAAATATACAGTCATCTGGTATATCATATCTATCTACTCCTGAGATCCCTGCCCAGAAGTTGTGTTATTATAGAACACGATCGCGGTGGCAACTCAGCGAAATAACCGTACCCAGTCACGGGGTACTCCTACCACCCGTCTCTGGATGGCTTCAGGCAGATCTTCCACTGCAGCCATAGGTACTTGGCGGGTTAACCCCTCCAAGTTCCTCTGTACAGCCTGGAGGGTCCTATCTGGATCTACTGTATCTTCCTCGCCTCTACGATGCTTATGTCATGGGTAACCCTCAGGTCGAACTGGTCCAATATCTGTATCATGATCATTATAAAATCGTAAGTCATTTTGAATCCAATCAAAAACATGTTTGTTTTTCACATTTTTTCACATATATTGAAAAAATCCAAAAAAAAAAAAATTATAAGTCGAAAATTGCAAACTTACCGACTGTGCCCCATGCCGCGCCTGGTGGAAGGACAAGGTCTGGATCACTACGAAAATCCATCCCGGCATAGGGATAGTCTTCCACAGCGATGATTTGTTCTCCCCACCATTGGAAGAACTCATCATCCCAAGTGGTTCGGGGAACTTCACTTCCCCCTAATCTCTCATCAAGTCAGCCCAACGGGCAATTCTTGGGTCTCTCGGGCTGCTGATAGAAGAGATCACTTTGGGTCTTAGCCCAGGAATCTTCTCGAAGAATAATGTCATCAAGATTGTACCATATCCAAAAAAATTTGTCTTTGATTTTCGGATAGAATTCAATTGTTGCTTCATATTCAATAGTAGAGTTGTGCACCAATCATATAAATGAGTTAAGCATTCCACTGCTATACTCATTTGAGTCCTGGATGCCTGGTGTAGGGAAGCAGATCCCGCTACCCTGCCAATGGTAAAAAGGAGGATTTTCATGTGCAAGTCTCTTACATCTTTGATAGCAATTTGAGTTCCAACTTTCTTGGAACCCTCTACGCAGTAGAAGTGGACGTAATATTCCACGGTTAGCCCTCCCAAAGGCTTACCATGCAAGTCTATTGGCTCCCCCCTCCAGGAGAGTCCAGTAATAAAATAGATATCTTCCACCTCGATGCGTATGGGCATTTGATCTATTATGAAGCAGTCTTCTTCCGGTTCCCAATAATTCACAAGCATTTTGAGCAATCGGACATTACTCTTCATATTTGGCATTTTGAAAAACTTGAGCAATCCACAATTTCGAAGAATATTTAGTGATACTTGGTCCTGCATGACTTCATTGTCAATGGCACTGTGCTCACGCTCTCTCCAAGATATAGTCATCCTGCAAAAATTCAATAATTTATTCATTAGATACGCGTTTTTTCATTTTGGGTTGCGCATACGTGACTTTCTTTGTGCACAGTCGTGTATATACACGACTTGGTCATTATAAACCCGTGTATGTGCAAACCTGTGATTTTAAACAAATGGTTCTACGGTGAAAATTCATAATTTTTAACTTATGAACGGACAAAATGAATAACAAGGATGAATTAAGAGCTTACCTAACAAATTCGGTGAAGTTTGACGGTCGATTGCTCCTGTTTTGACGAAAGAGGCTTTTTCTCCAGAGCTCTTTTTCCCAATTCAGCAAGTCACAATGAATCGAATATGAGGTAACTTGTGTATTTATGCCCAAAATTGAAATTTTTTTGCAAAAATTTGTTATGCTTATTTTTTAAATCTATCTTAAGCTGCATAACCCGGATGCTTGGAAGTGCCCATATTGGTATATTTTCAGGTACATTTTGACGAATTTAAGATTTTTCCCGGTTTTTGATCCATGACTACTGACCCGTCATGGCAGGTATATGATCTTCACTGGCATATAGGTTAGGGAATCCACTTTCCGTTGCATTTTGCATACTAGCCTCCATTCTGATCACTTGCCATAGGGTCGATCCCATCAAGTCATGAGTATTACACCCATTTCACTCGCCGATTATTTAATCATGACTTGGTGGTAGAGCCTTCCTTTACATGGGCTTCCTAGTTAGTTCCTCGCTATCACTTGTTGCCCATGCTGCGTTTTATGTAGGCTCGGGAGTCCTCTTTATTCCCGCCATGACTTATGTGTTGAAGCTTCATCTTCTTCTTCTCCACTATCATTTTTCTGGCTATTACCCTAGAGGCTCCCTGGTGTTGTTAAGTTGTATTACTGCATTGCATATTGGCTACTTGTTTATCCTAGCCTTTAGCCGGCTTCATTTTGGACTCGATGTTTAAGCCAACTTTTGACCTTGACTATCTGTACAAGTTAACCATTGCATGCACTTAGCTATCGCGACTTGACACCCTTTTTACCCATGGATGGAACATTCCTCTGAGTATCGCTTACCAGTTTCCACCACCTTGCATTGAGCATAGGATCGTTCCAATCCCAGGAACTAGTGCATCTATTTCTTGATACTCGTTCTATCCATTGTACCATAGCATTCTTTTATTCTTTTTTAGGCTTATTATAAGAAAAAGACAAAAAAATAAAATATAACAAAAAGAGCGGGAACGGGATGTCACTTCGTAATTTGATGGTAGTACAGTGTCAGTTTGTCACCCTTGAACAAAGCACATACACTTATATATTTCCTCCATTTGGGATGGTTTTAGTTTTTGACCTAGGTTCAGCCTTTGCCTTGTTTCACTGGTCAGTCCTCCCTCGGTTGGTTATCTCTTCCAATCATATGGAGAGTTTGTTTTGCCTCCTGCATAACAGACTTATACAGTGTCACTTTTTACTTCCATGGTCATCACGAGTCGTGCTTTTGTTCAAGGGAAGTCTAACCAGAGTCGGCCATTTTGCGGTGTCTCTTGACTCATTATTCAGTCGGCCTTCCTGGTTTTGTCAGTATCTTGTTCTATCACATAAGATGTTTTGGTCTTCTGCTCGTGCTGGTTTAAGAAGGTCTCCATTGACTTCTTGCTGGCAGGTTTGTCTCTTATCGACTATGACACATTGCTCTGAGAGCAAACCTAGAGCTGCACCCTGGCCCTATTTCCATCATTGATAGGTGACCTTGTTCTCAGCATTTGATCATTATTATAGGTCTTTGACTGAGTGGTTTCCCCTGTGTTCGACGTCAGCATACATTATCACACTTGGGATTCGTGCAGTACCTTGATATCCATTTGACCCTATTGGTGGATATCTCGCCTCTGTGTCAGCTTTCATTCTTGGTTGATTCAGAGGGTTTCTTCCGTGTGCTAGCTTCATCTTGTGCATGTCGGAAACGTACTTCGGGTTGGTTCCGTCACTCTACTTCGTTCGGTTCCTTCCAAATCTTGGCCTGCGGGTTACACTCGCGCTGGACTGATGTGGGATGCCTTAATGCCTTCCTTCCAGCAGATCTTTTCCCATCGACTCCGACTCATTGCTCTGGGAATAAGGTCTAGGTTATTTTTGTCAGTACCTTAGGGTTTGCAGTCATCAGTGGCAGACTCTTCGCTATCAACAGTGGGGACTCATCATTGCCTCCTGATTGGTAGATTCTTCCAAGTGTTCGACTTCAACTCATTCATTCGCACTTGTTAGATTGTACTAGGGCACCTTGACACTCATTTTCATTATTGGTGGGTTGTCTCGCGTTGGTTAACGGTATACATCATTGACCGGTAATCCAACGATTTCTCACATGGTCGACTTCAGCTCATTTATTCCCATTGTGTAGAATTGTGTCGTTGTGATCGGTGAAGACCTCGGGTTGCATCAGCATTTCTCGGTTCACTTTTGACAGTCCATTCAGTTTCTGCCAGTGATGTCGTTCACCCTTATATGTTGCAGTGTCAGTACAGCAGCATCCTATATGTTGGCTCCCGAGTTGCGTGATTGTACCATGTGTTCCACCTCTTATGATTTGGTACTTGGAGATTCAGTTACTTATATGATCAGACATCCAGTTTCATCATCATTGATCAGCTTTCTATATGTGATACTTAGACATTGATTCTGACTTGTACTTCCGGGCCATGCTTAGATGATTCATTGTGTAATTTCAGTTCAGCTATACTTGTATACATTTTGGATCTATTATGTACTTTCGATATGATGTATTTTTGACTGAGCATGGGTATGCCCGCCTCAGCATGAGTTGACTCTCTGTTTTCTTAAATTGGTTTTTGGCAGGCTGAAATCTGGTGAAGTCCTCTCTTGTCCTTGCGAAGTTCTTTCTATGTGCATAATACATTTCGGCCATCATGTATCCCTTATGACTTCATATATTAGGGGGCATCTGTTATAGCATCATTTTTCACCCTCATGTGATTCATGATTATCTCTATGGCCTTGGGCACCCATTCCCACAAACTTGAACAAAATTCATAAAAAACAGTGTTAAAAATCCCATACGCGGGTATGCCCAGACTTTTCCACGTGTGTACACGAGTCCACATGTACTTTTCCGCGTATGCCATTAAAATCATTAAAAATATATATAAAAATCCCCTATTTTCGGGCTGGGTTGATGGTTACTCCAGTAGTTCAACCACCCCAGCATGTGGCCAACTATTTCCAACTAATTGAAACTACTTTGAGGGAGTATAAAAGCCCCTCATGTGTATGGCCTAAGGGAGAGAGAAATTTATAGACATTACACTCTGTTGGAATCCCAATTCAAGTCTGATTTCCTGTGCGTCCTGCACTTTCCCAGATTTTTACAAGAAACCCTTGTTTCCTGGAGATGTTCATCAGTTTATATGCCATCTCGAGTGCACAAGTCTTGAAAGTATCTTAGTGAGGCAAGGGCGGGACGAATCTGGACGACGGTCTGTTCGAAGATCGTGGAAGGATTCAGGTGATCTCTCCACTTTTTATTACTGTACATGTTGTTCTTAATGAAGAAGAACCATCTTGTTCCCGTAATAACGTGTTAATACCTGCTTGTATATGTGAAAAGGATTATTATTTAAGAATTTATTAAGGTTTATATAATGTTTCACATGGTTTTCACTGACATTTAGGGTAAATATATGCTGTACAACTAGATTTCCGTGCACGTTTCTTCTTGGTTTTCAGGTTAAGGAGGAAGAAGGGTTGTTGGGGGTTTGGACCCCGCGGGATCTACATCAAACATAGGATTATGGGTGAGTTCTACTATCGATGTTATCTAGTTTTTAGCATACAAGTGTGGTTGTGTGAGTCCTTCTTGAATAGCATGCCCCGATCTGTGGAGGTTTTGACCCAACAAACCTGTAGGGTGTTTTTTCCCGAAACAAACATGTACTTTCATTGCCCTGAAGACAACTCCTTGTGAAAAACCTTAAAAACACCCCTTTTTGCATTGGCGCGGGTAGCCAATTCATTACCCGTGCCAATGGGGGAAATCCTTCAAAGAGGGCGCGCTAATTGGCGCTCTGTCCCAGAGTCGCACCCGCGCCAGCCATTTTAAGGAGTTTTTTTTTTAAATAAATGGCAGAAGTTTCGTCCTAACTGATCCAGGAACTGGTATCTAATTTGAGTTGGGAGGTTTGGCTCCAGATCTCCATGTAGAGGAAGTGGTTTTCCACCTCTCATGGAAGCTTCCTTGAGGATAGGGCCAATCCCATGATTATAGGGATCCCAACTCCCATTCCTCCATCTATAAAAGCTTGCTCATCTCATTTGCAAGCTAGTCTCCAAGTTCCCAAGAGCCTAATGCTGCAAGACCTTTGATCCATTCCCTTAAGGCCAAATCCAAGAAAGGAGATCATTGTCGAGACATCCAAGGAGAGAGGTTTGTCTCACACCCGACAAGATTTTTCGAGACGTGTTCCGTTGGCGACCCTCCGAAGGAGAATTCAGCGTCACGGCTACGGTTGTATTATTCTTTGATTGATTAATGATAAGCAACTATTGGTTATGGTTCCACTCTTGTTGTTGATTATGATGATGAGTTATGTCTTCTATGACTGACATATAGTTGCATATACTGGATTTTATGCTTGCGTTTGTTTTTTTTCTTGCGTGTGCAGGTGTCCGATCACGGAGATCATGAGGATTGTGATCTGCCGGAGCTAAGGAACAGGAGTGCTACTTTATTTACAAGCGACAGCGTTGGATTCTAGGTAAGCCTTCGTCGCTAGTTGGTTTATTTGCAATTAGGAACCTGCACTATAGCATAAACGACTGTTGCTAGACCTGGTCTGGGCTAGTAGGGATCGCCTCTGTCCACAGAGGGGATTTACCTCCACAAAAAATTGGTGACTCCACTAGGGATCATTGGATTGTTGTTGTTCTGCTTTGTAAGCTACAGACGAAGCCTGAAGTTAGCCAGATAGCCTTCGAAACACTTTTTCTCTGCATTAGTGAAGTAGATCAACGCTGCTTCAGTAAATCTCTGGTTTAGTTTATGAACTGAACACTTGGAGTATCGTCTTGTCTTTTCGGTTGATTCTTGACCTTGCTTGCTTGGTCAGCTGTTTGGGTTTGCTTTTCTATTTGTTTGGATTTTGTTTGGCCTTGTCATCACTGTTCTGTGTCTGGACTGCTCTTTTTTATTTTTTCCATATTTAACTCGACTGGCGCGCTTTTCAGCTTGACAGTCGCGCCCATTGGCGCAGGTTTCTTGTGTATAACCCGTGCCAATTCCATTCTGGCGCTAATTTCAGCCTCACATTCATGCCAATCTTATGAGGTATTAAGGTTTTCTATGTTTTGAGCCTTCTGAGATTGATTTGTGACTTTGGCCTTGTTTTTTCACTTGTTTGAGTGTTCTGGAGCCTTGTTTGCCCGTTTCCATCGATTTCACTTTCTAGCCCTAGGGCATCTAGGTCCTCTTGTGTGTTGAGCCTCCCTTGGGAGCTTTGGGTTTCTATCAGTTCAGTCGAACTTGTGATTGCTTCTTTAAATTCGTTTAGCGATTGATTATCACTTTATTGCGTTATTTGAGTGTTTGTTCTCTTCTTCATTCGAATTTCGCTTTGCCTCGTTCGGGCCTAGATTACATGGTCCATTTGAGTCTTTGGGATTCTTTTGGTTTTGAGGGACTGTTTTGTCAATTTGAGGTCTGATTGCGTGTTTTTCATTGAGTGATTTGCTCATTTTTTCTCTCTTACTATTGCATCTCAAATTTCTCTTCATTAGTTTTCATTTTTTCTGGACTGCTCTTTTTTATTTTTTCCATATTTAACTCGACTGGCGCGCTTTTCAGCTTGACAGTCGTGCCCATTGGCGCAGGTTGCTTGTGTATCACCCGCGCCAATTCCATTCTGGCGCTAATTTCAGCCTCACAGTCACGTCAATCCTATGAGGTATTAAGGTTTTCTGTGTTTTGAGCCTTCTGAGATTGATTTGTGACTTTGGCCTTGTTTTTTCACTTGTTTGAGTGTTTTGGAGCCTTGTTTGACTGGCTGTGACCTTCGTCCTTTGGTTGTTTTCCCGTTTCCATCGATTTCACTTTCTAGCCCTACGGCATCTAGGTCCTCTTGTGTGTCGAGCCTCCCTTGGGAGTTTTGGGTTTCTATCAGTTCAGTCGACCTTGTGATTGCTTCTTTACATTCGTTTAGCGATTGATTATCACTTTATTGCGTTATTTGAGTGTTTGTTCTCTTCTTCATTCGAATTTCGCTTTGCCTCGTTCGGGCCTAGATTACATGGTCCATTTGAGTCTTTGGGATTTTTTTGGTTTTGAGGGACTGTTTTGTCAATTTGAGGTCTGATTGCGTGTTTTTCATTGAGTGATTTGCTCATTTTTTCTCTCTTACTATTTCATCTCAAATTTCTCTTCATTAGTTTTCATTTTGTTTAGTGCTTATTGCTATTAAACATTGAAAATATTAAAAAAAAAAAATCTCTTTGGTTTTGATTAGTTAGTGAAAATTAAAATCTTTTTGGTGTTATTAGTGATTAGTGACTTTGAGAGAAAAGTTTTTGGTTTACATTAGCTGCATTAGAGGCTTTGTTGGTTGTTTTCTGATCATTTTATTTGTGTGAAAAGCTCTCAACCTTTTCGTAGTTAGCTTTCATCGAATTAAATGATATACTGTGGCATATAGTGTGCATTTAGGAGATTTTGTGACATCACACTCGCTAGGGCCTGAGAACCGAAACATAATTGAAGATAAACATTAAAATTTATTCAATTTACACTAAGGTAGCATTGAAACATTAACACAATATTTAGAGGTCTAGGCTAGAGACGTGTTCCAGCGTCTTTAAACCTAGTAGCTGTCGTTCGCCTCTTGGATTTAGAAAGCACTAGTATGGACTTGTGCTCCCTGTACCGTCGCGTATATAAAGGGAGACCCCACTAGGTTTCTATCCTTTATCCATAGGAAGCCGAGTCTGCCGCCTTATACCTATGATACACCGGACACAGCATTCGGGGAGATTTCCTGCACGTACGTTAAGTCCTTGGTTGATTTCTTTTTCATTTTGAAACCAAGGTGTATATTGCAGTTCACGGTTATTTGGTACACCCTTTGCCCAGTATTCCTGAGTAGTCATTTCGATCTTTTCTGACTCTTTAAATTTGAAAATTTCATCAAGCGCTTTTCCTTTCACGCTTGTTTCCAATCTAAAAGCAATAGAGTCACCTTTTGCCTATTTCTCGACTCTTAAAAGATGAAACAGCAGAATTTTGTTTCAAATTTTTAAAAATTAACTGCCCACGAAATATTTCTGGTTAAAGTTAGTTTCCTTAGGGTGTTGTTCTGAAGATCGTTTCTGATGGAAACTTTCCTGGAGTTCACCAACCAAGGAATCCCCTCCGATGGGAATCTGGGTCATTTTTCTCCTTTTGGGAATGTTGGTGCTCCTTATATGGCAACGTTGTCCCTTCCTGGGTTAACTGTTCGGTTGCCTGTTTGGTTTTTTTCAACCTCTGTGGTCCTGAATGTCTCAGCTACTGTTCAATCAGTTCCTCCACTTGAAAAACATCATGTTGATTCTAAGGTGGACCTCTCCCCTTCTTCGCCTGTTTTTGCGTCCTCCTCTTCTACTTCGCCTAGTGAAAGTTTGGATTCGAGTAACCGGGTGGCTAAGAAGAAGAAGAAGAAGACAAAGAAGAAGAAGTCTGATAAAAGAGATGCTAAGGCTCCAGCTACTGCTTCTGAAACGTCTCCTCTTGATAAACCTTCCAACGCTCCACGAAAAGTCAAGTTCCCTTGCATGTTGTGCATAGGAGATCATCTTCTTCGAGACTGCCCTAGCATTCCCAAGGTGCTCAAAGTATGTTCCAACGGTCGCCCGTCGTTGCCTTTGGCTTCTTGGAGTCAGGTTGGGGGCACGTCTTCAACTAGTGTTGGTAAGACTCCTAAGAAGCAGGGTAAGATTACCAATCCCTGTAAGTTGTGTGAAGGGCACCATGCCATTCACCTTTGTCCGTATATGGATGAAGCCAAGCGAGTCTTGGACAACGCAACCGTTTCTACACCATGCCTCCTAGCTGGTTATAAACAAATTTCTTTGAGTCCTCCGCCAGTTGATCCTATGATTGGTCAAGAGTCATCCTTTGTCGATCCCACTCCCTCGAAAATTAAAATTCAGGAATCCATCCCCGACCAACCATTGGTCGTGGGATCGGTTGAGTTGGCCTCGTCTATGGTACACCAGGTCTTTTCCGTTGAGAGTGGATCTCACACCCCCCATGTCCTTCTGGTTTCTTCAGATTATTCGGACTTGGAGAAAGATTCTCCTGTCCCTATACCTCAATAAGTTTCTCCTCCACCTCCCGTGATGGAGGTCCCCGAGGATACTCCTCCCACCTTCGAGATGGAAGTCGTGGAGGATGCTCCTTCTTCTTCCATAACACCAAGGGAATACCATCTTGGTTCGATGGTAGCCCCTCCGAGTAGTTTGGTCGCTTCCTTTGACTGGAGTCGATTTGCAGGATACCGCCTTCCATCTTATGTGCCTTTCGAGATAACCATACAGGCCTTTGGTCTAGTTGTACCCAGCACCATTATAGACGAAGGTGCGTCTGTTAGTGTTCTATCCTCAACTACCTGACAAGCTTTCGGTTCGTCGTCGCTTGCGCCTATTACGCAGAATCTGTTGGCGTTTAACAGAAGAACGATTCAACCGTTAGGGATCCTTCCAAGGTTACTTATTACTTTGGGAGGTAAAACCGTCCATATGGACGTGATGGTTGTTCCAGGCCCCTTGGATTTCAATCTTCTTTTGGGGCGCGATTACACCTATGCCATGGGAGCGCTTGTCTCCTCTTTTTTTCATGTGGTATGTTTTCCGCATGAAGGACGGATCGTGACCATTGATCAGCTTTCGTTCTTTGGTCCTGATGTGGCAGCTGGCTCGCCATCATCCCTTCCTAGTTTTTATCCACCCATTGTATCTTCCCCACCGCAGGTCAACTATGTGGCTACCTACCCCATGCATGTACTCAGTGACGATGATGTTGTGCATCAAGTGCTGGGGGCATTGGGTCCTGACTTCCAAGATGTTTTCCTTCCATTGAGAGTGGAAATCTTGGAAGTGATGACTTCTTGTTCATTATGATGAGGTCGGTCGGAGCATGGTTATTTTCCTGTGTCAAGCTCCTTAAAAAATGAAACAAGGTTTCCGGAGCACAGTTCGTTTTCTTGTGTCAAGCTCCTTAAAAAATTAAACAAGCTGGTCAGAGCAGAGCTCCTTGTCTTGTGCCAAGCTCCTTAAACCATGAAACAAGGTGTCCTGAGGATAGTTCTTTTAATGTGTCAACCACGTTAAAACAATGAAACACTTTCCTGTTCAATTCGAGTCTTTGATAAGATCTCGTAAAATACCAGTCGAGTCGGTCTCTTGATCTCGTAACTTGAACCTTCACTCCATCTGCCTTTCATATGGACTAAAGCTTAGGGGGCATGTACCTCGAATTGAGTCACCATGCTGGGGGCATGCTTACTTTTTTCAAGCATAGTTTGTTTCCGTTTCAAGCTTGTGTAAAAATGAAACCGGTTTCAAGCATAGTTTATCTTTGTTTCAAGCTTGTGTAAAAATGAAACCAACTTCAAGCAAAGTTTCTTCATTTCAAGCTTGTGTAAAAATGAAACCATTCCCATTTTACTTCTTGTGATTACCATTTTATTAGCTTGTTTTTGCCAGATGATCCTTGGTTTTCTCACTCCATCGTCATTATCTGATGGGCCAATCATATGCTTTCACTTGGTTGTTTTACCCGTTCCTGAGGAACCGCTACGATGAGTGGTCTTTGTTAGCCAGCCTCTTGACTTTTATCATGTTTTGAGCAGTTCCACCATCACCGGAACCAGTAGCTACCCTTGATGCCACTCGTTCCTCCAGGAGGATGCCACTAGATCCTGAATACCATTCCACTTTGGATACCTGAACTTTGTGTAAGATCCTTCCATTTTCTAAGATAGTCCTCCAGTGGAGTCTGTACATTGAGTTGGAGTCACCAGGTGAATGATTTCAGCCTTCTTATGTCTGATCGTTGTCCACCATCAATTATCATATCTGAACTTGATACATGTACTGGGGCAAGACAATCCACAAGTCAAGTGTCACGTTCACAAGCTAGACCAGAGATCGACAGGAGCAGCATTTATCTACTTCCGCTAATGCAAAGAAAAAGCGTTTCGAAAGCTACCTGGCATGACTTCAGGCTCCATATGTAACTTATGAAACAAATAACACCAACAAGCAAACCATTTTCTTCCCCAGTATGGTCGCCACTATGTTATTTCCCAAATCCACCTTAGGCTGAAATAAGGTAGAAGAAGGACAACACCAAACCACGCTCAGCCTCGTAGCTAGCCCTATGAGGACAGGAGAGGGCTCTCTCCGGGTCGATCTCAAGGAAAATATTTCAAAGGGGCTTGAGATGACTAAAACAACAACTGATATTAGGCTAGATAAACAAATGGGAGGGTTTTATTTTTATTTTTAAGGGTTTTTGTTGGAAAAAGGGAAAAACAATTTTGGAGTTGGGGATGAGGCCAAATTCTTGCAGAGTTCAAGTTGGGGCAGGGTAGGCAATGACTTTGATGTCTTAGATCAAATGAATGGATTGAAAAGACTATTGTGGAGGTGAAGAGGGAAATAGAGTGCAAGTATCCTCTTCAAACATACGAAAAACATATAAAACTAAACAAAAGTCTAAGGCAGAGCACCAGCAAATCAATGAATTCTACCTCAATTACTCATTTGTTTAATTCAGAAGCATAGAGAAGGGAAATAACATAAATATAACATTAATGAAACTTACAATAACATGTAGAAAAACATCATCAAAACTCAGAAGCCACAAGGATCCCAACAAGTGCTTCAAAACTCTGGTCTTTCCTTTGCCAAAAACTGAAAATGGATATACAATGGAGTGCCAAACTTTTCCCAAGAGTCCAACCCTGAAAATGCCTCAGAAAATACAATATATAGACCATCCTAACACCTTCCCATGCCTCTAGGGGTCGAGCTCATCCTTCTAGGAGTTGTTTCAACCAATTCTAAACATGGAACTAAAATCTAGGCAGCCAAACAACTTGCCTCTATATGCTAGGAAACTGATCCATTCACTTAATTTTCACTTTTTAGTGAATGAATCCTCTAGAACACATAAAAACATGCCAAATTTACATCATAGTCATCAAATTACATTATGGTAGGTCAATCATCGCATGAAAAAGTAAAACTAGTCAAAACTGGGCGAATTTCTGAGCTGAACAGTGAAATTTGGGCAAATTTCCTCTATGCGCCGCGCCCAAATTCTCTATGCGTCGCGCCACTTTGACCCTGTTTTTGGGGCACTTCCTGAAGTCGAAATTGAGCTCATGATATCTCGTTGGAAATCCCTGGATGTATGCTATCCACCCCGAGTGGAATTTTTCAATTTAGATGTCATTTTCCCCTCCAAAACTGCAATCTCCCAAGACTGGTTCCTGCTGGTGTAAAAGGTGGCAGAAAGGCCATTTTTGGAGTGTTTTTGGCCCTTTAGGCAGCCCAGAACTTGATGAAATATCTCAGAAATTCCTGAGCATGCATAAATTTTCATAAAAAATCAAAAAATGTAAATTTTTCCTCCAGAATATGTCCCAAACGTAAGCGCGCATCGGGTGGCGCGACGCATCAGGCGAAAAAACCTGTTTTGCAACCAAAATTTCCAAAATGACAAAATTTTCTCCAAATTTTCTGAAATTCGGAGTGAAGTTCTCTCATCATGTCTCATGCTCAGCCAAGGAAGCTTCGGCCAAGATTCGGAGCGGATCCGGCCTTTTCCAACGTTCCGTGCTTTTCTCAACCTTGCCTTCAAGATCTTCATTTTCGCTCTGCAAACGTGTGTGCGGGCCCAATAGTGTTTTTTCATATGTCTGAGCATGTCTTTGTCCCTATTGGCCTTCGCCAAGAGCTTCTCCAAATGAATGTTGACGTGCGTAAGGCAATTCTCTCGCTCAAATGGTGTCATGTCACCCGGTCTCTGTCGGGCCAATTCACGGTCTTCACGGATTTTCACTCTATGAGTGTCTATTGATCCTCCAGTTTTTTATTCCACTGCTCCAAATAATTTATAACCCACTCAGCTCTCTGCAATTTCTCGGTTAGTGTGCCGATCTCAGCTTTCTGCTCCTGGATTATCTCTTTCAGCTTTGAGCTGGGAGAGCTCACATCAACATCGATGAGTATAAAATCAGTGTCTTGGCCTCCTGAAGGGCCCTCATCGTGCATAGGCCTCTTGCCTCTTTCTTGTGCCTGTACCTATGCTGATTTCAAAGGCGAGACCCATTCCATGCCATGTGGAGATAGTACTCACGTTGCTGATGAAGATAACGAGACCCCTTCCACCCCTGGTGGATATAGTACTCATCGTGCCGCTGCAAATAAGGCTCTGTGGCCTCTCTGATATGTCACACACACTGGAACACTGATAGGCTCAGTCTTAGGAACCTCAAACTGATGTAAAGGATCTGCCTCATCATGTACAATCTCTGGAGGAGGCTAAGAGGCTGTAAAGAAGTCACGAGAGATGAACTCTTCCCATGCGATGCCCTGCAATCCAAGCTGATGTACTACAATGATTTTAATGAGCGCATAATGATAAATGTTGTTGTGTTTCTATTCTGGAGTCTTCTTCTGCACAAGGGTATTCATCCGCTCTATGTTTCGACACATGAAATATGGAACATTCATCATTCGCACTCTCATGAAATGCATCAAAAGTCTGATATGGTATGCATAAAGAAGTGAGAATCTACCCTCACAGCTGAAGTATCTAATGATGAGCTTCATTAATGGTGCATAGGACTCCTTCAGAAACCGAAACAGGAATACTCTGCTCAACTGCCTCAAATATCCAGGCCTGATGTAAGGTTCATAATATGCTCTATCCAACTGTTGTCTCTTATTCCACTCCTCACCAATGTTCGGTATCCCCGTTGCCTCAAAAATGGTCTCTGGTGTTAAAGTGAAGTTCACTCCAGCAAGGTTTACATGACCATCATGCAAATGTAAGACAAATAAGCGAACCAACTCCGGATGGTGCTGAATCTGAGATATCATCTCGCAATACCGAAAACATGAATGTTGCTGAAAGCATGTCATTGCAAGCGGGCGGGACTGCAATTGAACCAAAGAAGTGGGATCCTCCCTAACATGCCTGCCACTTTTATGAGATCTCCTCCGCATATTAAGCTCGGTAGATGAATCACTGTCTTGCTCATATCCCTGCTCATATGGTGAATCTGTCTCTGCATGGTGCTTAAATGTGTTTGTCAACTGTATGCTTGGTTGGTTAGAAAATGAGCAATTAGTGTATTTGTTTCAATGCCAAATGTGTCACATATATAATAAGGTGCTATAGGAAATATCACAGTGGGAAAAGGACTGTCAAATGAGTTTTAAGTGTGAAGACAGCCACTGTTTGAGGGAGTTTAGGGATTTGGGGATTTATAAGCAAAGGGGAATGAGTGATAATGATGGGGGCAGTTTTAGGAACAAGGGTCCATGAAATGACAGAATATAAGTGCAGTCAAAGATATAAAGGTAGCCCTTGAATCTTGTGGAAACATAGATTTTTACCAATGAAGGGAAGTGGTAACAAGTAATAGGGTTTGGGAATTCATTGACATGGGAACAAAGGGTAAAAGGGATATGGGACAGTGGAAATGGGGAAGGGACTATGATATAATAATATGACAGTGATGGAATAAAAAGAAAAGGGTGACCAATGGCAAGAATGTAGCACTAAAACACAATTTTTTAAACTTCACACATAAACCCTAGGAGCAGATTTTGGTATAAACGTAGGGTTTGTTTTTTTACCAATTAAACTCTTGATCTTCGGTCCCAAACACACCAAGCACGTCTTCAAATCAATGAGCAAAGAGTTTCCACTTACTTGGAGCAAGAAAAATTGTTTGATTTAAAAAATTGCAGAGCGTTGATGAATTTTGGGCTTGATGGCTCAATGCGCCGCGAGCACACCCAGTGCGCCGCGCCTGTGGAAAAATGCACTATCAATTTCGGCCCAATGCGCCACGTTGATTTTGTGCGCCGCGCCTCTTTCCTATGCGCCGCGCGCAATCTTCACACACAGTCACGGCCTTTCTAAAACGCAGTTTGTTCTCCCAATCTTCAATTCGACTTCTCCTTTGGATTTTTGGGTCTCTTTTGATGCAAATGAATGAATGGCTTTGTGAAATATCTCATATAGACATGGTTTTAATCTTTTCTTCTTCAAAACCCATTTTGTAATGTTTATGGCTATGGCATTTTTTCATTAAAAACAAATTTGTCTTTTTGTTTCCTGAATGACCTTCTGAGATTTGAATGATGAAATTGGTTGATTTTTTGCAGGGATGTTGGCGTTGAACTTTGGCAAAGGAGGACCAAAATCTGCAAATGAAGAACTTCATGGTGGAAAGATACATCTTATTACAAAAATGAATTCGACAATTTCTTATTCAAAACAGAGTTTTGAACAAGAAATGTCCTCGAATATGTTTGATGATAAAATTTTGAACTGAGAACTTATTGGAAACCATCCTCATGGCCTGCGGGCATGATTTGACATTTCAGAAGACCGAACCCTAGACTCAGAAACTAAAATGACTCTTTTTGACCAAAATAGCATCTATGAATACAAATGACTTGAAATGAACTTTGATGATTTTAGAGAAATTTTGACCAACCCAGCAGGTACAAACATGAGGGAAACAAGAAAACCAAACCCTTCCGTCAGTCAATGGAATGCCCCTAACGAAATGCAGATGAATGAGAAAAATGAGACACCTAAACAATGAAATGCAATAAGAGAAATTATCTTTGACAGAGGGCTGTAAAGACCGACTCTAACATTGGCTCCAATGGGGATGGTAGCTCCTTGGAGGTGCCAAGAACTACAGATCTTTGGAAAGCAAACAATGCCTTCGTCCATTGGGCAATGGAGTCAAAAACTCAAGCTGAAATGCATGACTGAAAACTGATGACTTGACGACACAAACTGAATCTCACTCAACTAAAAACTAACTCAATACTTAAACACAACCGACAAACTGGAAAATATGCTCAAAGTAGAGCTTATTCAATACAACCTACTCTAATTGTTCCATTCATCACCTGATCAAGTGAAATGGAATAGCCAATGCAACCATGTGAGCATCCTGGCTGCTATTTGATTTCTTCCCAAAAAAAATTTGATGCGCAGGAAAAGAGAAGAATCGAAAGGCAACTCCCATGGAAACTCGGAATCAAGTTGACTGCTGATAAACTTGCAAAGCATGAATTGATTGGATGACTTCAAGAATACTGCAAAAGGATCTTCATAAACATAACTATTGATTTCCATTGACACATTACTACTCTGGTCCAAGTAATCTTCATAACTGGATATTAAACATTTCCTCACATCTGTGCTGTCTTTCTTTGGTGACTGCAACAAGCTGTCAAAAGGATCTTGAAATTCATGAATAACCAAACTCTGTTGCTGATTCCAAACAAAACAAAAGTCTTCTTTATCAATCTCCTCATATGACTGCAAATCTTGATATAGGCTTTGTAATGAAAAATCTGTTAAACAATAGAATGAAAGCGACCTTTGAAAAAGATTATCATCAACATTCTTTTCCGGCACATGGTTAGCTAATGGAGGAAAACTTTTATAGCAAACATCATCCAACACATGAGAAATAGGATCATCAAAAACTTGAGAAGACTGCTGCGATGTATCCATTGAAATTGTCTGACATCCTACTGGTTGTTCATCTTTTTCTTGAGAGATATTACGAAGATTCTGCCTTATAAACTGAAATGCTTCGAAACAAAAGGGTACAGAATCCTCTTGCATCATTAAATCATGTATTTCAGCTTCCACGACTTCATCTATAATCTGACCTTCCATTTCATTTGTACAAACTGATGGCTACAAGTCATTTCCAAGAATTCCGTTATCTGTCTCATCTTCAACATTAACACTGAGAGATTGTCGATTTCTTACATGCTGCTCATTTGAAAATTTACTATGCAATTTACCCTTCAACAATTGAAATGATTCAAAACAAAATGGTACGGAGTCACCTTGTATCATTTGATCATATGTGCCAGTTTCCATGTCCTCATCTGCAACTTGACAATCAATGGCTTTCGAGGGCTGAAAATCTGAATATGAGAAATCCTGAACAAGGTTTTCATTGCCTTCAAGATGGTCCAAATCAAGACTTTTTGACAGTTGATTTTTGATTGTATGGAAGTTGTCTCTGATGAACTGAAACGAATGAAAACAAAAAGGCAAAGATCCTTCACTTAATTCCAAATTTGCTACACTTTCCTCATCATTGTCATAGCTGATATGTATCGGTTGATCACTGTACTCAAGCTGCTAAAAGTGAACTTCCTCCTCGCACAAACTAGCTACTGATTTTTCTGCAAGATTAGATTCTATTTGGAGAACATAATCATCATCATACTGATCAAACTGAGGCAAACCATCAGTATAAAACACATCATCAAGCATACATGTCATATCAACAACTCTCTCTTCTTCAAGATGATCTATAAAACAATCACTATGACAACTTGGATAAGAAACAAAATGTTTTGGATCAGCAACTTGTTCTTCTTCAATCAGAAAGCCATGGGCTTGAACATTATACTCATTCTTTGTGGTGTTCTTTTGCATCATCTCTTCTACTGCACTTACCAACATTTCAAGCTTTACCTCTAGAGATGTTGATTTCTCCGGATCTATGTTTTTCATCTCTTCTTCCTTCAACCTTGCCCTTCGAATCAACAAATGAGCCTCTACATTTACTGCACTATTCTGTATCTCTACAAGTGCTGAAATATTCCTTTCTCTCAACTGAAACTTCATTTCCGGATCAAGGGCACCCGGGTAGTGCAAGAGAGCAGATCTAGGAGAAGGTCTTATATCAGTTGGCATTGACAAATATACTTGGTTAAATCTGGCAGAAAACTGTTGTACTGTCTCCCCTGGCAGTATTTTCAGCTGGTTATACTCTTCTATAATAAGGAAAGGATTCTGTCTAACCACCCACCTGTCGAGGAAAACTTTGACGAACTGCTGGAAATCCGAGATGCTCGCATTAGTCAGGGCTTTGAACCAACTCTTGACTTTTCCTTGCAAAGAAAGAGCAAAAAGCCTAATACTAACATCTTCGTCATCAACTTCAAAAAGGTCTATAAAAGTCTCAACATTCTGCACATGTTGCTCAGTGTTGACATTGTTACATTCACCATCAAATATTGGTAGATATAGGTCATAATTTTTAGGGAAAGCATGAAGAACAGAAGGTAAAACAAGAGGTTTATACCTATCTAGGACTATATAAGGTGTAGGAATATATACAAGAGCTACGGGATCAGTTTTGTTTTCTTTAGGCTCATCACTCTGAAGAGAGTCATCATAAGATGTGGGAAAAGTAAGGAGGCTAGGATCAAAGGGAAACTCAGTATTTACACCTTTTGAATTGCTCGAGTGAAGATTTTGATCATCTTTATCATAAAACAAATTCCAAAAAACTTTCAGCATAGCTTCAAGAACAACAAAGAAATAGTTTACAAGAAAGAAGACTAGATCCTGAGTACCATTCCACTTTGGATACCTGAACTTTGTGTAAGATCCTTCCATTTTCTCAGATAAAGAGTTAGTCCTCCAGTGGAGTCTCTACATTTGAGTTGGAGTCACCAGGTGAAAGATTTCAACCTTCTTATGTCTGATCGTTGTCCACCATCAACCATCAGATCTGAGCTTGATACATGTACTGGGGCAAGACAATCTACAAGTCAAGTGTCACGTTTACAAGCTAGACCAGAGATTGACTGAAGCAGTGTTTATCTACTTCCGCTAATGCAAAGCAAAAGCGTTTCGAAGGCTTCCTGGCATAACTTCAGGCTCCGTCTCAGAATTTATGAAACAAATAACACCAGCAAGAAAACCATTTTCTTCCTCAAAAGATACCACTATGTTAGTCATGTTAGTCCCCAAATCCACCTTAGCCGAAATAAGGAAGAAGAAGGACAACACCAAATCACGCTCAGCCCTCGGGAGCTAGCCTCATTTATGGGGACAGGAGAGGGTTTTCTCCGGGTCAATCTTAATGAAAATATTCAAAGGGGCTTGAGATGAATAAAACAACAACTGATCTTAGGCTAGATAAACAAATAGGGGGGTTTGATTTTGATTTTTTTGGGATTTTTTTGGAAAAAAGGGAAAGACAATTTTGGGCTTGGGGATGAGGCCAAATTCTTGCAGAGTTCAAGTTGGGGCAGGGAAGGAAATGACTTTGATGTCTTAGATCAAATGAATGGATTGAAAATAATTTTGAGGAGTTGAAGAGGGCAAGAGAGTGCAAGGATCCTCCTCAAACTGACGAGAAACATGTAAAATTAAACAAAAGTTTAAGGCAAGGCACCAGCAAACTAATGAATTCTACCTCAATTACTCATTTGTTTAATTCAGGAGCAAAGAGAAGGGAAATGGCATACATATAAAATTAATGAAACTTACAATAACATGGAGAAAAAAATCATCAAAACTCAGAAGCCACAAGGATCCCAACAAGTGCTGCAAAACTCTGGTCTTTCCTTTGCCAAAAACTGAAAATGGATATACAATGAGGTGCCAAACTTTTCCCAAGAGTCCAACCTCTGAAAATGATTGAAGAAATACATGATATAGAACATCCTAACCCCTTCCCATGCCTCTAGGGGTCGAGCTCATCCTTCTAGGAGTTGTTTCAACCAATTCTAAACATGGAACTGAAATCTAGACAACCAAACAACTTGCCTTTATATGCTAGGAAACTGATCCATTCACTTAATTTTCACCTTTTAGTGAATGAATCCTCTAGAACAAGTAAATGTGAGCCAAAATTACATAATATTCATCAATTTACATCAAGATAGATCAATAATTACATCAAAAAGTGAAACTAGTCAAAACTGGGCGAATTTCTGAGCTAAAAAGTAAAAATTGGACCAAAATCCTCTATGCGTTGCGCCAGAAAACTCAATGCGTTGTGCCACTTTGAGCCTGTTTTTGGGGCACTTCATGAAGTCAAAATTGAGCTCATGATAGCTTGTTGGAAAGACCTGTCTGTCTGCTATCCAAACCAAGTGGAATTTTTCAATTTGGAGTTCATTTTCCCTCCAAAACTGCAATATCCCAAGACTGGTTCCTGCTGGTGCAAAAGCTGGCAGAAAGGCCATTTTTGGAGTGTTTTTTACCCTTAAGACCATCCAGAACTTGATGAAATCTCTCAGCCATTCCTGAGCATGCATAATTTACCATAAAAAATCCAAAAATGTAAATTTTTCCTCCAGAAGATCTCTCAAACGTAAGCGCGCGTCAAGTGGCGCGATGCGTCGGGCGGAAAAACCTGTTTTGCATCCAAAATTTTCAAAAATGACAAAATTTTCTCCAAATTTGCTGAAATCTGGAGTGAAGGTCTCCCATCATGTCTCATGCTCAGGCAAGGAAGCTTCGGCCAAGATTCGGAGTGGATCTGGCCTTTTCCGACGTTTCAGTGCTCTCCTCAACCTCGCCTTCAGGATCTTCATCCTAGCTTTGCAAACGTGTGTGCGGGCCCAATAGTGATTCTTTTTATGTTTGAGCATGTCTTTGTCCCTATTGGCCTTCGCCAAGAGCTTCTCCAGATGAATGTTGACGTGCGTAAGGCAAGTCTCTCGCTCAAATGGTGTCATGTCACCCGGTCTCTTTCGGGCCAATTCTCGATCTTCACGGATTTGCCGCAACTCTATGAGTGTCTGCTGATCCTCCAGTTGTTTATTCCGCTGCTCTAAGTAATCTATAACCCACTGAGCTCTCTGCAATTTCTCGGTCAGTGTGCCGATCTCAGCTTTCTGCTCCTGGATTATCTCTTTCAGTTTTGAGCTGGGAGAGCTCGCATCAACATCGATCAAAACAAAATCAGTATCTTGGCCTCCTGAAGGGCCCTCCTCATGCATAGGCCTCTTGCCTCTATCCTGAACCTGTACCTGGGCTGATGTAGAAGGCGAGACCCCTTCCACGCCATGTGGAGATAGTACTCACGCTGCTGATGAAGATAACGAGACCCCTTCCACCCCCGGTGGAGATAGTACTCGTCGTGCTGCCGCAAATAAGGCTCTATGGCCTTTCTGATATGTCACAGACACTGGAGCACTGATAGGCTTAGTCTCAGGAACCTCAAACTGATATGAAGGCTCTACCTCATCATGAACAATCTCGGGAGGAGGCTGGGGGGCTGCAAAGAAATCACGAGAGATGAACTCCTCCCATGTGATGCCCTGCAAACCAAGCTGATGCACTACAATGATTTTGATGAGCGCATAATGATAGACGTTTTTATGCTGCTGCTCCAGAGTCTTCTTCTTCACAAGGGTAGTTATCTGCTCTATATTCCGACACATGAAATATGGAATATTCATCAGTCGCACTCTCGTGAAATGCATCAAAATTCTGATATGGTATGCATAAAGGCGTGAGAATCTACCCTCATAGCTGAAATATCTAATGATGAGCTTCATTAATGGCGCATAAGACTCCTGCAGAAATCGGAATGGAAAAACCCTGCTCAACTACCTCAAATATCCAGGTCTGATGTAAGGCTCATAATATGCTCTATCCAGCTGCTGTCTCTTATTCCACTCCTCACCAATGTTCGGTATCCCAGTCGCCTCAGAAATAGTCTTTGGTGTCAAAGTAAAGTTCACTCCAGCAAGATTTACATGACCATTATGCAAATGTAGGACAAATGGGCGAGCTAACTCATGATGATGTTGAGTTCGGGAAATCATATCACAATACTAGAAACATGACTGACGCTGAAAACAATCCATTACAAGTGGACAAGCCTGCAATTGGGTCAAAGAAGTGGGCTCCTCCCTGACATGCCTGCCACTTTTATGAGATCTCCTCAGCACATTAAGCTCGGTAGATGAATCACTGTCTTGCTCATATCCCTGCTCATATGGTGAATCTGTCTCTGACATGGTGCTGAAATGTGTTTGTCAACTATATGCTTGGTTGGTTATAAAATGAGCAATTATTGTATTTGTTTCAATGCCAAATGTGTCACATATATAATAAGGTGCTATAGGAAATATCACAGTGGGAAAAGGACTGTCAAATGAGTCTTAAGTGTGAAGACAGCCACTGTTTGAGGGACTTAGGGATTTGGGGATTTATAAGCAATGGGAATGAGTGATAATGATGGGGGTAGTTTCAGGAACAAGGGTCCATGAAATGACAGAATATAAGTGCAGTCAAAGATATAAAGGCAGCCCTTGGATCTTGTGGAAACTTAGATTTTTATCAATGAAGGGAGGTGGTAACAAGTGATAGTGTTTGGGAATTCATTGATATGGGAACAAAGGGTAAAAGGGATATGGGACAGCAAGAATAGGAGCGGGACTTTGGTAACAATATGATAACAGTGATGGCATACAAAGAAAAGGGTGACCAATGGCAAGAATTTAGCACCAAAACACAATTTTTTAAACTTTACACATAAACCCTAGGCGCAGATTTTGGTATAAACGTAGGGTTTGTTTTGTACCAATTAAACTCTTGATCTTCGGTCCCAAACACACCAAGCACGTCTTCAAATCAATGAGAAAAGAGTTTCCACTTACTTGGAGCAAGAAAAATTGTTTGATTTTGAAAAATAGCAGAGCGTTGATGAATTTCGGGCTTGATGGCTCAATGCGCCACGCGCACACCCAATGTGCCGCACTCTGTGGGTGCACCGCGCCTATGGAAAATGCACTATCAATTTCGGCCCAATGCGCCGCGTTGATTATGTGCGCCGCGCCTCTTTCCTATGCGCCGCGCGCAATCTTCACACACAGTCACGGCCTTTCTAAAACGCAGTTTGTTCTCCCAATCTTCAATTCGACTTCTCCTTTGGATTTTTGGATCTCTTTTGATGCAAATGAATGAATGGATTTGTGAAATATCTCATATAGACATGGTTTTAATCTTTGCTTCTTCAAAACCCATTTTGTAATGTTTTTGGCTATGGCATTTTTTCATTAAAAACAACTTTGTCTTTTTCTTTCCTGAATGACCTTCTGAGCTTTGAATGATGAAATTGGTTGATTTTTTGCAGGGATGTTGGCGTTGAACTTTGGCAAAGGAGGACCAGAATCTGCAAATGAATAACTTCATGGTGAAAAGATACATCTTATTACAAAAGTGAATTCGACAATTTCTTATTCAAAACAGAGTTTTGAACAAGAAATGTCCTCGAATATGTTTGATGATAAAATTTTGAACTGAGAACTTATTGGAAACCATCTTCATGGCCTGCGGGCATGATTTGACATTTCAGAAGACCGAACCCTATACTCAGAAACTAAAATGACTCTTTTGGACCAAAATAGCATCTATGATTGCAAATGACTTGAAATGAACTTTGATGATTTTAGAGAAATTTTGACCAACCCAGCAGGTACAAACATGAGGGAAACAAGAAAACCAAACCCTTCCGTCAGTCAATGGCATGCCCCTAACGAAATGTAGATGAATGAGCGGAATGAGACACCTAAACAATGAAATGCAATAAGAGAAATGATCTCTGACAGAGGGCTGTAAAGACCGACTCTAACATTGGCTCCAATGGGGATGGTAACTCCTTGGAGGTGAAAAGAACTATAGATATTTGGAAAGCAGACAGTGCCTTCATCCATTGGGCAATGGAGTCAAAAACTCAAGCTGAAATGCATGACTGAAAATTGATGACTTGACGACACAAACTGAATCTCACTCAACTAAAAATTGACTCAATACTTAAACACAACCGACAAACTGGAAAATATGCTCAAAGTAGAGCTTATTCAATACAACCTACTCTAATTGTTCCATTCATCACTTGATCAAGTGAAATGGAATAGCCAATGCAACCATGTGAGCATCCTGGCTGCTATTTGATTTCTTCCCAAATGTTTTCTGATGCGCAGGAAAAGAGAAGAATCGAAAGGCAACTCCCATGGAAACTCGGAATCAAGTTGACTGCTGATAAACTTGCAAAGCATGAATTTACTGGATGACTTCAAGAATACTGAAAAAGGATCTTCATAAACATAACTATTGATTTCCATCGACACATTACTACTATGGTCCAAGTAATCCACATAACTGGATATTAAACATTTCCTCACATCTGTGTTGTCTTTCTTTGGTGACTGCAGCAAGCTGTCAAAAGGATCCTGAAATTCATGAATAACCAAACTCTGTTGCTGATTCCAAACAAAACAAAAGTCTCCCTTATCAATCTCCTCATATGACTGCAAATCTTGATATAGGCTTTGTAATGAAAAATCTGTTAAACAAGAGAATGAAAGCGACCTTTCAATAAGATTATCATCAACATTCTTTTCCGGCACATGGTTAGCTAATGGAGGAAAACTTTTACAACAAACATCATCCAACACACGAGCAATAGGATCATCAAAAACTTGAGAAGACTGCTGCGATGTATCCATTGAAACTGTTTAACATCCTACTGGCTGTTCATCTTTTTCTTGAGAGATATTACGAAGATTCTGCCTTTTAAACAGAAATGCTTCGAAACAAAAGGGTACAGAATCCTCTTGCATCATTAAATCATGTATTTCAGCTTCCACGACTTCATCTGTAATCTGACCTTCAATTTCATTTAGTGGCTGCAAATCTGATGCTACAGGCTGCTCAAGAATTTTGTTATCTGTCTCATCCTCAACATTAACACTGAGAAATTGTTGATTTCTTACAAGATGCTCATTTGAAGATTTACTATGCAATTTACCCTTCAAAAACTGAAATGATTCAAAACAGAATGGAACGGAATCACCTTGTAGCATTAAATCATATGTGTCAGCTTCCAAGTCCTCATCTGCAACTTGACAATCAATGGCTTTCGACGGCTGTAAATCTGAATATGAGAAATCTTGAACAAGGTTTTCATTGCCCTCAAGATGATCCAGATCAAGACTTTTCGACAGTTGATTTATGATTGCATGGAAATTGTCTCTGATGAACTGAAACGAATCAAAACAAAAAGGCAAGGATCCTTCACTTACTTCAAAATTTGCTGCAATTTCCTCATCATTGTCATAGTTGGTATGCATCAGTTGATCACTGTACTCGAGCTGCTGAAAGTGAACTTCCTCCTTCCACAAACTAGCTATTGATTTGTCTGCAAGATTAGCTTCTGTTTGGAGAACATAATCATCATCATACTGATCAAACTGAGGCAAATTATCAGTATACAACACATCATCAAGAATACATGTCATATCAATAGCTCTCTCTTCTTCAAAATGATCTATAAAACAATCACTATGACAACTAGGATAAGAAACAAAATGTTTTGGATCAGCCACTTGTTCTTCTTCAATCAACAAGTCATGGGCTTGAACATTATACTCATTCATTGTGGTGTTCTTCCGCATCATCTCTTCTACTGCACCTACCAACATGTCAAGCTTTACCTCTAGAGATATCGATTTCTCCGGATCCATGTTTTTCATCTCTTCTTCCTTCAACCTTGCCCTTCAGATCAGCAAATGAGCTTCTACATTCACTGCACTATTCTGCATCTCGTGAAGTCTTGCAAGATTCCTTTCTCTCAACTAAAACTCCATTTCCAGATCAAAGGCACCCGGGTAATGCAAGAGAGCAGATCTAGGAGAAGGTCTTATATCAGCTGGCATCGAATAATAAACTTGGTTAAATCTAGCAGAAAATTGTTGTATTGTCTCCCCTGGCAATCTTTTCAGCTGGTTATACTCTTCTATAATAAGGAAAAGGTTCTGTCTGATCACCCACCTGTCAAGGAAAACTTCGAAGAACTATTGGAAATCTGAGATGCTCGCATCAGGCAGGGCTTTGAACCAACTCTTCACTTGGCCTTGCAAAGAAAGAGCAAAAAGCCTAATACTAACATCTTCGTCATCAACTTCAAAAAGGTCTAGAAAAGTCTCAACATTCTGCACATGTTGCTCAGCGTTGACATTGTTACATTCACCGTCAAATCTTGGTAGATATAGGTCATAATTTGCAGGGAAAGCATGGAGAACAGAAGGTAAAACAAGAGGTTTATACCTATCTGGGACTATAAAAGGTGTAGGAGTATATACAAGAGCTACGGGATCAGTTTTGTTTTCTTTAGGCTCATCACTCTGAAGAGAGTCATCATAAGATGTGGGAAAAGTAAGGAGGTCAGGATCAAAGGGAAACTCAGTATTTACACTCTTTGAATGGGTCGAGTGAATATTTTGATCACCTTTCTCATACAACACATTCTAAAAAACTTTCAGGACAGCTTCAAGAACAAAAAAGAAATAGTTTACAAGAAAGCAGACTAGATCCTGAATACCATTCCACTTTGGATACCTAAACTTTGTGTAAGATCCTTCCATTTTCTCAGATAGTCCTCTAGTGGAGTCTGTACATTGAGTTGGAGTCACCAGGTGAATGATTACAGCCTTCTTATGTCTAATCGTTGTCCACCATCAATTATCATATATGAACTTGATACATGTATTGGGGCAAGACAATCCACAAGTCAAGTGTCACGTTCACAAGCTAGACCGGAGATCGATTGAAGCAGCGTTTATCTACTTCCGCTAATGCAAAGCAAAAGCGTTTCGAAAGCTACCTAGAGTGACTTCAGGCTCCATCTGTAACTTATGAAACAAATAACACCAACAAGAAAACCATTTTCTTCCCCAGTATGGTCGCCACTATGTTAGTTCCCAAATCCACCTTAGGCTGAAATAAGGCAGAAGAAGGACAACACCAAACCACGCTCAGCCTCGTAGCTAGCCCTACGAGGACAGGAGAGGGCTCTCTCCTGATCGATCTCAAGGAAAATATTTCAAAGGGGCTTGAGATGACTAAAAAAACAACTGATCTTAGGCTAGATAAAAAATCGTAGGGTTTGATTTTGATTTTTAAGGGTTTTTGTTGGAAAAAGGGAAAAACAATTTTGGAGTTGGGGATGAGGCCAAATTCTTGCAGAGTTCAAGTTGGGGTAGGGTAGGCAATGAATTTGATGTCTTAGATCAAATGAATGGATTTAAAAGACTTTTGTGGAGCTGAAGATGGCAAGAGAGTGCAAGGATCCTCTTCAAACATACGAAAAACATATAAAACTAAACAAAAGTCTAAGGCAGAGCACCAGCAAATCAATGAATTCTACCTCAATTACTCATTTTTTTAATTCAGAAGCATAGAGAAGGGAAATGGCATACATATAAAATAAATGAAACTTAAAATAACATGGATAAAAATATCATCAAAACTCAGAAGCCACAAGGATCCCAACAAGTGCTGCAAAACTCTGGTCTTTCCTTTGCCAAAACTGAAAATGGATATACAATGGAGTGCCAAACTTTTCCCAAGAGTCCAACCCTGAAACTACCTTAGAAAATACAATATATAGACCATCCTAACCCCTTCCCATGCCTATATGGGTCGAGATCATCCTTCTAGGAGCTGTTTCAACCAATTCTAAACATGGAACTAAAATCTAGGCAGCCAAACAACTTGCCTCTATATGCTAGGAAACTGATCCATTCACTTAATTTTCACTTTTTAGTGAATGAATCCTCTAGAACAAGTAAAAACATGTCAAATTTACATCATAGTCATAAAATTACATCATGGTAGGTCAATCATCACATGAAAAAGTAAAACTAGTCAAAACTGGGCGAATTTCTGAGTTGAACAGTGAAATTTGGGCAAATTTCATCTATGCGTCGCGCCCAAATTCTCTATCCATCACGCCACTTTGACCCTTTTTGTGGGGCACTTCCCGAAGTCCACATTGAGCTCATGATAGCTCGTTGGAAAGCCTTGGATGTATTCTATCCAACCCAAGTGGAATTTTTCAATTTGGATGTCATTTGCCACTCCAAAACTGAAATCTCCCAAGAATTGTTCCTGTTGGTGCAAAAGGTGGCAGAAATGCCATTTTTTGAGTGTTTTTGGCCCTTTAGGCAGGCCAGAACTTGATGAAATCTCTCAGCCATTCCTGAGCATGCATAAATTTTCATATAAAATCCAAAAATTTAAATTTTTCCTCCAGAAGATGTCGCAAACGTAAGCGCGCGTCGGGTGGCGCAACGCGTCAGGCAGAAAAACCTGTTTTGCAACCAAAATTTCCAAAGTCACAAAAGTTTCTCCAAATTTGCTGAAATTAGGAGTGAAGGTCTCTCATCATGTCTCATGCTCATCCAAGGAATCTTCGGCCAAGATTCAGAGTGGATCCGGCCTTTTCCGACGTTTCAGTGCTTTTCCCAACCTTGCCTTCAAGATCTTCATTTTCGCTCTGCAAACGTGTGTGCGGGCCCAATAGTGGTTTTTCATATGTCTGAGCATGTCTTTTTCCCTATTTTCCTTCGCCAAGAGCTTCTCCAAATGAATTTTGACGTGCGTAAGGCAAGTCTCTCGCTCAAATGGTGTCATGTCACCCGGTCTCTTTCGGGCCAATTCACGGTCTTCACTGATTTGCCGCGACTCTATGAGTGTCTGTTGATCCTCCAGTTGTTTATTCCACTGCTCCAAATAATTTATAACCCACTGAGCTCTCTGAAATTTCTCGGTCAGTGTGCCGATCTCAACTTTCTGCTCCTGGATTATCTCTTTCATCTTTGAGCTGGGAGAGCTCACATCAACATCGATGAGTATAAAATCAGTGTCTTGGCCTCCTGAAGGGCCCTCATCGT
This sequence comes from Pinus albicaulis, assembly GCA_034641835.2. NCBI lineage: Eukaryota > Viridiplantae > Streptophyta > Pinopsida > Pinales > Pinaceae > Pinus > Pinus albicaulis. The sequence continues at coordinate 23,204,999 of CM076576.1, read as the reverse complement.
GCATAGGCCTCTTGCCTCTGTCCTGTACCTGTACCTGTACTGATTTCAAAGGAAAGACCCCTTCCACGCCATGTGGAGATATTACTCACGCTGGTGATGAAGATAACGAGACCCCTTCCACCCCTGGTGGAGATAGTACTCGTCGTGCTGCTGCAAATAAGGCTCTGTGGCCTCTCTGATATGTCACACACACTGGAACACTGATAGGCTCAGTCTCAGGAACCTCAAACTGATGTAAAGGATCTGCCTCATCATGTACAATCTCTGGAGGAGGCTGAGAGGCTCTAAAGAAGTCACGAGAGATGAACTCTTCCCATGCGATGCCCTGCAATCCAAGCTAATGTACTACAATGATTTTAATGAGCGCATAATGATAAATGTTGTTGTGTTGCTGTTCTGGAGTCTTCTTCTGCACAAGGGTAGTCATCCGCTCTATGTTTCGGCGCATGAAGTATGGAACATTCATCATTCGCACTCTCATGAAATGCATCAAAATTATGATATGGTATGCATAAAGACGTGAGAATCTACCCTCACAGTTGAAGTATCTAATGATGAGCTTCATTAATGGCGCATAGGACTCCTTCAGAAACCGGAATGGGAATACTCTGCTCAACTACCTCAAATATCCAAGCCTGATGTAAGGTTCATAATATGCTCTATCCAGCTGCTGTCTCTTATTCCACTCCTCACCAATGTTCGGTATTCCCGTTGCCTCAGAAATGGTCTCTGGTGTCAAAGTGAATTTCACTCCAGCAAGGTTTACATGACCATCATGCAAATGTAAGACAAATAAGTGAACCAACTTCGAATGGTGCTGAATCTGAGATATCATTTCGCAATACCGAAAACAGGAATTTTGCTGAAAGCATGTCATTGCAAGCGGGCAGGCCTGCAATTGAACCAAAGAAGTGGGCTCCTCCCTAACATGCCTGCCACTTTTATGAGATCTCCTCCGCATATTAAGCTCAGTAGATGAATCATTGTCTTGTTCATATCCCTGCTCATATGGTGAATCTGTCTCTGACATGGTGCTGAAATGTGTTTGTCAACTGTATGCTTGGTTGGTTAGAAAATGAGAAATTAGTGTATTTGTTTCAATGCCAAATGTGTCACATATATAATAAGGTGCTATAGGAAATATCACAGTGGGAAAAGGACTGTCAAATGAGTTTTAAGTGTGAAGACAGCCACTGTTTGAGGGACTTTAGGGATTTGGGGATTTATAAGCAAAGAGGAATGAGTGATAATGATGGGGGCAGTTTTAGGAACAAGGTTCCAAGAAATGACAGAATATAAGTGCAGTCAAAGATATAAAGGCAGCCCTTGGATCTTGTGGAAACTACTCTATTTATTGATCCTCACTGGATGGCTATGTCCATGCCTTGGATCTAGATTATTGTATACTCTGTTATGGATGGTTGTGCCCATGCCACATATATCATGTATTCGAGACATCAATTGTACTTCTCTACGCAGGTTTTCCGACAGCGGTGTTTTCAGTTGGACACGTTCTCGTAAAGCATTTCACCCCTCTCTCTCTCTCGGGCCTCATGCTTTAGGGGGCATCTGTTACACAGCAATTTGTCACTGTCCCTGCAATTCCCCATCCCACACAATTGGAGGGCTCATTTCGTGACCTGTGAGCAGTGACATAACTTGAAAACACTTTCATGGCATTCCCCTAAACATGTACTCTCATCGCCCTGAAGACAACTCCTTGTGAAAAACCTAAAAACACCCCTTTTTGCATTGGCGCAGGTAGCCAGTTCATTACCCGCGCCAATGGGGGAAATCCTTCAAAGAGGGCGTGCCAATTGGTGCTCTGTCCCAGAGTCGCACCCGCGCCAGCCATTTTAAGGAGTGTTTTTTAAAAATAAATGGCAGAAGATTCGTCCTAACTAATCCAGGAACTGGTATCTAATTTGACTTGGGAGGTTTGGCTCCGGATCTCCATGTAGAGGAAGTGGTTTGCCACCTCTCATGGAAGCTTCCTTGAGGATAGGGCCAATCCCATGATTATAGGGATCCCAACTCCCCTTCCTCCATCTATAAAAGCTTGCTCATCTCATTTGCGAGCTAGTCTCCAAGTTCCCAAGAGCCTAATGCTGCAAGAGCTTTGATCCATTCCCTTAAGGCCAAATCCAAGCAAGGAGATCATTGTCGACACATCCGGAGAGAGAGGCTTGTCCCATCCCTGACAGGCTTTATCGAGACACGTTCTGCTGACGACCCTCCGAAGGAGAATTCAGCGTCAGAGCTATGGTTGTATTCTTCTTTTGATTAATTAATGATAAGCGAATATTGGTTATGGTTCCACTCCTGTTCTTTATGATGATCATGAGTTATGTCTTCTTTGACTGACATATAGTTGCATGCACTGGATTTTACGCTTGCGTTTGTTTTGTTTCTTGCGTGTGCAGGTGTCCGATCACGGAGATCGTGAGGATTGTGATCTGCCGGAGCTAAGGAACGGGAGCGCTACTTTCTCTACAAGCGACAACGTTGGATTCCAGGTAAGCCTTCATCTCTAGTTGGTTTATTTGCAATTAGGAACCTACACTATAGCGTGAACGATTGTTGCTAGACCCGGTCTGGGCTAGTAGGGATCGCCTCTGTCCGCAGAGGGGATTTACCTCCATAACAATGCGACACACAACGATTTGTCACCTTCCACGCAATTCCCCATCCCACAACATTGGAGGCTCATTTCGTGACCTTGAGCGGTGACATAACTTGAAAACATTTTTCTTGGCATTCCTAAACATGTACTCTCATCGCCCTGGAAGACAACTCCTTGTGAATAACCCTTTAAAAACACCCCTTTTTGCATTGGCGCGGGTAGCCGGTTCATTACACAGGTGCCAATGGGGAAATCCTTCAAGGCGTGCCAATTGGTGCTTTGTCCCCGAGTCGCACCCGCGCCCGGCCATTTTAACGAGTGTTTTTTTTTAAATAAATGGAGGAAGCTTCGTCCTAAGCATCCAGGAGCTGGTATCTAATTTGAGTTGGGAGGTTTGGCTCAGGATCTCCATGTAGAGGAAGTGGTTTGCCACCTCTCATGGAAGCTTCCTTGAGGATAGGGCCAATCCCATGATTATAGGGATCCCAACTCACCTTCCTCCATCTATAAAAGCTTGCTCATCTCATTTGCAAGCTAGTCTCCAAGTTCCCAAGAGCCTAATTTTGCAAGAACTTTGATCCATTCCCTTAAGGCCAAATCCAAGCAAGGAGATCATTGTCAAGACATCCGAAGAGAGAGGTTTGTCCCATCCCTGACAGGCTTTATCAAGACGCGTTCTGCTGACGACCCTCCGAAGGAGAATTCAGTGTCAGAGTTATGGTTGTATTCTTCTTTTGATTAATTAATGATAAGCGACTATTGTTTATGGTTCCACTCTTGCTCTTGATAATGATCATGAGTTATGTCTTCTCTGATTGACATATATTTGTATGCACTGGATTTTACGCTTGCGTTTGTTTTGTTTCTTGCGTGTGCAGGTGTCCAATCATGGAGATCGTGAGGATTGTGATCTTCCAGAGCTAAGGAACGGAAGTGCTACCTTCTCTACGAGCGACAACGTTGGATTTCAGGTAAGCCTTCATCGCTAGTTGGTTTATCTGCAATTAGGAACCTATAGTATAGCATGAACGATTGTTGCTAGACCCGGTCTGGGCTAGTAGGGATCGCCTCTATCCGCAGAGGGGATTTACCTCCACAACAAATTTGCGACTCCGCTGGGGATTGTTGGCTTGTTGTTGTTATGCTTTGTAAGCTACAGACGGAGCCTGAAGTTAGCCAGATAGCCTTCGAAACACTATTTCTCTTCATTAGCGAATTAGATCAATGCTGCTTTAGTCAATCTCCGGTTTAGTTTATGAACTGAACACTTGGAGTATTGTCTTGTCTTTCAGTCGATTCTTGATTTTGCTTTCTTGATCAGCTCTTTTGGATAGCTCTTTTCTGAGTGTTTGGCTTTTGGTTCAGCCCCAGAGGATCAGATTTGAGCTCTGTTTTTCCGAGTTTTCATCCTTTCATGGTTGGCTTGATTGGCACGGTTTCCACCCTAACAGTCGCGCCAATTGGCGTGGGTTGTCGGTTCATCACCTTGCGCCATCCCACGTACGGCGCGGATTGCGACCGGGGCCGGTCGCACCATCTCTTGTAGGTGCTAGGGTTTACCCTTGTTCGAAAGTTTCTTTTGGTTAATACTTTGCTTCTGGGTTTGTTTTAGATTCTGCTTGAAGTGGTGAGTCTAGTCTTGGTTGGGAGATTTTTTTTTTTTTTTCATTTTCAGGCGTTGGCGCTTGTTTTCAGTTAGCAACCTACGCCAATTGGTCATTGGCTCTAGTTGTCAGTGAGAAAGTCGTGCTAGTTGGCGCTAGTTGTCAGTGACAAATTCGAGCCAATTTCAGGGTGTGTGAAAATTGAGACTTTTTCCCTGAATCCTTCACCAGTGTGTCTTTCCCTTCCGATCTTTTCTCTATATTAGCATAGATTACATTGCTCATTGTTTGAAATGTCTTCTCTCCATGATTGCTTGATGTAAAAGGGATGAATGCCTTGTTTTGATCTCTTTCTTTGGAAGTCCTCTTTGTGTTTGACCTCATATGTCTCGTCGCCTTTGAGGGATTTCGTGACAAAGTGTTTGAAACAACGATTGCATTCTTAGTGTTTGTTTACATCTCTTTTGCATTCATCCTTCATTAAGAAGATTTGTGTTTATTTAGTTTTCTTCTCAAAGTGTTCTTTTTGTTAAAATGCATTAGATCACATTGCATTGAAGAGTATTTTGATATTTATCATTGAACTTAGATCACATTGTTTAATGATTGAAAGCTAAAAATCGCTTTGAGTGTATTCTCTTTCGTTGAAAGCATGCATTAAGTAGATTCTCATTTCATCAAAAAATGCATTGAGTGAATTCTTATTATTTGAAAAGGAAAAATGAAATTGTGCATAGATTACAATTGCATAGTTTTCAAAAAAGAGGATTTTGCATAGATCACATTGCATTGTTTGCATTGTTGAATGTTTGAAATTACTTTTGGATAGTGAAAGTCATCTAGTTTGGAAAAAGCTTCATTTTCGGTGTTGTTTGTTGCATCATTGTTTGAAGCTCTTCCCTTAACTAGATAGCATTCATCGAATTGAAAAGTTTTCTTTCTCCTTATAGCTACATATAGGAGATTGTCATATGACACTCGCTGGGGCCTTTGTGAAACATAATTGAAGATAAACATTAAAATTTATTCAATTTACACTAAGGAAGCATTGATACATTAACGAAATATTTGAGTCTGAACTGAACGGTTTAGGTGTCTTTAAACCTAGTAGTTTTCGTTCGCCTCTCGACTTTAGACAGCACTAGTATGGACTTGTGCTCCCCGTACCGTCGTGTATATAAAGGGAGACCCCCCTAGGTTGCTATCCTTTATCCGTAGGAAGCCGATTCTGCCACCTTATACCCGTGATACACCAGACATAGCATTGGGGAAATTGCCTGCACGTACGTTAAGTCCTTGGTTGATTTCTCTTTCATTTTGAAACCAAGGTGTACATTGAAGTTCACAGTTATTTGGTACACCCTTTGCCTAGTATTCACGAGCGAGTCATTTCGATCTTTTCTGACTCATTAAATTTGAAAATATCATCAAGCGCTTGTCCTTTCACGCTTGTTTCCAAACTGAAAGAGATAGAGTCACCTTTTTCCTATTTCTCGACTCTTAAAATATGAAACAACAGAGTTTTTTTTCAATGTTTTAAAAATTAACTACCCACGAAATATTCCCAGTTAAAGTTAGTTTCCTTCGGGTGTTGTGTTGAGTTGTTTCTAATGGCAACTTTTCCAGAGTTCACCAACCAAGGAATCCCCTCTGATGGGAATCCTGGTCCTTTTCCTCCTTTTGGAAATGTTGGTGCTCCTTATATGGCAATGTTGTCCCTTCCTGGGTTAACTGTTGGGTTGCCTGTTTGGATGTTTTCAACCTCTGTGGTCCCGAATGTCTCGGCTACTGTTCAATCAGTTCCTCTGCCTGAACAACATCATGTTGACTCCAAGGTGGACCTCTCCCCTTCTTCGCCTATTTCTGCGTCCTCCTCTTCTACTTCGCCTAGTGAAAGTCTGGATTCAAGTAACCAGGTGGCTAAGAAGAAGAAGAAGAAGAAGACAAAGAAGAAGAAGTTAGATAAAGGAGAGGCTAGCTTTGCAGCTATTACGCCTAAGATGCCTCCTCTTGATAAACCTCCCAACCCTCCGCGAAAATTCAAGTTCCCTTGCATGTTGTGCACGAGAGACCATCTTCTTCGAGATTGCCCTGGCATCCCCAAGGTGATCGAAGTATGGTACAACGGTCGCCTGCCGTTGCCTTTGGCTTCTGGGAGTCAGGTTGGGAGCACGTCTTCAACTGGTGCTGGTAAGGCTCTTAAGAACTAGGGTAAGATCACCAATCCCTGTAAGTTGTGTGAAGGGCACCATGCCATTCACCTTTGTCCATATATGGATGAAGCCAAGAGAGTTCTGGACAACTCGATTGTTTCTACACCATGCCTTCCAGCTGGTTATAAACAAATTTATTTGAGCCCTCCGCCAGCTGATCCTACGATTGGCCAAGAGTCATCCTTGGTCGATCCCGCTCCCTCGGAAATTGAAATCCAGGAATCCATTCCTGAGCAAACATTGGTTGTGGGATCGGTTGAGCTAGCCTCGTCTACAGTGCACCAGGACTTTTTCGTTGAGAGTGGACCTCACACCCCTCAGGTTCTTCTTGTTTCTTCAGATTCTTCAGACTTGGAGAAAGATTCTTCTGTCCCTATACCTCAAGAAGTTTCTCCCCCGCCTCTCGTGATGGAGGTCCTGGGGGATACTCCTCCCGCCTTCGAGATGGAGATCGTGGAGGATGCTCCTTCTTCTTCCGTAACACCAGGGGAATACCATCTCAGTTCGATGGTAGCCCCTCCAAGTAGTTTGGTCGCTTCCTTTGATTGGAGTCGATTTACAGGATACCACCTTCCGTCTTATGTGCCTTTCGAGATCACAGTAGAGGCTTTTGGTCTGGTCGTACCCAGCACCATTATAGACGAAGGCACGTCTGTTAGTGTTCTATCCTCAACTACTTGGAAAGCTTTTGGCTCGCCGCCGCTTGCACCTATTACACAGAATCTGTTGGCATTTAACAGAAGAACGAGTCAACCCTTAGGGATCCTCCCAAGGTTACCTGTTACTTTGGGAGGTAAAACCGTCCATATGGACATGATGGTTGTTCCAGGCCCCTTGGATTTCAATCTGCTTTTGGGGCGCGATTACACCTATGCCATGGGAGCGCTCGTCTCCTCCCTTTTTCGTGTGGTTTGTTTTCCACATGAAGGACGGATCGTGACCATTGATCAGCTTTTGTTCTTTGGTCCTAATGTGGCAGCTGGTACGCCATCATCCCTTCCTGGTTTTTATCCACCCATTGTATCTGCCCCACCACAGGTCAACTATGTGGCTACCTACCCCGTGCTTGTACTCAGTGATGATGTTGTCTTGCATAGTGTGCTGGGGGCATTGGGTCCTGACTTCCAGGATGTTTTCCTTCCATCGAGAGTGGAACTCTTGGAAGCGATGACTTCTTGTTCCTTATGATGAGGTCGGTCGGAGCATGGTTCTTTTCTTGTGTCAAGCTCCTTAAAAAATGAAACCGGGACTGGTCGGAGCAGAGTTCCTTGTCTTGTGTCAAGCTCCTTAAAAAATGAAACAAGGTTTTCGAAGCATAGTTCATTTTCTTGTGTCAAGCTCCTTAAACCATGAAACAAGGTGTCGGAGGATAGTTCTTTTAATGTGTCAACCTCATTAAAATAATGAAACACATTCCCGTTCAATTCGAGTCTTTGATACGATCTCGTAAAATCCCAGTCGAGTCTTTCTCTTGATCTCGTAACTTGAACCTTCACTCCATTTGCCTTTCATATGGATTGAAGCTTGGGGGGCATGTACCTCGAATTGAGTCACCATGCTGGGGGCATGCTTAATTTTTCAAGCATAGTTTGTTTCTGTTTCAAGCTTGTGTAAAAATGAAACCAACTTCAAGAAGAGTTTCCTAATTTCAAGCTTGTGTAAAAATGAAACCTTTCCCATTTTACCTCTTGTGATTTCCATCTTATCAGCCTGTTTTTTCCATATGAGCCTTGGTTTTTTCACTCCATCGTCGCTATCTGCTTGACCGATCATATGCCTTCACTTGGTTGTCTTACCCATTCCTGAGGAACCGCTGCGATGAGTGGTATTGTTAGCCAGCCTCTTAACCTTTACTTTTTCTGAGTAGTTCCACCATCACCAGAACCAGTTGCTACCCTTTATACCACTCGTTCCTCCAGGAAGAGTCATCTTTCAGCGCTTTTCTAACTCTCTAAACATGAAAATATTGTCGAGTCCCTTGTCGTTTCGATCTCGTTAAAGTGGCTACGAATCGACATCTACCCAGTATACGTTTACCCCTTTTTCGGGCTAGGATAGATTATTTACGAAAAAGGAATACCCTAGCCTATTGCAACTAGGAGGTTTTCTTAGATATTGTTTTCTACCTTTTCGGGTCTGAGGAACTATTTACGAAAAGGGACCGTTGCAGTTTAATTTTCCACTGTCTTTTCAAATTCTTTAAACATGAAAAGATGTCGAGTTCTTCCTTTGTCAGACTTGTTAAATCCTGATGACATTGGATTCAGTCGTAATGACGGTATTCGAGTCACTCATTCCTAGGGCTCGTTAAATGTACTAGGATGGATTCGTCCGAACGAAGAACTTATATTACAAGCATATGTTATCCCCTTCAAGCTTGTTATCAAAATAATTGGGGTACTCGCCAGAAATGGTGGGGGAAAATGGAACCACAATCATTGTCGTGTCAGCAGTATGTCGCTCTTGAACATGGCACTTGTCTGCATTCGTGTCGGGTTGGGGACATCTCATCTCGTTTGTTCACTTGCCTCCGTGGGTTTGGGTAATCCATTTTGACCTCTCATCTTCTCTTTGCCTCATCACCATGACCTTTGATCCGTTGATGTCAAATACTACCAAGCTCACTGTCATGTCGTTTATATGTTCAAGAGAAGTTGACCTCTGCAAGTATCAACCTTCCTTTGATTCTCATCTGATCCTGATTCACAAAAACATTATGTTCCTCTGTCTCATGTCGATGATGTGGGAAACACTATGGCCCACCTTCGATCAAGGTCACTTCCTGTCAACTTCAGCTCATTATCTAGGAAGATGATCTAGAGACTCCCTTCTAGTACCTTGGAGCCTGCATGCCTCAATGGCAGGTTCTTCGCATTCGACGTGAGGTTTTCATCATTGGCCTCTGATCGAGTGATTCTGCGGGTGTTCGACGTCAGCTCATTGTTCACATGCCGTAGATTTTACATGTAGTACCTTGAGGACCATTGGCATTAATGGTGCTACCTCTCACATCTGTTAACAGCTTTCATCATTGGCTGGTAATCAGGCGATGTTCTTGCATGTTCGACTTCAGCTCACATATTCGCATGCTTGAACTTGTACTTTGTTCGGGTCGAGATGGAGCACAAGACCCTGGATTCCTGTCTGTTATGATCCAGGCTGTGATTTTGTGGATTATCATGATTAGTTACATGACTCACTGATTGGATGGCTGCGACTATACCTGAGTCTATTTATTGATCCTCACTGGATGGTTGCGTCCATGCCTTGGATCTGGATTATTGTATACTCTGTTATGGATGGATGTGCCCATACCACATATATCATGTATTTGAGATATCAGTTGTACTTCTCTACGTAGGTTTTCCGACGGCGGTGTTTTCAGTTGGACACATTCTCGTAAAGCATTTCACCCCTCTCTCTCTCTTGGGCCTCATGCTTTAGGGGGCATCTGTTACACAGCAATTTGTCACCATCCCTGCAATTCCCCATCCCACACAATTGGAGGGCTTATTCTGTGACTTGTGAGCAGTGACATAACTTGAAAACACTTTCATGGTATTCCCCTAAACATGTACTTTCATTGCCCTGAAGACAACTCCTTGTGAAAAACCCTAAAAACACCCCTTTTTGCATTGGCGCGGGTAGCCAGTTCATTACCCGCGCCAATGGGGGGAATCCTTCAAAGAGGGCGCGCCAATTGGCACTCTATCCCAGAGTCGCACCCGCGCCAGCCATTTTAAGGAGTGTTTTTTAAAAATAAATGGCGGAAGTTTCGTCCTAACTGATATAGGAACTGGTATCTAATTTGAGTTGGGAGTTTTGGCTCCGGATCTCCATGTAGAGGAAGTGGTTTTCCACCTCTCATGGAAGCTTCCTTGAGGATAGGACCAATCCCATGATTATAGGGATCCCAACTCCCCTTCCTCCATCTATAAAAGCTTGCTCATCTCATTTGCAAGCTAGTCTCCAAGTTCCCAAGAGCCTAATGCTGCAAGAGCTTTGATCCATTCCCTTAAGGCCAAATCCAAGCAAGGAGATCATTGTTGAGACATTCGAGGAGAGAGGTTTGTCTCACCCCCGACAAGCTTTTTCGAGACGTGTTCCGCTGGTGACCCTCCGAAGGAGAATTCAGTGTCAGGGTTATGGTTGTATTCTTCTTTGATTGATTAATGATAAGCGACTATTGGTTATGGTTCCACTCTTGTTTTTTATTATGATGATGAGTTATGTATTCTCTGACTGACATATAGTTGCATATACTGGATTTTACGCTTGCGTTTGTTTTGTTTCTTGCGTGTGCAGGTGTCCGATCACGAAGATTGTGAGGATTGTGATCTGCCGGAGCTAAGGAACGGGAGTGCTACTTTCTTTACAAGCGACAGCGTTGGATTCCAGGTAAGCCTTCATCTCTAGTTGGTTTATTTGCAATTAGGAACCTGCACTATAGCGTGAACGATTGTTGCTAGACCCGGTCTGGGCTAGTAGGGATTGCCTCTGTCCGCAGAGGGGATTTACCTCCACAACATTTTCTATGTACAATCCCTCTTCTTTGTGAGGGGAGGAAGTGCATGGGTATTCCTCTCCTTATTGAAACCTTCTATAGTTCTCACTGCAGCTTCCTTCTTCTTGAAACCCTCTTAGAGTTTCATTGTCTTCTTCCTCCTTGGTCTATCTAACCTCTTTGGAGAGGCTCTTCTTAGATCTGAAAATAGATGAGAAGATATTAATTCTCTCCATAATTCTAATATATTCTTCTTCTCTTTATTCATCTGATATCTGGATCTCACAGGCTGATCCAGAGATCATGCTCTGATACCACTGTAATATCCCAAAAGAGGGATTTTCTACAACAATGAGAATACCCTAAGGTATTCCAGAGTTGGAGATGCATACCTATGACTGATGACAGATGTTATAGTGCATATACTTCAATAATATGATTAGAAGAATCTTTACTTCACTTTTGGAATCAAAAGGGTGGGGAAAAGAGGTGATTTATGCCCTAAAATGAGTGTATTCAGAAATATGTGTAAAAATAAGGGAAATTGCTATAGGATATTTTAGCTTAGACCGTGTGGGACTCCCATGTCAAATTTCAGGTCAAAAAAATGATCGTAGCTATATTAAACAGTTCCTCCAATCCCGAGTAGGCTTTAAAACTCTGATTTCCCATGACTTAATGTACATGCAGAAGTTTTTAAAGCTAAATCAGCGTAATTTTATGAAGGAATTATATGAAATATGTTTATAAAATCATGGAATTAGATCTGCGGCAAGACTTTACATGGAATCATGATCTGCGACAGAGATTTTACATGGATAAACCCTCAAGATTGAGGTGCTGCAAGACTGGAAATTACCAAGAAAGATAGACAGCGTAATTTTCTAAAGACTAAAGCACTGATATATTATATCTTAGATATAGAACAGATCTATGCATGAAAATACAGATCTATTACATATCTGGAAGCCAAAGAGGCTATTTATTACACTCCCCTTGGGGATTTCAGCAATACATGAAAGTATAGGAGTAGATCTGAGTTTTAATACAGAAAATATGCACAATGATTTAGGAAACCTGAAGCATATACTTCAGTGAATGAATCAGATCTGAAACATACATGGATTTTTTGGCTAATCCATGGATCACCACAGTGCAAGGAGAGTTCCTTTACACCAGAGATCTTGTCTCCAAAACAATACCAAAACCTCTGAAACACTACTCCACAAAATTTACGCAGATCGGGGAGAGAAAATGCGTAGTTGATTATAATATACACTTTGGCCTGATACCAAGATCTGAAACTAAAGGTCAAGTAGCAGATGCACTCTTCCAGGAGGTTAAATGACACACTCACTGAGAACAGCCGCCAATACAAGCTATATCTGAGAAGATCTAGTCTCCACTTGCTACAGCTCACTTAGACAATGAAACCCTCACTGGATTTACACTGACAAAGAGAGATGGAGCTTGGCCATATGCTAGATAGTGGAAAAGAAGCACAAACCCTCCAAGAGCTACTCAATGGAAGGATAGAGAACCCCTAAATAGGAGATCCTCACTAGTCTCTTGTTAAAACGCCCAGAGAACTAGAATTTGTCTAAGCAGACATAATTCTCCAAAATAATAATATATTCAACAAACCTCTCTTGAGCCTTCTCCTTCCTTTTATAGGATGAGTATGTGAAAAACCCTAAACCACCTCCAAAACTTTAGCTCCTTTCACATGAAGCCCCTCCATCTAAAACTGCATTGAGCCTCTAGATGGTTCAATGAATCTAAATAGAATTGAGATTGGTCCTATTGGCCCAGTCAATTGTCTCAATCCTATTTCACACACAAGTGGATTTTATTACAATGGCCCAGATTTATCCTTTTTCACATTGGGCATGTATTTATTCTTTGATCTAAGGAGTTTTACATGTCCTCCATTAGTCATTTATTCAAAAACATGAAAAGAAAAGTAAAACAAGGAAAAATTGAATATTCGTATTAGCTTGGGCTAATTTAGGAATATTACAATGAATCCCCCAGAGGGTTTCAACATGGAGAAAGTTTCGACACTTCACATTTATGGTGTGAGAAATCAATAGTATAGTCTTCTTCACAACGCTCCACCATGCCCACATTCCTATCAATAGGAAATGAGGTGGGAGGGCCACAAAGAGAGGAAAATATTGGTGATTATTTCTTATAATATGAATCTCAATCTCATAGGTTCAAGGAGCACCTGAACTTCCAAGAGTTTTGTCGGATCAAGGATAGTAGAAGGCCCAACAGTCACAATAGAAGTGGAGGGTACATATAGAACCATGATCTGCAGCGTACTATGGGTAGGTTCCTGTTTCCCTCTTATAATGGGTCACCCAAGTGCAGAGCCAAGGCTTTTGTAGAGAATTTGGATACTTATTTTCAACTTAACCGAGTTTCAGAGATGGAGACCATCAAGAGAGAAGCACTGCACCTAGAAGGTGAAGCACATGAGTGGTGGTTTCATGGCCTATCTACACTAGGGCATGCTATTGTTACTACTTATGCAGAATTCACCCAGATATTGGTGGAGAGATTTGACCCCAAGAATCCAAAACGACATTTTTTTTAGCTAACCAAGCTCAAGCAAACAGGAGATCCAAAGACTTACATCTCTGAATTTCTAAAGCTCTCATTCATGGTATCTAACTTGTCTGTAGCTAGGAGGGTGTGCATGCTTATTGATGGGTTAGTAGAACCATTGCATGGGTTGGTGAAATCCACTAGACCAACTACGCTCCAAGAGGCTATTGAGAGAGCTAGATATCTACAGCATGCTTTGCCCAAAGCAAAAGCCCCTTTTCAGGAGAAGTTCTCTTCTCAAGCAAAGGGTAAACATGTGAAGTTTCTTCCTTTAAGGATAATCATGAGAAGAGACCTATTGATGATGATGTCCAGGGAGATCTAAGAAGGAGAAAACTTTGCTTCACTTGCCAAGAGCCATGGGTACTGGGACATTGGTGTGCTATGGGAAAGGCACATTATATTAAGCTATTCTCTAATGGGTAAAAGGAGAAATCAGAAGGCTTTGGGAAGGATACTAGGGTTGTAGCATCAGGGGAAGTTGCACCACCAATAGGAGGTATGGAGGGAGCATTTTCACCAACTGGAGGGACTCTTGCAGCTTTGTGGGCAGTTCCCAAGTATCTAACATTGAGAGTCAGAGGCACTATTCAGGGGCAGAGAGTATCGGTGTTGATAGACAGTGGGGCTACCCATAACTTTATTGATACTCAATCAGTGCAGATGAGGGGCATTCACATGGAATATTTTGAGGGCTTCTCAGTTTTGGTTCCAAGAGCTAGAACCATGTAGTGTGCCAAATATGTTTCAGCATTAACTATCACTATGGGAGCCTACACATTGACAGACCACTTCTTTGTGGTTGATATTCCAGACACTAATGTGATATTGGTTGTTCATTGCTTGATCACCTTGGGGAAGGTTACCACATATTGGGAAACCTTGGAGATGAAATGGATAGAGAAGGGGGGTGGTAAGCCTCAGAAGATCAAAGGCATACACACCTATCCACCCCAGGTTGTCTCAACACACAGGATGGAGGTTGATTTGCATAGAGGGTACATAGAATGGGTAGTAGAACTGTGTATGTCAGAGGCAAGAGGTAAGAGTGCATTGGTACACCCGGATGTGCAATCTATTCTAGACTGTTATTCTACAGTATTTGGAGATATTCCACCAGGAAATCCACCTGAATGAGGATTTGAACACAGTATTGAGTTGGAGCAGGGGATCTAAGCAGTGATCACCACACCCTATAGGCATTCGAAATCCTACAGGGATGATATTGAAAAATCCATTCAAGAGCTCTTGGCTTTAGGACATATTCGACCTAGCACTAGTCCTTTTTCTTCTTTAGTAGTCCTAGTGAAGAATAAGGATGGCAGGTTGCGGATGTGCATTGACTATAGGGCCTAGAACAAGAAAGAAATGAAGAACCAATATCCAATCCCCAGGATCAATGAGTTGATGGATGAGCTAAGGGGATCCAAGTACTTTTCAAATATTGATTTGAGGTTGGGGTACCATCAAATCATAGTGAGGAACCAAGATATCCCCAAGACCACATTTAGATGCCACTATGGCCATTTTGAGTTCTTGGTGATGCCCTTTGGGCTAACAAATGCTTCTACAACTTTCCAGTCTCACATGAACCAAATTTTTCATGGTCAATTGAGGAATTTTGTATTGGTATTCTTTGATGACATTATTATTTACATCCGCACATGGGGAGAGCATCTACAGCATATTGAGGCAGTATTACGCATTCTTGAGGAGTAGAAATTCTATGCTAACCTCTCCAAGTGTGAGTTTGGAATCATAGAGATGATTTATTTGGGCCACATCATTGGATTAGATGCAGTGAGAGTTCATGAGGAGAAGATTCGTGCTATCAGAGATTGTCCTGAGCCAAATAATTTCACAGAACTTCAGGGGTTTTTAGGCATTTGTACCTACTACCAAAAGTTTTTTAAAGGGTTCTCTCAACTAGCAGCACCACTTAAAAATTTGACCAAGAAGAGAGCCTTTAGTTGGACAGCCACAGCGCAAAGAGCCTTTGATAGGCTCAAGGAGGTGATGAGTAGTTGCTCGGTGTTGGTTTTACAATATTTCACCCAGCCCTTTGTGCTAGAATGTGATGCTTTAGGAGAGGGAATTGGAGCAGTTTTGATGCAAGGGGGACACCCCATAGCTTTTGAGATTCAGAAGTTACTGCCACATGAGAGATTGTATTTTATATATGATAAGGAGATGTTGGATTTCATGCATGCCTTAGCCAAATCCTGGCAATATTTGGTGGGTAACAGATTCCAAGTGAAGACTGATCATAATAGTCTTCGATTCTTCCTTTAGCAAAAGCAGTTGTAGGAGAGGTAGCAGAAATGGGTGAGAAAGATCCAAGCATATGACTTTAACATTGAATATTTCAAGGGGAAGAGAAATTTAGTGGCAGATGCTCTATCTCGGAGGCCAGCAACATTGTCTTTGATGAGTATGGATACAGATTGGAAGGCCCAGCTGTTAGTGGAGTATTCCAAAGACCGCTCTGCATGTGAGATCCTAGATGGATAAATGACTGATGAGAGGTTTAGAGTTATGGATGAGGTCATCTATTATCGAGACTGGATCTTCTTGACTAGAGATTCTAGACTCAAGAAGAATATTTTTCAGGCATCACATGATTCACCACTTTCCGAACATCAAGGATTCACCAAGACATACTAGGCCATTCGGGAGAGATTCTCATGGAAGGGTTTCAAGGAGGATTTGCTCCAACAGATCAGGGAGTGCATAGTTTTCCAGCAGAAAAAAAATGATAACACAACCATCCTGCAGGATTTTTGCAGCCACTCCCTATTCTAGAAGGAAAATGGGAGAGTATTTCCATGGACTTCATCACTGGTCTACCTACAGTTCAGGGTAAGGATTGTATCTTTGTATTTGTTGATTGACTAACAAAGTATTCACATTTATTTGCTATTTATGCATGATATATTTCTTCACAGGTATCCGAGCTCTTCATTAGATATGTCTTTAGACTCCATGGTCTTTCAAAGACCATAGTCAGCGATCGGGATAGCCGCTTCATGGGTGGTTTTTGGGAGGATATTTTTCGGTTAGTGGGTACTGAGTTAACACCGAGTACCATTTATCACCCACAGACCGATGGACAGACAAAGATAGTAAATAAGTGGCTGGAAGGCTACTTGCAAAACTATGTTTCAGGGTAGCAAAGAGCATGGTTATGCTGGCTCCATTTGGGGGAGTATTTCTACAACACAACTTTTCACATGTCCATCAACATGACCCAATTTCGGGCTCTTTATGGGTATGATGCTCTATCATTTTCTGATGTGATGTTTGGAGCAAGCAAGGCTCCTAGAGCCAAGGAGTGGATTCAAGAGAGTCAAGATATACTCCAAGCCCTCAAGGATAGCATTGCTACATCCCATAATCAATAGAAGTTATATGCAGAACGTGGTTGAATAGAGAGGTAGTTTGAGGTTGATGATTTGGTCTATCTCTGTCTCCAACCATATAAACAGTCTACACTAAAGGAGAAGGGGGCTGAAAATCTTAAGCCTCGGTTCTATGGGCCATACAGGGTGATCCTTCATGTTGGGGAAGTAGCATATGAGTTGGAGCTTCCCATTGGGAGCAAGATCCATAACATGTTTCATGTATCATGCCTCAAGAAGGCCATTGGACAACATATGGTTTCCACCATGGATCTCCCACCTATTGATGATGAGGTCCATCTGGTTTTACAACCGGAGACTATCTTGGATACCCGGGATAGGCAACTAATAAACAGGGTGATTAGAGAATATTTGATTCGATGGAGGAATCTACCAAATGAGGATGCCACTTGGGAAGGAGAGAAGATTTTTCAGCATCCTTATTTACTGTTGCTTGAGGACAAGCAACCTTTGGGATGGGAGGACTGTAATATTCCCAATTAGATTTTAGCTAGTTGGAATATTATATTTTGCTTCTATTCATAACTTAGATGAATAATTGGGTAAAGAGACCCTTAAATCTCTTTATTAGGAATAAATCCACTTCTAGTATGAATGTGGATCAATTTAGATAGCTTAAATAAAGCAACCCTTGGTGCGAATGGGATCAATGCATGTATATTGGGTCAAGGTTTACCAAATCAACAGTGCTGCCATAGAAGAGAGTGGAGCTAGTGGGGACAGCACAGTTATGGAGGAGGAGTATTTGCATGAAAGTAGCATCTTTAATGAGTGGGGCCAAGGGTGAGGAAGCTCACCAAGAATATAAGGAAGGTGATGGCAACCATGGATGGCATTCATATTATTGTTTATGTTTTGGTCTTATGACTTCTTGCATGCTTCATTTGTTTAGCATAGTTTGTTGTATTGTTTAGTACAAGGGTGTTTCCGAGTGGAAATCCCACACTCTTCCTCGGGGGACTTCGAGTGCGCACCTAGGAGAGGTATTCTGAGCTTCATTTCCACCATCTGGGATTGGGCCAAGTAGCTTCCTTCATCCACTGCACAGTCTCCTTCAGGAACTACATTATTTTGCAGGGTAGTGCTATGGAGGGTTGACAACCTAGTTTGTGAGCTAGTTTCCTAGTGAGGGGAGTAGCCCTTCACCCGGAAAGATAGAGAGGAGAATTTACAACCATTTTCTTTTCATATAAGCCATATTCCAACAGTTCTCCAATGATATAACATTATTCAACCATAGAGTTGCAGTCTTTACTTTTTGCATCTTTTGTATTTCAAGAAACCATTTCTGGGTTGTCTCGGGATTGTGCTCGAGAGTCTAGTTCTCTATTATCAGCACCCTTTAAGCATCATATTAGTATATATACTTGTTTCCATTTTCTATCTATAGTAACCCTCACTGGGACTATACTTTCATGTACTCCGGCATTTTGTATAGTAGCAACATTTCTGGTTTTAGTGTATTTCGGCATTGGAGGCTTGATTGCCTAGTTTGAGTGATTTGTTCCTCAACATATTGTACTTATTTTCTGTTGTGATACATAATATAATGGATATATGATTTTCTCATGTGTTTGTATTGATATTTATTGTACATTCCAGTTTTATGTTCAATATTGTTGTTTTTTCCTAATTTGGAATATTACAAAGAACCAGCATACAAAATTGTGCACTGACAACAAGCCTTACCTGAAAAGCATGTGCAACAACAAGAAGGTCATGGATACTTACCATAGAAAGTGCCAGAATGGATTGCTCAAGCTAAATTTAAATTTCATCCTGATACACAGAAAGATGTACTTGAAACCTAAAATCATCTATAAATGACACACATCCATTCATGCACAACCCTAGATCCAACGGAAGTGGGGTAAAACATTGCCTATTTGTAGATATATTTTTCATATAGGATCCGTCAATCCATATGGTAATCTCATCATGATGTTGAGGATGATTAATTTCATGGAATGGGGAAAATAAGCGTCCTCTAGGGTAAGTTGAGATGCTCGAGAATCCAAGTGCAGAAATCCTAATTTTTGAAACCCTAGTTTGAAGTTGTCCCTGGGTTTTGTTGGGGACGTGAGGACCTGATGAAACCATCAAAAGGGGCTGAAGTGCCTCACCTCCCTGGGAAAACTCTAGACCTTCCAATGGGGAGCTTTCAAACTTTGGTGGTTTTGTGAGATCAACTAGCGAATGCACGTGGCCATTATTTGTGGTGACTGGACAACTATCGGCGAGCGTATTATTAATTCGGTCAAATGTTTGCGAACTGAAAATTTGACAGACCAACATATCAGATTCTTTAGATTTCCCAGGATGAGATAAATTCACCGGAATATTTTTAGGAAATATAGAGGTTTTTAAAACATCACATGCTTTCATATGACTGCAACCTGTACTGAATGGGAGAAAACCAAAAATATTATAGACAATGGCCAGTGTTTTCCTTCCAGTGGATAAATTAGAGTATAGATGTTGTTTCATTTCAGCTATTAGGGGATAGAAATATTTGCTCAGAGAAACATCCCTTGAATCGAAGGCTTGCCCAGATGCGCTGACATCTGGCATGGTTATGCTGAGAGGAGTGTGGTGCATAGAAACCGTAATTTTAGAAACCCTAATTTGAGAAACTCTAGTTTGACTTGCTTCAGGGGTCCCATTAGGATCGTGAGAACCTGAGATAATCGTAAGTGGAATCTGAATTGCCTTAACTTCCTGATGGGTCCCTGAATCATCAAAAAGGGAATAATTGAATTTTTGTGGCTTCATAGGGTCAACAAACGGATATGAATAACAGTCACCAGAGGTGTGATTGAATATGTTTTCAGCTAAATAATGATCATGGAGCCAACAATTTGATCAAGTTGAGTACCTGGTACATTAGGATCTTCTAGGGTTAAAAATGGGTATGAATCAGTAAGAGAAATATCTTTACATTTATGGTACATATGGTCACTTTCTCGGTCGTTTAAATATTTTGGCTGAAAAATATCAAAAATAAGAGATTCATCAATTTTGCAATGTGATTGTGAAACATCGCCTGCGTGTTCATGACTATTGTCGACACTAGTATAAGACAGTACTGAATGATTTGAAGAAATTACTGGTGTGGAAGACTTAAGAAATGAATCAGGGAATAATGGATGAAATGATTCGGGTGCGACGGTACCAACCATACAAGTATTTTCATCTAGCACATCAGTGTCATCCAAAGAGGCCAATGATCCCACATGCCCATCATGGTCCAAGTATTTTGCAGGTAAATGAAATTTATTCGCGACAAGGCCCAATTCATTATTGGTAGGCGAATGAAATTTAGAACTCGACCCAAGCGCATGTTCAGTGGACTCGAGATTGGTTTCATCAACAAGGAGAGATTTTAGATCAATCTAGTTTTCAAGTTTTGATTTGAAAGGGTGTGTGAAATATTCAGAGGTGATACAACTTGTTTCATTTTCCTAAACGCGCCTATCATCACTTAAACCTTTTGTGACCAAAACGCCATTACGCAGCAATTCAGGAGGAGGAAGAGGAGTTTCACAAATAGAAATTTCTTCCTTGGAGACCTAAATTTGTTCAAGACTCGAAGAGATGGACAAGGAGATATTAGGGATAGAACCTGGACAACTAGTAACATGAGGATTATCATAACATAGATAAGGATGAATATTTGTTACAAATTGGAGGTGTTGAAGAGAAATGAAAACCACCTGCTGAAATTTTCCAATCAAATACGCCCAGTCGAAATCTCTTTCAGGGAACTCAAAGCAAGGATGAACAAATCTAATAGAAAAATCCTCTAGATATTCTTGAGGCTTCATTCTGATCTCACTTATCCTTATTAATACATTTCGAAAATCATACCTGTGAAAAGCTTGTTGAAATTCACCGGTGAGTTGCACGAACGAATGGATGGAAGCTATTGGCAATGTGCGGCACCATTTCTTAACGCGACCTTCGAGACTGAGGTAGAAGAGCACACAAGCTAGCTCTTCATCATCAATTTCGTAATACTCGCAAAACTCAAGGAAATCGGAAAGGTGCTCAGTTATGGAAATTACATTCTCACCATCAAACTTTAACTGAGACAAGTGATATAGAGGTTCATCAGGGATGGAGCATCGAGAAACAGATAAATATGATAAACATCTTGAGAGAATGATTTGGGGATGAGCCATTTACAGATATGAGACTAATTGCAGGCTCCAAGGGCTCAGCTTGTCATTTGGCCCTCCTTCTAGCGCCAAAATGTTGATGGGAAAAATCGTACTGCCGACAACAAGAGGGGTCTCCCCAATGAAAGGTCCCAATTAGACCTCACACCATCTAGGATAGGAGCCCCATCTGGTATGTGGGCCCAGCTACCGCCATAAGTGTTTCCACTCTTAGTTTTCGGATGAGAAGATGATGAATCAAAGGCAAGGGTGAAATGACCAATCAGGGAAGAAAAATTAGCCCAAGATTGATGAACCACAAACAAATATATAAACAAGTATAAGCAGCAAAAAAGTGGGGTACACCATGAGCGAGATCGGTGAGCCAAAACCCAATCAGACGTACATGAAATAAAACATGCCAGAATTTAACTGCAAAGTAGTTCACAATAGATCACTAACATGGCAAGAAATAAATAAACATTGATTTGAAAGAAAACATACATGCAACCATTATGAATCAGTCCATAACCATTTGCGTGTATGAAAGCACACGTAGAAACATAGTGAAATATTAGACAACTAGTACTATCACCACAAGCAAGCATGTGAATCAGTGCTGGAAAAAGAGAATATATTATTAATGTTGTTGCAACTTCAAATACATATTTTACAACTCGTCAAAACCCAATAATGGAACATGGGCTATTCATCTCAATGCATGATACCAAAACCCTAGCCTCACTACAACTCCCTCCACTTGATACCAAGACTTTAGTGTCTTTAGCTCTCAAGCACGAAACCGCTATCTCATCCTAGCTTCAACTCAAGTGCTAAAATTCCCTCCATTTTTTTGATTTCCTGAAGTCGTAAATATAGGCTGACGTGACTCTTGAGTTTACCTTGACTCTTGATCTCCCTGACTATTGGGTTGGATTGTGACTAGGGCCACTTGTGACCTGAGGTCATTTGCGACTTGCGACCTGGTGTCATCTGCAACCTGTGACCCAAGGTCATCTGCGACTTGGGGCTATTTGCAACATGCGACCCTGGGTCCTCCGCGACCTAAGGCTATTGCCCTTTTGGTGAGCTTAGACCTTGCAAAACAAGATGTGTTTTCCTGTACCTCAGTCCTGTGCACGTGAGTGGGTGATATATGTGCCTTTGAGCTTACGGTGAGGTCCTTGGAGTTTTGCAATGATATGCCTTGCTCGCCAAAGAAAACACTAGCTTTTCCCATGCACCCTTCTTCCTTCTGTGTAGCGGTGTTGCTAAAGCATGTGGTTGTTCCGAATTATATTTTCCTAGTTACCCTGCTATAGTCATCACCCATGGGATTGCTATTGTAAACGAGAAAAGTGCTAAGCATATACCGCTGGTCTTGAGAAATCAAAGGTATATCGCTCTGAAAACTAGATGATATCTTTGCCTTGTTCCCATCCATCACTTCAATCCTGCAAGCACACAAAATGATACATAAGGAATCAATATAAACACGTTTTAATGGGATTTAACATAAAATATCACAAATAATAATCGAGTGAGTAAGGATATGTAGCCTTTGAGCTACAAGTATTGTGATTTCTTAGCCTAGTTTCCCTTTATCGTTGGTGATGGTGATCTCCTCTCATTTGTTTCCCCTTTTCATATACTTTGTAACCTACAAGTTGTGTGAGTTCCTTTAATGAGATATGGTCCTTTCATCATAGTCCTATATACCCTTTTACATGCATGTTACCGTATTTCATGCACTAGGGCACTTATCCATAACATGGGTTTTTTATATTGTTTTCACAACCATCTATCATTGAAGTGTTTGAGCTGTTAGAGTCAGCCTTTGCAACCTTCCTTCAGTGATCAAACATGCTCTTACAAAGTGATTTTAAGGTGTCAAGGTCAAATTTTGTCATTTCAATGAGCCTTCAAGCAAAATTTGGTCACTAGGCATTAGGTCTAGGGTTTGCTTTCACTCCTTCCAAAGTTATCCAAATGTCGGCCCATGTCACCATTCAGCTGAGTGTACCATCATTCAGAGGGTTTTCATCATCATGTCAGGTTCTATTGGGTCATTTTACAGCTTGTTCATGCTTCAGTTGTGCCTAGGTAAGGTCCATTTCCCTCTCCTAGGGTTTTGGAGGTAATTTCTCTTGGACGGTCAAATCATCGGAAAAAATTGTATCCTGATGTTCACACACCTTCCCCTATCCTTAATATACCTTATTAAACACTTCCCATCACTTAGATCCCCCAAATTCCTCATTTTTGCACAAACCCTAGTTTCTTGCCACAACTTGGCAATTTTCTAGGCTAGGCCTGTGTTTTGCCCTTTTTGACCCCTTCCCCTCACTCAATCTCTGAGATTCCACTTTCTCCTACTTCCTAAAATCCCTCCCTACTTCAAAAAATTTCCCCAAGAATTTAGAAGCCCCTTATCCCCTTCATTTCGCTTCATTTCGAATAAATTCCTTGTTTCACACATCGGGATAAGTTTCACTCAAAAGATGTTTCAGAGCAATAAAAGATGAATTTTGGAAAACTGAGAGAGGTTTTTGTCCAAAACATCCCAAGGAAGAAAAACCTCCTTCACTTTTTACACAGGTATAATGGTTTTGGAGAAATGTCAAAAATGCCGTTGCCTCAGGAGAATTGAATGCACCTCTGAAGTGACCTTGGGAAAATCAATATTTCTCCTAGCATGGTTGGCCAAATGACTTGCATGATGAGTCAAATGATAACTAGACAAAAATATATTTCCAATGAGCTATAATGAGCTCAATGTGGAGTTGAGTAAGACCTTCAAACATTGGCTGCAACAGCACTCTGCCTTGAGGCAGCCTCATTCTGCTCATTTTGACTAGTGTTGGGAGATTTGATTTTTGATAGGGTAAATGAAATCCAAATTGCATAATTCCACTTGTGTTGGAAATTAGACTCCAAGAGCTTTCCAACGAGCTATCACACGCCCGATGTGGACACCGGGAAGGCCTCCAAAATCCTCCTGCAAAAAGCACTATGTGATAAAGTGCGTGCGACCCACTTGAGGGGTGCGACCCACTTGAGCGTTTCAGCCAGTGTAAAATTGAACGGGTGAGACCCACTTGGGGGGTGCGACCCACTTAAATCGGAGCCCAGAAATTTGTGTTTTGCGCCCAGTTTTGTTTCAAATCGACTTCATCAAACTTGCAAGTAGGTTTTTAATCATTACTCAGTGATTTTTAAACAGGATCGTGGTGTCTTGAAGTGGGGAAATTAATGTATTTGAATGGAGAGGTGAAACCCTATATTCATGGAAGATTTATTTCTTAGGGTTTTAATTACATATTGATGGTTTTGTGAAGATTTTCCCACCTTGTATGGTTAAATATATACCTCTGCATATATTGTCAAGGTCTCACTGCCCTCACACTCATTTTACCACTGTTGTCACTACCATGTGATCATATCGTCGTCCCTTCCCCATATTCATTATCCTCATATCCCTTTATACTTTTGGTTCCCATGTGAAATCCCAAACCCCATTACTTACTACTACATTCCTCCATTGACACAAGCCTAATCTCCATAACATTCAAAGGTTGTTTCTTTGTCCTTGATTACACTTGACTCATTGATATGTCGCCATTTCATTTCACTCCTGTCCTTAGAAACTACCCCCATCACCATATCCCATTCCTATCTTACTTATAGGGGTTCTCAATCCCTCATTCCCCTTTGGCACGCATTTGGCGATTGGAGACAAAGACACCAAGGTCCCATTTCTCATTTTCAACAAGCTGAACATACACATTGCAACACCATGACTGACAACAACACATCATACAACCGAGACAATGTTTTCACCACAGGAGCTGCATGCACCAAGAGAGCACTAAAACGGCGGAAAAGGCCTGATCCACTTCGGATTTTGGCCGAGGCTTCGTTGGCTGGGGAAGATACATGATGGAGGGTCTTCACTCTGAATTTGAGCAAATTCGGAAAAAATTTTGTCATTTTGAAATTTTGGTCTCAAAAACAGGTTTTTCAGTTAAGCGGGTCTCGCACTCATATGCTCACTTTTTTTTGGGACACTTGCTGAAGGAAATCTTTGCATTTTTGGATTTTTCATGATAAGTTATGCATCCTCAGGCATTGCCGAAGCATTTCATCAGATTCTGGATGGTCAAAAAGCTCAAAAACACCATGAAAACCACCTTGCTGCCACCTTTTGCACCAGCAGGAAGTACTTCTGGGAGAATGAGGTTTTGGAGGGTCAAATGAGCTCCAAATTGGGAAATTCCACTTGGGTTGGATAGCCAACATCCAGGGCTTTCCAACGAGCTATCATGCGCTCAATTTTGATGTCGGGAAGTACTTCAAAATTGGGCTGAAAGGCATGCGACCCACTTGTTTCAGGGGTGAGACCCACTTAAATTTTTGGTTGAATTTTCAACTTCCAGCTCAGAGTTTCGGCCAGTTTGGACCAGTTTTTCTTGGGGATGAAATTTTTTAGTTATTATGATGTAAATTTATGTTTGGCATGTAACTTTGGTTCATTTTTACCTATTGTAGAAGATTCACTCTTAAAAAAGTGAAAATCATGTAAATGAATCAGTTTCCACTCTTTTAGAGGCAAGTTGTTAGCTGCCTAGATTTTAGTTCCTTGATTAGAATTTGGTTGAAACTGACCCCTGAAGGAGGAATTCGACCCCTAGAGGTGTGGGAATGGGTTAGGATGATCTATATGATGTAATTTCTCAATCATTTTCAAAGGTTGGAGAGGTTGGACTCTTGGGAGACTTTTGGCACCATTGTACATATTTTTCATATTTTGGCTAAGGAAAGATCAGAGGTTTTGTGGCACTTGTTGGGATCCTTGTGGTGTTTTGTTCTTGATGGTTTTTTCTCTCTGTTT
Source organism: Pinus albicaulis (assembly GCA_034641835.2). Taxonomy (NCBI): domain Eukaryota; kingdom Viridiplantae; phylum Streptophyta; class Pinopsida; order Pinales; family Pinaceae; genus Pinus; species Pinus albicaulis. Next base: position 23,178,975 of record CM076576.1, on the reverse strand, counting down.
ACTGTAAGTTCTTCATGTTTAATGTATGCCATTCCTTTCATATGCTTCTGAACTAAATTGAATGAGTAGATGAGGTTGAATCCATTGTTTACCGTGCTCTGCCTTTGAATTCATTTAGTTCTATATGTTTTCGACTGTTTGGAGAGGATCCAAGTTCTTCTTTTCCCTCTTCAGCTCCTCGTCGATCTAATCTGTCCGTATATCCAATCAAAAGCATCAAGACAATCACCTACCTCGCCCCAACTCGAAATCTGCAAAGGTCTGACCTTATCCCCGGACCCAAAATTTGTTTTCCCATTTCTCCAGTGAAAACCCTAAAAATCAAAATCAAACTTACCTATCTCTTTACTAGCCTAAAATCACCTCCTATCGTAAGTCATCTCGCACCCTATTGCTCATTTTATCGAGATTAACGGAGAGATCCCTCTCCTGCCCTCGTAGGGCTAGCTACGAGGCTAAGCGTGGTTTGATGTAGCCTTGAGTTTTATCTCATTTCAGCCTGAGGTAGATTTGAGCGCTAACATAGTGGCGACCATACTGGGGAAGAATTGGTTTGCTTGTTGATGTCATTTGTTTCATTAGCTACAGACGGAGTCTGAAGTCACGCCAGGAAGCCTTTGAACTGCACATTGCTCTGCGAGTGCATAGTAGATAAACGTTGCTTCAGTCTATCTCCGGTCTAGCTTGTGAATGTGACACTCGACTTGTAGATTGTCTTGCCCTAGTATATGTATCAAGATCAGATCTGATGGTTGATGGTGGACAACGATCAGACATAAGAAGGTTGAAATCATTCACCTGGTGACTCCAATTCAAAGTCTGGAGGACTGACTCTTTCTCTGAGAAAATGGAAGGATCTTACACAAAGTTCAGGTATCTAAAGTGGAATGGTATTCAGGATCTAATCTGCTTTCTCGTAAATTACTTCTTTGCTGGTCTTGAAGCTATCCTGAAAGTTTTTCAGAATTTGTTGTATGAGAAAGGTGATCAAAATCTTCACTTGACCCATTCAAAAAGTGTAAATGTTGAGTTTCCCTTTGATCCTGGTCTCCTTACTTTTCCTACCTCTTATGTTGACTCTCTTCAGAGTGATGAGCCTAAAGAAAAGAAAACCGATTTCACAGCTCTTGTACATGCCCCTACACCTTGTAAAATTCCAGATCGGTACAAACCTCTAGTTTTACCTTCTGTTCTTCATGCTTTTCCTGCAAATTATGACCTATATCTACCAAGATTTGACGGTGAATGTAACAATGTCAACGCTGAGCAACATGTGCAGAATGTTGAGACTTTTCTAGATCTTTTTGAAGTTGATGATGAAGATGTTAGTATTAGGATTTTTGCTCTTTCTTTGAAAGGCCAAGTGAAGAGTTGGTTCAAAGCCCTGCCTGATGCGAGCATCACAGATTTTCAGCAGTTTGTCAAAGTTTTCCTTGACAGGTGGATGATCGGACAGAACTTTTTGTTGATTATAGAGGAGTATAACCAGTTGAAAAGAATGCCAGGTGAGACAGTACAACAATTTTTTGCTAGATTTAACCAAGTTTATTATTCGATGCCAGTTGATATAAGACCTTCTCCTAGATCTGCTCTCTTGCACTACCCGGGTGCCTTTGATCCGGAAATGGAGTTTCAGCTGAGAGAAAAGAATATTGCAACACTTCACGAAATGCAGAACAAGGCAGTAAATGTAGAGGCTCATTTGCTGATCTTGAGGGCAAGGTTAAAGGAAGAAGAGATGAAAAACATAGATCCGGAGAAATCGACACCTTCAGAGGACAAGCTTGATCTTTTTGTAAACGCAGTAGAAGAGATGGTGCGGAAAATGAATACAAAAAATGAAAATGACATTCAAGAACAAGCGGCTGACCCAAAACATTTTGTTTCTGATCCCAGTTGTCATAATGATTGTTTTATAGATCATTGTGAAGAAGAGAGAGCTGTTGATATGATGTGTATGTTTGATGATGAATTGCCTCAGTTTGATCAGTATGATGATGATTATGTTCTCCAAAAAGAAGCTAATCTTGCAGACGAATCAGTATCTAGTTTGTGCGAGGAGGAAGTTCACTTTCAGCAGCTCGGGTACAGTGATCAACCGATGCATATCAGCTATGACAATGATGAGGAAAGTGCAGCAAATTTTGAAGTAAGTGAATGATATTTGCCTTTTTGTTTTGATTCATTTCAGTTCATCAGAGACAACTACCATGCAATCAGAAATCAAATGTCAACAAGCCTTGATCTGGACCATCTTGAGCGCAATGAAAACCTTGTTCAAGACTTCTCATATTCAGATTTTCAGCCCTCGAAAGCCATTGATTTTCAAGTTGCAGATGAGGACATGGAAGCTGGTACATGTGATCAAATGATACAAGGTGACTTCGTACCATTTTGTTTTGAATCATTTCAGTTTTTGAGAGAAAAATTGCATAGTAAATCTTCAAATGAGCAGCCCATAGGAAATCAGCAATCTCTCAGTGTTAATGTTGAGGATGAGACAGATAACGAGATTTTTGAGCAGCTTGTAGCATCATATTTGCAGCCATCCAATGCAATTGAATTTCAGATTACAGATGAAGTTGTGGAAGATGAAATACATGATTTGATGATGCAGGAAAATTCTATACCCTTTTGTTTTGAGGCATTTCAGTTTATAAGGCAGAATATTCGTAATATATCTCAAGGAAAAGAGGAACAGCCAGTAGGATGTCATACAGTTTCAAGGGATACAGTGCAGCAGTCTTTTCAAGTTTTTGATGATCCTATTGCTCGTGTGTTGGATGATGTTTGTTATAAAAATTCTGCTCCATTAGCTAACCATGTGCCCGAAAAGAATGTTGATGATAATCTTATTCAAAGGTCACCTTCATTGTCTTGTTTAACAGATTTTTCATTGCATAGCACATGTCAAGATTTCCATTCATATGAGGAGATTGATGAAGGAGACTTTTGTTCTGTCTGGAATCAGCAACAGAGTTTGATTTTTCATGAATTTCAGGATCCTTTTGACAGCTTGCTGCAATCACCAAAGAAAAGCACCGCAGATGTGACGAAAAGTTTAAGATCAAGGTATGGAGATTATCTGGACCAGAGCTATGTTTATGAAGATCCTTTCGCAGTATTCTTGCAGTCATCCAGTCAATTTGTGCTTTGCAAGTTTATCAGCAATCCACTTGGTTCAAAGTTTCCATGGGAGTTGCCTTTCAGTAGTTATTTCTCGTTGTTCATAAGCAAGCATTTGGGAAGAAATCAAACAGCAGCCAGCATGCTTAAATGGTTGCATTGGCTGTTCCATTACACTTGATCGGGTGGTGTAAAGCACAATTAGAGTAGGTTGTATTGAATAAGCTCTACTTTGAGCATATTTCCAGTTTGTCGGTTGTGTTTAAGTATCGAGTTAGTTTTTAGTTGAGTGAGATTCAATTTGTGTCGTCAAGTCATCAGTTTTCAGTCATGCATTTCAGTTTGAGTTTTTGATTCCATGGCCCAATGGATAAGGCACTAGTTTGCTCTCCCAAAGATCTGTCGTTCTTGGCACCTCCAAGGATCTACCATCCCCATTGGAGCCAATGTTAGATTTAGCCTTTGCAGCCTTCCTTCAGTTATCAAACATGCTCTTACAAAGTGATTTTAAGGTGTCAAGGTCAAATTTTGTCGTTTCAATGAGCCTTCAAGCAAAATTTGGTCACTAGGCATTAGGTCTAGGGTTTGCTTTCACTCCTTCCAAAGTTATCCAAATGTCGGTCCATGTCAACATTCAGCTGAGTGTACCATCATTCAGAGGGTTTTCATCATCATGTCAGGTTCCATTGGGTCATTTTACAGCTTTTTCATGCTTCAGTTGTGCCTAGGTAAGGTCCATTTCCCTCTCCTAGGGTTTTGGAGGTAATTTCTCTTGGACGGTCAAATCATCGGAAAAACTTGTATCCTGATGTTCACACACCTTCCCCTATCCTTAATATACCTTATTAAACACTTCCCATCACTGAGATCCCCCAAATTCCTCATTTTTGCACAAACCCTAGTTTCTTGCCACAACTTGGCAATTTTCTAGGCTAGGCCTGTGTTTTGCCCTTTTTGACCCCTTCCCCTCACTCAATCTCTGAGATTCCACTTTCTCCTACTTCCTAACATCCCTCCCTACTTCCAAAAATTTCCCCAAGAATTTAGAAGCCCCTTATCCCCTTCATTTCGCTTCATTTCGACAAAATTCCTTGTTTCACACATCGGGATAAGTTTCACTCAAAAGATGTTTCAGAGCAATAAAAGATGAATTTTGGAAAATTGAGAGATTTTTTTTTCCACAACATCCCAAGGAAGAAAAACCTCCTTCACTTTTTACACAGGTATAATGGTTTTGGAGAAATGTCAAAAATACCGTTGCCTCAGGAGAATTGAATGCACCTCTGAAGTGACCTTGGGAAAATCAATATTTCTCCTAGCATGGTTGGCCAAATGACTTACATGATGAGTCAAATGATAGCTAGACAAAAATATCTTTCCAATGAGCTATCATGAGCTCAATTTGGAGTTGAGGAAGATCTCCTTCATTGGTTGCACAAGACTTATCCTCGCCTTTATACAAATTCCACTATTCGCTCATTTTACTTAGTGTTGGGAGATTTGATTTTTGACAGGGTAAATGAACTAAATTGCATAATTTTAATTTTTTTTGTTAGATCTAAGAGCTTTCCAATGAGCTATCACACGCCCGACCAATTTTGACACCAGAAGGCCTCCAAAACCCTCCGTAAAATTTATCATGATAAAGGCAAGGGGACCCACTAGGGGTGCGACCACTGAAAGCCAAACAAAGGTAAAATTGAACGGGTGAGACCCATCAGTGCGTGACCCACTTAAACCGAGCCCGTAAATTTGTGTTTTGCGCCCGCTTTGTTTCAAATCGACTTCATCAAACTTGCAAGTAGGTTTATTTTAATCATTACTCAGTGATTTTTAAACAGGATCGTGGTGTCTTGAAGTGGGGAAATTAATGTATTTGAATGGAGAGGTGAAACCCTATATTCATGGAAGATTTATTTCTTAGGGTTTTAATTACATATTGATGGTTTTGTGAAGATTTTCCCACCTTGTATGGTTAAATATATACCTCTGCATATATTGTCAAGGTCTCACTGCCCTCACACTCATTTTACCACTGCTGTCACTACCATGTGATCATATCGTCGTCCCTTCCCCATATTCATTATCCTCATATCCCTTTATAATTTTGGTTCCCATGTGAAATCCCAAACCTTATTACTTACTACTACATTCCTCCATTGACACAAGCCTAATCTCCATAACATTCGAAGGCTGTTTCTTTGTCCTTGATTCCACTTGACTCACTGATATGTCGCCATTTCATTTCACTCATGTCCTTAGAAACTACCCCCCATCACCATATCCCATTCCTATCTCACTTATAGGGGTTCTCAATCCCTCATTCCCCTTTGGCACGCATTTGGCGATTGGAGACAAAGACACCAAGGTCCCATTTCTCATTTTCAACAAGCTGAACATACACATTGCAACACCATGACTGACAACAACACATCATACAACCGAGACAGTGTTTTCACCACAGGAGCTGCATGCACCAGGAGAGCACTAAAACGGCGGAAAAGGCCTGATCCACTTCGGATTTTGGCCGAGGCTTCATTGGCTGGGCAAGATACATGATGGAGGGTCTTCACTCCAAATTTGAGCAAATTCGGAGAAATTTTTGTCATTTTGAAATTTTTGGTCTCAAAAACAGGTTTTTCAGTTAAGCGGGTCTCGCACTCATATGCTCACTTTTTTTTGGGACACTTGCTGAAGGAAATCTTTGCATTTTTGGATTTTTCATGATAAGTTATGCACCCTTAGGCATTGCCGAAGCATTTCATCAGATTCTGGATGGTCAAAAAGCTCAAAAACACCATGAAAACCACCTTGCTGCCACCTTTTGCACCAGCAGGAAGTACTTCTGGGAGAATGAGGTTTTGGAGGGTCAAATGAGCTCCAAATTGAGAAATTCCACTTGGGTTGGATAGCCAACATCTAGGTCTTTCCAACGAGCTATCATGAGCTCAATGTGGATGCCGGGAAGTACTTCAAAATTGGTCTGAAAGGCATGCGACCCACTTGTTTCAGGGGTGAGACCCACTTAAATTTTTGGCTGAATTTTCAACTTCCAGCTCAGAGTTTCGGCCAGTTTGGACCAGTTTTGCTTGGGGATGAAATTTTTGAGTTATTATGATGTAAATTTATGTTTGGCATGTAACTTTGGTTCATTTTTACCTATTCTAGAAGATTCACTCTTAAAAAAGTGAAAATCATATAAATGAATCAGTTTCCACTCTTTTAGAGGCAAGTTGTTAGCTGCCTAGATTTTAGTTCCTTGATTAGAATTTGGTTGAAACTGACCCCTGAAGGAGGAATTCGACCCCTAGAGGCATGGGAAGGGGTTAGAGTGATCTATATGATGTAATTTCTCAATCATTTTCAGAGGTTGGAGAGGTTGGACTCTTGGGAGACTTTTGGCACCATTGTACATATTTTTTCATATTTTGGCTAAGGAAAGATCAGAGGTTTTGTGGCACTTGTTGGGATCCTTGTGGTGTTTTGTTCTTGATGGTGTTTTCTCTCTGTTTACTGTAAGTTCTTCATGTTTAATGTATGCCATTCCTTTCATATGCTTCTGAACTAAATTGAATGAGTAGATGAGGTTGAATCCATTGTTTACCGTGCTCTGCCTTTGAATTCATTTAGTTCTATATGTTTTCGACTGTTTGGAGAGGATCCAAGTTCTTCTTTTCCCTCTTCAGCTCCTCATCGGTCTAATCTGTCCATATATCCAATCAAAAGCATCAAGACAATCACCTACCTCGCCCCAACTCGAAATCTGCAAAGGTCTGACCTTATCCCCGGACCCAAAATTTGTTTTCCCATTTCTCCAGCGAAAACCCAAAAAATCAAAATCAAACTCACCTATCTCTTTACTAGCCTAAAATCAGCTCCTATCGTAAGTCATCTCGCACCCTATTGCTCATTTTATCGAGATTAACGGAGAGAGCCCTCTCCTGCCCTCGTAGGGCTAGCTACGAGGCTAAGCGTGGTTTGATGTAGCCTTGAGTTTTATCTCATTTCAGCCTGAGGTAGATTTGAGCGCTAACATGAGCAGAGCACCGGTGGAGGCTACAGGACAGAGTGTGCTCTATGAAGGTCGCACAGTTGCATTTGAGGGGAGGTCGTGTTTCACTAAAATCAACAAAGGAGAGGTCGTTGGATCGCATAATCTGCGAGATCGTGAGGTCCACTACTTAGTTGTGATGTGACCCTGCGACTGGTCACTTCTCATAGAGGTTGCATGGTCACATATGAGGAGGGGTCATATTTCACTAAAACTGGCAAAGGGAAGGTCAAAAGGTCCCATATTCTGTGATTTACACTGCTACGCGATGGTGTGACCCCGCGACTGGTCGCGCCTTATGGAGCTCGCATGGTCACATTTGACCAAGGCTAGCATGAAGGCAAGCATTATATCGCTTTCTATTGGCTGAGTTTGTCTTCGTGAGTTTGGGAGAAGTGGTGTCTGCGATGACTCTGTGGACAAAAAAATGTGTGGACTGTCATAAATTTTAGGTGATTGAGTTTCGGGTGATGATACATATCCCTGGCTCCAGTTTAGCTGTGATTTATGTGTTGTGCAGAGCTCACACTATTTATGAAACAAGAGCTCCAGAAGTTGCTTTTCTGGACGCAATTGGCGATATTCAAGTGCGTTTTCACCTTGACTTCCTAGGTTAGCTCCAAGAAAAATTTAGGCTGAAAAACTATGTGGCTACGTTATATCTAACCTGGTCTATAGCATGCAGATTGTCCATATTGTAGATTGAGTGTGACTCTTGGAAGGAGCATCTGATGTTTCAAACGGTGCACATGCAGCTCTGCTACAATGGTGTAAAATAATTTATGGGTTTCATATATTCCTTCTTCCTGCTTTCTCAATAGTGACTGGAGGCCGGTTTATGCCTCATTTTGAGACAATGCATTACAATGGGATAATTAGGTTAATCAACACAGGTGATTTTCTGGTGTCCTCCATTTTCCATGTGGTGGAAATTATCCTTTATTTTCGTGCAGCAACATTCAGGTTAACAAATCAATGCGGGTGATTTTCTAGTGTTCCTCCATCACCCAAGCGGTTGGCGCTACCCTTTGTTTGCATGCAGCAACAAAACTATCACTAGTGCATGAGGAACTGCCTCATTGGCATGCTTGGGAAACATGTGCTTCATGTGATGCGGCATAATAGACAAGCCCTTGAGATATAATCCCAGTTCACACTCACTGGAGTCTCCATTTACGTGGGTCGTGGCTTGACGTCTATATCATTATTTTGGAGCTATCTCTGATAACTTGGGTTTTAGTAACCATTTCCATTGTAAGTTCACAATAAATGACTTTACCCTATTTCATGCTCCTTAATATGTAGCCAAGGAAAATCTATCAAAAGACCTACGAAGGATGAAACAATAGCATAAATAATCATTTTATTGGACAAGTTCATAAGCAGGCTTAAAGCAATCCTCCTAATTGAGGCACATACAATGGATCATATAAATAATCAAAGCAAGCTATTTTGAACCATATTATTTTCACACAAAATACTTAAACTAAGAAACCAACTAAGGGCTTGACAATTTAATGAGTTTATTAATTGCACATGGTTATGATTGCACGTGATTCCCACGGTGATGTCGTGTTTGTAGATTCAGTGCTTATGAGTGTGGAATGGTTAATTATGTCGACCTAGGGTTACGAGGATGCAAGGGAAATATGACATTATCATAACCCTAATGCACATGTAGAGATGGGGAAACCAATCGCAAACCTAAGGGACAACGATATTTGATGACCCTTTTTGTGATGTCATGTGACGTCGATGAGGGTGTGCCTTAGGGGAAGATGAATTACATTAAAAGGAAGGGGATTACTTTGCGGGAAAAATAGGGTTTTTCCCAAACCTTAGTCCAGTCAGCATAACACAAACTAGACTGAAACCTCATTTTCCTGTGCTCAGTGTCCCTATTTAAATGGTAATGACTAATATGGACAGTCTGGGTTCAAATCCATGGAGGGCTTATCGACGCTCTTCGGAGCACAAAACCCCCAAACCCTAACTCAATCATCAAATAGTGATACAATCGAATGCAGCATGCATTGTATGAATGAGCACAGTGACAAGGTTTGGCAGGAATAGGTCATGCTGAGATTGATCGACAGAAGGCTGGGTCGGAGCCTTAATGGGCTGAGCGAGTAGAGGGGGAGTTGAAATTTTGAATATACCCAAAATTTTGGATGGTATTGTAGCCGCTACAACGGACCCCATGGACTCCTATATATAAAAAGGAGGTTTTTTCATTTGAATCATCCAATAATTTTTCATTTATGTAATGTAAAGGAGGTTACCTCCTTGAATTGGTTGATTTATAAAGTTTTGATCTCTCTTCTCTTCTATTTTTGGAGCTGGTTTCATAACATTTGGTATCAGAGCTTTGTATTATAGGGTTTTGTTACTTCAAACAGGTCATCATGGAATTTTCGCTATACTTTTTTATACGAAGGTTCATATGCTAAAAAAACCCATTTGGGAAGAAATCCTTAGGAACTTCCTGTAAAAATTTTAGATCTTGGTTCGCACTATTTTCGGAGATATGATCTGTGGAAGTTAGGGTTTTTGCAGTCTCCCGAATTTCATCTAAAATAGGTGACCTTGGGAAAATCGACATAACTCTCTCTCTGAGTATCGGATTGGAATTTTGAAAAAAGTGGTCGAAATTACACGGACTGTAGTTTCCTGTATATCAATTTCAGAGCCGAAGGAGGAAACAGTGAAATGTAGCATGCCGTACAATTTTTCTCTACTGAACCAGTCCATAATTAGGTCATTGTGGGAGATTGGAAATAACTTTGTCTTTAAGAATCAAAATCACATGTGGAATTGGAAAGACAATTCATAGGGCTACTAAAGGAACAAAGATAAAATCACAAGGATGGAAAATTACAGAGATACATCAGTTTCAATATAGAGCTCCTCAAAATCAAGAAAAAGGTGTGTATTTTTGTTCGAATTGCATGTCTTGTTTGAAAAACCAATTTGAAGTGATTCCAAGGGCATATTGAAGCATTAATATCAGTATTGGGTTCTAAAATTCCCCCTAAAAATAATTAAACGCCCATTAAGCCCTTGGGATACTCTATTATGACTCATGAAGAGGAAGAATTGCAAGAGTATATATCAAAATTACAAGAGCAAGTGCACCAAATTTCGCTCTCGTAAAGAGAAACAAAAAATGAAATAGAAGTTTTGAAGAAAGGTGTGGAAGCTCAGATGGATGGTTTGAAGAAATGTGTGGAAGATAAGATGGATGGTTTGAAGAATGGCATGGAATCTAAGATGGATAGCATGGAAGCTAAGATGGATGGCATTGGAAATAAGATGGATGACGTTATCACTCAGAAAAAAGTGAAACATCATTTGACATAGTCTTAGGAGTTCATTTGTCAAAGGTATGGTCATAGATTTCACTTGTCATTACTTGGTAAAGAAAAAAATTTAATTTTTCTTATTAGCCTATCCTAAGGTCCAAACCCACTGCCATTCAAGTCTTTTCATGTCACATCAGTCATTATTTCTGAACATGTTCCATTTCCCAATATTACAACTTTGAAAAGGTCATTTTAGCCAAGATTTCCTACTTTCGTAGCGAATTACATAGAAAAAACGCACTTTTTGTTATGAAACTGCTAACACTTTCAGAGTGAAACTGCCCAAAAATACACTAAGTACGCTACAAAAGGAGGTATTCATGTCCATTTTTTCAAATCAGGTGCTAGGTGTCAGTTAATGATTAGAAGTGATAGAGTGGTTGTCCTTCGAGTTAGTTAGGGTTAAGCCAAAGTACAATGGTCATGTCTAAGGTCATCACTTATGTTTTTAGCATGTATGAGTCATGATGAAAGCATGAGTTATCATCGAAACTTTAAAATATTTCCAAATTGAGTCTTTTTCATTCCCCACTTCATCTTTTGCATGTTATTGAGCTCTGGAGAGTTGTTTCACCAAGCCAAGCTGGTTGCTGGCATTTTCAAGCAATTGCAGGTGTCATTGATCAAGCGAGGCAGAAAAGATATAAAAGCACCATGGTTGCAAAGAGCAATACCAAAAAAGGAGGCCACTGTATTAGATATGATCCATTAGACATGAATTTTTTGAATGAAGACCCAACTACCTTAGAAGTTTTCAGAAGAACAGCGTGTTTGCAGTTTTGCCAAATATTGCAAGGATGCCATGTGTAGGTTTCTAAGGAGTTTTCCATAAATTTCAACAGGACAGCTGCAAAGGTGGGAATGTTGAACCTCACTATAACACCAGAGACTATTGCAGCAGCAACAGGAATTCCAAGAGGAGGAGAACAATGGTTCAATGGTTTCAAATTCACCATGTAGGACTGTAAGGAATTTATCAAGTCAAAACATAGTGAGATTGACCTTACAAATTCCATTCCAAGGAGATACATGAAAGACAACTTCTCAAAGCTAATGCTTATCATTCAGAAGTACTTCACCTATGAAGGGAGGTATCATATGGTTTACTCTTACCACTTCAGGCTTTTGCTACATTTTGTTGGTAATAAATCTCTTGATCTACCTTTTTACTTATACAGAAGCTTAGAAAAAATGGCAGATAAAGTTCAAGATAAATCTGAAGGAAATGAAACCTCATTCTTTCATCTGGTTTAATCAAGTTGTTGGTTTTAGGGGAATTAAAAATATTAGGCAGAGACTAGTCTTCCTTTCTGTTTGTGAGTGATTTTGAAGTAGATTCCATCACTCCTAAAAGAACTCATAAACCTAGAGGCATACCATCACCTTCAGTGGAAGAGAAAAATGAGCCTTTCATAGTAGATCAAAGTGAACGAGTAATCATGGAAATAGAGCCATTGCAGAAAGTTGATACACTTGTTGTTTCACCTGCAAAACAAAAGCCAACTGTGAGTAAACAGGTAGCAAATGGATTACAAGGATCCAAAAAGTGGCTAAGGGAAATCTAGAAGACATTCTGCATGTTATTGATATTGAGGAAACCCCCATAGTCCAAGCTGAAGATATAAATGAGAGAGGTAAGAAACTCAAGAAAGCCAAATCAGCTAAGAAGTTAGAATTTGAAGGTGAGCATGCAGGTTTCATGTTTCAGGTAGGAAACCAATGACAAGGCATGCCAGAAAGGTCTTGGAAAGCAGTAAATAATCTCAGAAGGTCACTGAAATTTTCCAGCCACCACCAAGTATCATTTACCTCTCATCACCTTCAAAAGAAGATCCAATCATCAAACAAAAGAAAGCAAAAGAGAAAATCATTGAAAAAACAGAGATTGAGGTCCTTAAGGAGCAGTTGAAGCTAGAAAATCATGAAATAGTAGTCTTGAAGAAATAGGCAAGGAAACATAATATTCAGAAGGTGCAGTTTCAGAAAATGAAAGAAGTTTGGGAAGAGCGGGTTAATAGTTTGTCAAAGACCTTAGATAACACACAGCAATTAATCAAATGGACTTAGCCATTGAGAGGAGAGGTGAATCATATCATAAGAATGAACCTGCACTTGAAATCTAGGAACAGAAAACTGAAGGACCAAGTCAAGGACCTCCAAGAGCAGTTAGAATTGGTCCATGAGGAGCCGAAGAAGAAGGGTTTAAAGATGATTGTAGTTGAGGAGCCCATAGCTCAACTTACCATTAATGAAGAGAAAACACCTCAAGGCTCTTAAGTTTAGTTTGATTATGTTTTAAGAGGTTAATGGCATGTTGAAGACCAAGTATCTACAGCTAGAGGTTAATTTTTTGAGACAAAGTAAAATTCTGGAAATTTCACAGTTTTTCACAGTTTCGTAGTGTTTCCTAGGCTTAAAGCCAGGAAAACGCTACAAAAAATTTTGTAGTAGTATTTTTATTCTAGAACCACTTTTTGCAGCTTTCAAGGAGGGAAAATGGTAGTGATGATGTGTCATGTCATGATGGACACCATGGAACAGCAAAGAAGCAGAAATTTTGAGTTCAAAAGCCATTTTTTGGACGCTACGAAAGCACGCTACGAGACTGCCATGTTTTCGTAACACGTTGTTTTTGAAGGTTTCTGAGAAATTTAAAAGAATTTTTGGAAAGGTGGACACATCCAACAGATCAAGGGACCTTTCCACCAAACATCTATGACTTGAAGATCATGCAATGGAGACAGCTCATCAGCTGAAGCTTTCGTTGAAGATAGGGTCCTATTTTCCTGAAAAATAAGGTTTAGTTCCATATGTTTTGGAGGATATTTAATATTTCAAGTAGTGATGAGCTATGCCATAGCCTATTCGAACATGTGAGGCTTATTTTTCACTAATATGTAACTGCTTTAAAGTTAATGTAGACTAATCTAATAAATAGGAGTTTGAGTCCTATTAGGAAAAGGTCTTCTTTAGAGTATAGTTGTCATTTTCTGATTAAAAGACATCTTTTTCTGTTATGTAGGGTGTGATAGGAAGAGTTCGATGAATCTAGCCAAGAGGCAGATCATCCCTGTTGTAAGAAGGTCTATTTAAAGGAAAATTATCGAAGTTGTAAAGGGTTGCAGATTTTTTGCACCATAATGCTGCTTTATGTAATTTGACTTATATTAGTAATACAGAGGACTTCTTCTTGACAGACCTGAGATTCTCATGGAGTTTTTAATACCTTTTTGATCTGTATCTTTATGTGTACTACTTGCAGTATATTTCATCTTTCTTACTCATAATTCATATGTGTATGCTCTGACTTCCTTTATTGATGAAATGATTGTGTTTCCCTATGTTCTATCTGTGATTTTCCTTTTTTAGAGACTCTTATCTGCCTCAGCTTCCATGTCAAGAAACCTTGCCACTGAATCTACTAATTTTTTGACTCCATAAGCCCAATGGTTGCAAGCCTGCATTCTTTTCAATCTACATACACAAAAATCAAGTTATTTTTCAAATAGAGTTAGCCATCTAGTCCCATCATTATCTAATATCATAAACCCCTTTGAGAGAGCCCTTTCAGACTAAAGAGGCTAAGCTTCAGTTAAAAGCTGGTTTGAAACAGTTACATAGAGTTGTCTGATCAGCAGCCAATCAAGTGCAATTTTGTGATAACAGATGACATCAACGAAAAAATGAAAGACAACTTGGAAGACATGAAGAATGATCTAAAAGCAGACATGGAAGGTTTGAAGGAAGGTTTCACAAAGTTGATACAAGAAATGATTCCTAATGGAAAAAATATAGTAGAGGAAACTCATGATGAGAACAAAATAAATGTTAATCTTGATTTCATAAACTCTAATGTTTAATTTTAGACCCACCATATTCCAAAGATCAATATGAGGAAGTTTGATGGCAAGGATCTCGTAACATGGATACTACAGATGGAGCAATATTTTGATCTCAATAATGTTTAAAACACATAAAAGGTATGTGCAGTGTACCTAGGGGGAATAATATATGGTACAAAGGGAGGTACCCAAGGTAATAATATGATGTAAGAATGTAAGAATGATAAATAAATGGGCCATAGTTAATAAATAAAGTGGTTAACCACTTTATTTATTAACTATGGCCCATTTATTTATCATTATTACATTATTAAATCATATTATTACCTTGGGTACCTCCCTCTGTACCATATATTATTCCCCCTAGGTATACTACAGTACACATTGCAACTTTATATTTAGAACAAAATACATTTGTATGGTATCAATGGCTTTGCTCCCATAAAAAATTGTCACTTGGTCAATTTTTACAGAGGAAATGATAGCACATTATGAGGGTACAAAGAGCAACACTTTCTTTAGAGAATTGATAAATCTCAAACAAAAGGGTTCAGTGGTGAAGCACGTTGAGGACTTCCAAAAATTTAATAAAAGGGTAGCTCATATTCCATAGGAACATGGGATTGATGTCTTCATAGGGACTTTAAAGGATAAAATCCAACATGAGGTTCGCCTTTGGGAACTTGATTCATTGGAGAAGGCATTCAGGTTCGCAAGAAAATTTGAATGTAAAATTATGGCGACAAGGAATCCTACCACTCACATCTATAAATATGGAAGTGTAGCTACTCCTAGACTTCCACAACCTACAAGGTTGACACCACAACAATAGGAATAAAAAGGAGAAAAAGGGTTTTGCTACAGTTGTGATAGAAAATACACTAAAGGTCATAAGTGTGTTGAGAAGAAGTTATTTTACATAAATTGTGAAGAGGAGGAAGAAATGGAACAAAAAACTTCAAAAGAAGAGGATATACACCAGGAACCAACCCTATATAAAGAAGAAATCAGTCTGACCATATCCTGTAATGAATTGGCAGGAATTACCACTCCTAAAACTCTTAAGATACAAGGACACGTCAAGAAGAAAAAGGTAATAGTGTTGATTGATTCGGGTAGTGCCCATAATTCTATTCATTGTAAGGTAGCCAAGGAAATTAATCGCTTCTGATACCCAACACTAAAATGTCTAGTAATGGTTGAAAATGGAGGAAATGTAAATTTCTCTGGAAAATGCCATAATATCAAGCTAACCATGGGGGAATGTGTATTTAATAGCCCAATTCCTTCCATTCCAATGGGAGGTGACAATGTCATACTAGGAGTACAATGGTTACAATCTTTGGGGATGATAACTGTAGAAATTTGCTGAATAATGATTAATTATCCACCGAGACTATCCTGATCACATATCAATTTGAATTCATAAGCAACACATAATCTCTTCCACTCAGATCATCACACATGCGGAAAATAAAACAAGCGATATCACATCAATTCATCAGACACATTAACACAGTATGTATGGGGAAAGCTTATAGCTGAAAACCCAGCAGCTATTGTGTATATTATAATGGAGAAATCATGTAACAAACTCAGTACAATACTCCTCACAAGTACTCAGTACTATCTCATGAAGTTACACACAAACTAGCTTGGTTTTGAATAGGTTACTGGTTCAAAACTCACCGCCAATTGCCTTGCCTCTATTGCGCAATCCAGGCCTGTCTATATAGAGATCCAAGGTTCGAATCTCCTTGGCTTGACTGCGCAATTGTCATGGACAAATCCTCCAAGTGTGGTGCAAATCTCATGCACAACCGATGTCGCCACTGATAGCTAACTCCACCCTTTCATCTACCTCTTTCACTGGTCTCCACTGAACTGTCCATGCACTGTAGTGAACTGATGTGTTCTTGAGTTGAATAATGAGTTACTAATTAATGAATTAAATAATATTTAATTCACTCCACTCATTACTAGTTGATTAGCTAGTTAAACTAATCTCAATTAGTTCAACTAAGTTAAACCGAACACAACTCCACTAGCTGTCTCATTAACTCCACCAAACTTCTGCCACTGAAGTCCTAACTGAAGTAAACCATGCATGTGCTCACCAAACCCTTAGGAATAGTGTAATTCCTCTGTCAGATGCATGAGCCACTTCCAAGGCTCGAACTTAAGTGCTCCAAGAGAGTAAACTGAAGTTTATAGTCCAAATATTATTAAGGGTAAATAATATTTGACTTCCCTATTTTTAGGATAGGCAGTCTAAATATAGACTTCAACCTATAGGTCAAAAAAATAGAGGTCCATCTATTTTTACCAACATGACCAATACTCCAAGAATAACATACTGCGACCCCTGGACCATGCTCCATATGTCTAAAAATAGACATAGTCTAAAAATAGACTTTGCGCCAGAATTTGCCTGCGGGCCCACTTAGTGAAGGCGACTTCATTTCACTAAGCTCCATCATCTTGCTACATTTTCAACACTCCCTCTTAGCAAGATATGGATTATCTGCAACCCCTATCCTGCCTCTGTGGAATTCGAACTTGCTCTTGGTGAGCGCCTTCGTCAGGATGTCGGCATCCTGATCCTCCGTGGGAACATATGAAAGCATCATGATTCTCCACTGAACACAATCTATGATATGATGGTACCTGATGTCGATGTGTTTGGACCTATCATGAAATACTGGATTAGCCGAGAGTTTAATGCAACTCTGGTTATCACAGTAGATCACTGTAGGCTCCAAATGCAACCTGAACGATCCTGCGAGGATCTTCCTCATCCAAATAGCCTCGCATGCAGCGAAGCTAGCTGCCATGTACTCGGCCTCTGCTGAACTGAGTGCCACGGATCTCTGCTTCCTGCTGTACCAGGAAACTGCTGCCGACCCAATGCTGAAAACTCCTCCAGAAGTGCTCTTCCGGTCCGTTGGGCTCCCTGCCCAATCTGCATCAGTGAAGCCAGAAAGCTTCGCTCCATCCTCCTGTCTGTACCATAGACCATATCCCAATGTGCCTCTAATATAGCGCAATACATGCTTGCATGCCTTCCAAAAGAGATTGGTAGGCTTAACAATAGCTTACAAAATCTGGTTAACTGCATAGCATATATCGGGTCGTGTATTGACCAAATACATAAGCGACCCCACCAACTGTCGATAGACAGTGGCATCCACTACCTCCGCTGAAGTAGCATCCTCCTTCCTCCAACCACCAGGAAGAGGAGTGTCAACAGGCTTGTAGCCTTGCATGTTGAACCTCTCCAGAATCTCCCGAGCATACTTGCCCTGAGAAACAAGCAGTCCTCCACTACGCTGCCAAATCTCCAATCCCAGGAAATAATGAAGGATGCCCGAGTCCTTCATCTCAAACTCTCGTGCAAGATCCTCCTTGCATGAAAGTATCAACTGCTCATCGCCAGTCAAAATCAGATCATCTACATACAGTACGATGATCAACAACTTCCCCTCCACCACAATCTGGTACAAGTTAGGATCCGCCTCACTCTTGGAGAATCCAAGCCCGGTGAAGTAGCTGTCTATCCGAGTGTACCAAGCACGAGGTGCTTGCTTCAGCCCGTACAGTGCTCTCTTGAGTCGGCACACATGCGACTCAGTGCTGAAGATCTCAAAACCTTCAGGCTGCTCTATGTACACCTCTTCCTCAATAACTCCATTGAGGAACGCAGTCTTCACATCCATCTGATGAATGTGCCACCCCATCTGCGCTGAGAGAGCAAGGATCGTATGTATGGAAGAGTACCTTGCGACAGGTGCAAAAGTCTCCTCATAGTCAATCCCCTCGATCTGTGAGAAGCCACGGGCGACAAATCTCGCCTTGTACTTCTCCACACTCCCGTCAGCCGCCTGCTTCACTTTGTAGATCCATCGCAAACCCACCACTGATTTCCCTTCCGGTCTTGGGACAATCTCCCATGCACTGTTTCTGACGATCGAATCATATTCTTCGATCATGGCATCTACCCATGCGGGTTCCTCCACAGCTTCCTCAAAAGAGGATGGCTCCGTCACGACACATTTACTCACAAGAGCCATGTATCCAGTGTACTGATCCGGTGACTGCCTCTGTCTGCGCTGTGCTGTAGGTGGTCCTACAACCTTCTCTGCATCTCGAGCCAGTCGCTCAGCTTCTGTAGTGCGCATGCGCCCTCTGATGGTTGGCACTGCATGGATGGTTTCTTCCACCTCCTAAACTTCCTCTTGTGGTTGATCCACATCCGGAAGCTCCTCCTTAGGAACTAACAGCTCCTCATCTGCATGCAAGTGTAGCTCCCTCTCAAGCGAACACTGCATGGCTTTCTCCTCTTGAAATTTTATATCCCGTCGCACAACAGTCTTGCGACTGTCTGACAAATACACCCGGTAGTTGTGAGGTGTATCAGTGTACCCCACAAATATTCCAACCTCAGCAGTTGGATCCAGCTTCCTTCTCGCATCCTTCGTCACATGCATGTAGACGGGAGAACCAAAAATCCGCAAATGGGAAATATCAGGCCTCTTGCCAGAATAAGCCTCCTCCGGTGTACTCATGCCAAGAACCTTGTGAGGACAACGGTTCTGCACATACACTGTTGTATTGCATGCCTCGGCCCACAAGTGAAGGGGTAGGCCCTAATCATGCAACATCGCCCGTGCAGCACCCACGATCGTTCTCTTCTTCCGCTCAGCCACCCCGTTCTGCTGTGGGTTATGGGGTGCGATGAGCTCTCTCTGAATCCCTTCTGCGCTGCAGAACTCCTTGAATTCAGCCGAGATGAATTCACCACCGTTATCGCTCCTTAGAGCAATCACCTTCTTCCCCGACTCCTTCTCGACCAGTGCTTTAAACTCACAGAACTTTGCGAATGTATCGCTCTTCTTCGACATGAAGAAGATCCAGCACTTTTGAGAGAAATCATCAACAAAGATCACATAATACCTGTGCTTTGCTGTCGAAGCAACAGAGAAAGGACCACACACGTCTGTGTGAACTCTCTCAAGGATCGTCGTGGCGCGACTATCCTTCTCGTGAAAGGTGGCTTTCATATACTTCCCTAAAGTACACCCCTTGCACTGATCTGACTGCGCAAGGGTGCCCTTAGGAAGCCCAGTAGAAATCTGCTGCAGAATCTTCAAAGCTCCATGGTGAAGGTGGCCCAATCTCTTGTGCCACAGTTCGCCCTCATCATCCCGGCTCACCACTTCTCCCACCTTGCATGCCATTGCTGCGCAGCCATCTACTTGCAACTGATAAAGGTTCTTGGTTCGAACCCCTATCTTCCGGGTCTCTCCAGTAGTCTTACTGCGCAGGAAGGCTTTTCCTTCGCTGAAGACCACATCATACCCCTTATCTTCCAACATCGCCACGGAGATCAAGTTCTTCTTCAATCCAGGTACATGCATAACATTCTTCAACACGAAGGGTTTACCAGACTCCCTCTGAAAGGA
This sequence comes from Pinus albicaulis, assembly GCA_034641835.2. NCBI lineage: Eukaryota > Viridiplantae > Streptophyta > Pinopsida > Pinales > Pinaceae > Pinus > Pinus albicaulis. Next base: position 23,159,132 of record CM076576.1, on the reverse strand, counting down.
TATGGTACCGATACCAGTCGCATTGTATCTATCATCATCGCCCATCTCGATGTGCACACCCAGATCTTTGTCCTCCAGATCTGAGAACAAATCCCGATCTCCTGTCATATGAAATGACGTACCGCTGTCCAAGAACCACACCGATCCCATCACACTTGAAACCAAGCATGCGATCAGTGAAAAGTCAAGCTCGAACTGTGAAGCCAAAGCTTCTCCATCTGCAGATCTTCCCTCTTGCTTGTTTTTCTTCTTCTTTGGACAATTGGTAGCATAATGTCCGTGATCATGGCAGTGAAAACACTTCACTTTCGCCATATCCTGCTTCTTGCCCTTTGCACCGGAATGAGAAGTTTTCTTACCCTTCCCCTTCTTTGCTTTGGCAACCAAAGCGCAATTTTCTTCATCAGCTCCCTTTGATGAAGATCCATCCCAAGTAGTCCTCCTTATCTCCTCCTGCATGAGATCCGCCCAAAGGCGCTCCCATCCCGACAGCTTCTCCCGACCATTGACACTATCTTGATATGAGTGCCAAACCTTCGGAAGACCAAGGAGAGCCAGGTCGACCATGTCCTCGTCTTCGACAGTCACCCCCACACTTCCCAGCTCATCTCTGCACTGAGTGAACTTCGTGAGGTATTTGGCGATACTGTCGCCCTTCTCCATCTTGATGTTCCTGAGCTTATCTTTGAGCGCCGGCTTCCTTTGGTCACTCTTACTCTGGAATAGATCCGTCAAAGCTTTCCACATTAGAAATGGAGAAGCCTTTCCATGCAGGCTGGATACAATATGATCCTTGACGCCCTCCAACAGGATCCTTCGACATTTCGCCATCTTCTTTTGACATGCTTCGACTTCAGCAGGATCAGTGGGCCTTTGGACATCCGTATCCACAAACTCCTTCAGTCCATTATCTTCTAATACTTCCTCCATGCGATCCTTCCATGCAAAATAATTCGAACTGCCTTCAAGAGCATATTCGAGTCGCAAACCATTGAAAGACATTTTCAACACCGGCACCAAGAAAACAAAACTGCTGCAAAATTCGAATTCCACCTGAAAGCTCAACCGCTCTAGATCTGTGAGAACAAATTATTTCTAGCACAGAGATTTACTGCAGGGGAATTTACTGGATATATCACCTTTCAAAGAAAGGATGGATCCAGAGGCTACCTGGCCCGCATGCAGACTCTGTCTACCGAAATAAGTTTGTAATCACTGTGATGATCAATCTCTGCTTCAATGGCTCTGGTACCATGTAGAAATTTGCTGAATAATGATTAATTATCCACCGAGACTATCCTGATCACATATCAATTCGAATTCATATGCAACACATAATCTCTTCCACTCAGATCATCACACATGCGGAAAATAAAACAAGTGATATCACATCAATTCATCATACACATTAACACAGTATGTATGGGGAAAGCTTATAGCTGAAAACCCCGCAGCTATTGTGCATATTATAATGGAGAAATCATGTAACAAAATCAGTACAATACTCCTCACAAGTACTCAGTACTTTCTCATAAAGTTACACACAAACTAGCTTGGTTTTGAACAGGTTACTGGTTCAAAACTCACCACTAATTGCCTTGCCTCTATTGCGCAATCATGGCTTGTCTATATAAAGATCCAAGGTTCGAATCTCCTTGGCTTGACAGCGCAATCATCATGGGCAATTCCTCCAAGTGTGGTGCAAATCTCATGCACAACTGATGTCGCCACTGATGGCTAACTCCACCCTTTCATCTACCTCTTTCACTGGTCTCCACTGAACTGATCATGCACTGTAGTGAACTGATGTGTTCTTGAGTTGAATAATGAGTTACTAATTAATTAATTAAATAATATTTAATTCACTCCACTCATTACTAGTTGATTAGCTAGTTAAACTAATCTCAACTAGTTCAACTAAGTTAAACCGAACACAACTCCACCAACTGTCTCATTAACTCCACCAAACTTCTGCCACTGAAGTCCTAACTGAAGTAAACCATGCATGAGCTCACCAAACCCCTAGGAATAGCATAATTCCTCTGTCAGATGCATGAGCCACTTCCAAGGCTCGAACTGAAGTGCTCCAAGAGAGTAAACTGAAGTTTAGAGTCCAAATATTATTAAGGGTAAATAATATTTGACTTCCCTATTTTAGGATAGGCAGTCTAAATATAGACTTCGACCTATAGGTCAAAAAATAGAGGTCCATCTATTTTTACCAACATGACCAATACTCCAAGAATAACATACTGCAACCCCTGGACCATGCTCCATATGTCTAAAAATAGACTTTGCGCCAGAATTTGCCTGCGGGCCCACTTAGTGAAGGCGAATTCATTTCACTAAGCTCCATCATCTTGCTGCATTTTCAACAATAAATTTTAATTTTCAAGAAATTTTCTTGAAATTTATTTCGGAAGGAAAGGAAGTTGAATTACAGGGTATCGCATAGAATATGGGAAAGATAATAAGCTCTATTTTCATGAAAAATATTCTAAATAAATAACAATGAGGCGTAACTTTTGAGCCCCAAGATTGTGCTTTCTTTCATCTTACTTTACCTCATTTTCCTTCGTCCATTGTTATCCCAGACCCAATTGATCAATGAAATTAGTTAAAATTACTTTTAGAATGATTAACATGGCTAACTTGCTAAGTTTTGTGATTTTTGTCATTGTAATGCATTTTGACCGGAACTAGCTGTAGAATGCAGACATTCTGTAGCTAACCGGCAATTCTGCAGCTGTCTTCACGTTCAGGCATATTCCAGGTGTCCTCTCAAGAAAAACCACATATGGGTATATTCCACGTCATGTCCACATCATATGTTGCTCACCATGAAGGAAGAACCGAATTCTGGACGTGGTTTTGGTACGTGGGAACTTATTTAAGGAAGCAGACTTCTAATAGGACTGTCTTAGTCCAGATGTCCTTTTTCTCTTTACGTTGCCATCTTCAGAGTCTGAATGTGATTTTGATAAGGAAAGACAAGGATCACTGTATTTTTGCAAGTTCTGTTATGTAAATTTGTTATAAAAACACTTGGGAAACCGAGAGATAGGCTAGATTTTGCTTAGATTTCATGCTATATTTCTGAAAATGAAGAATACTTTGTTTCAAGTTATTTCTACTTTAACGAAGAGGACAGCATTTCTTTGAACGCGTTGAGTTGATTTGGAGTTAGATTCCGTCTGGTGGTAGAGGGCCCCTGCCTCCTGCACGGCTTTACTTTCGTAATTTAGATAAGTATCTTAGTTGTTTTTACGTTTTTGAAGTTTGAGTTCGTAGTTAATTTCATTAGCCACTATAGTTATACTTGTTCTAAGAACTCTTCCAAAAGAAGAAACTCTTCCAAAAGATCATGATAATGAATGGGAGATGGCTATAGTGTTGTAGGATTTAATTGTAATTTCTTTTGTTCACTATCACAGTTGAACTTATACTAAGAAAACTCTTCCAAAAAATCCTTATGATGTCTAAGGCATGAATGTGATCCTGAACGTTTCAGTTGTTTGTTTGCACTAAGTAGCATAGCTGATCTTACTCTTAAAACGCCCTTCCAAAATACCATAATGATGGGTAGGAGATAGCTGTGATGTCTTAGTTTTTAAATTGCTTTCAGTCTTTATGTTTGCATTTGCACTAAATTGTACAGCCAGGATTGTTCTAAGAAACTCTTCCAAAATACTAATCATGATGGACAAAACAGGCTGTAGAATCCCATAGATTAATGCATGATAACTTAGTTAGGGTACTCCGGAGTCAAATTGCATTCAATTCATGCTCTGTTATTTTGTTTCAAGTTTGATAATGGCTTGTTAGTTCAGCACTGTTTTAGACTAGTGACATCTTAAGTTCATTTTTAGCTTAACTCATTGCATTTTCACTCCACAATTAGTTGTCATCCACTGCATATTAGATTACATTAGTTGTTAAACTTAACAAAACGGCCTTCATTATTTACAAAACCTCTTCTTGTTCCAAATCTATAATTGATTCATAACCATATGAACAGAAGACAGTACCATTTCAAGGCCTGAAGTAATTTTGCAACTTCTTTACCACTTCATAAACAAAGCCTTTCCTCAAAAGACTACTTTAAAAAGAAATCTATAACTCTTGAGTAAGGTTTAGTGATGTTTAAATGAGTTGCAGAATAGAGTTAGGAACTAGTCTTAGAGTAGAGATCTTATGATGGTATCAATGTTTTCCTCCAAATATGCTTCAACAAATCTTTAATCATGGATAAAATGTTGCATCATTATAAGCTAGTTGTTTAATTGTTTAGTTAGGAGAATTTGTATACTTAGCTGACCATTTCTCAAGCTCTCCCAAAATACCTTTGATGAGAGAATTGAACAAGTTAAGTTTATGTTTTGATTCATTTCCTTAAAGTCATTATCAAGCTTTGTATTTTGCTTAGCCATAGTTTAGGTTTGATTTTGTTTCAGTATTTGCATTTTCATTTGTCATTTGTCATCAACCAATTAGACTTCACTCTGTTTTTAACCAGTAGCTTCTTTCCACTAGCTTTTTAGTCATTTTCCTTATGAACATAAAAACCACCAAAAGACCAAAAACATCATAAATCATCACAAAAGACCAAAAACATCATAAAACACTAAACACAACGCATTAAGAGACAAACACCTAGGCACATACAGTGCACTTCACTTCAGTAGTTTACCAACCCTGGTTGACAATTAAATGAACTCAATTTAGGAGACTAGGTTGAGCACAAACAATAACTACACAATTATGCTCACTAGAAGTTCCAACATCAAAATCATCTATTTCTCCATATCTCCAAAAAGTCTTGGACAATCATTCCAAGGTGTTTGAAACTTGCAAAGAACTCCCACCTATTCGTGATCATGATCATGCTATTCATTTGAATCCAGGAAGTGTTCCTCCATGATCTGAATATGGGAAAACTAGTTATTTCTATGCTAGCTCCCTCATCAGTATCAAAAATGTGTGATTAGGATCGTCTTAAGCTAACCACTTATGAAGCGGTTTATGTGTCAAGTTTCATGTGTCTTTGATGATAAAATTATGAGTTAATTTGATTTTAAAAACTCATATATAGAAAATTAAATGTATAAATATAACACACAGCAATCACATAATACCATGGATGATAATGGAGTTCACCCCTCCTGGGCTACATCTCCCTGGACCTGCTTTAACTAATTAGTCCCTCTTGGGATTAAGATTCAAATGTCTGATTCCAAGTAGCTTTATTGCTATAATGGATTTGAAACCTGCTCCATTAGCTTCAGAACACTCAAATACCCCAAAAATGACTATTCAATCTCTAAAATTAGTTTCCAGTTGATTTAGGCTTGACCTCCCATCCTAGTGGCCATGGGCTTTTTTAATCTCCAAAGTTACAAAAACACTTTTAGAAGTGCTCCAACGCCTCTGTAAACTATACCACTGTGTTCAAAGCATAAAATGCATCTAAAAATGACTCTTCTTGAGCCAATATTGGTCTTCAGCTAATCCAGGCATGGCCTTCCCTTCTGGTGGCCCTAGGCTTCATAATTATTCAAGTGACCAAAAATACCTGTAGATTTTCTCATATGCCTATGAAAGGTGTTCCCATGGATTCAGAGCATGCCAATCTGCTATGAATGACTCTTCCTCAGCCAAAACTGGTCAAAAATTGCTCAAGATAGGCCTCATTCAATTTTTCCCTAGATTCTCCCTCCAAATCTGGAGAAGTCTCCAGTTAGCTCCGCCAAACTTGGAAAATCCTTCGAAACTGGAGGCACTACAAAAATATGGCCGAATTAATCTCAGGTTAATTAATTGTTAACTACACTTTAATTATCAGATAATTTGGGTTTAATTGTGCACTAAGCACGTTTAATATGGCGTTAAAAACTTGGGCATGTGGTGTAGTCTTGTGGGAGGAAGGTTGGCCCCCTCCGTTTCACCATCAGATCCGCACTGCATTTCAAATAGAATTTGGGTGCCAATCCCTTCAAGTCTTGCCCACATGGTCTATTGGTGAAGGCGTTGTATTAGCTGGGGGGAGGTCACAGGGTCGAACCTCGACCTCCACCCCTCCATGCATTTTTTTGCAACGTTATAAAACATGTTATCCCAAACCTTCGAAAATGGACTTTTCCATATAAAAATATATGGAATTTGCAAACGATTTGTAATGCGCTCCACCAATCATAGGTTTAATAAACTCGAACTTTGGAATGTATTTTCCACCAAATATATTACTCCAAAAATTTGGATATGAAATTAAATCCAATATGCCAATCGGAATTTACGTTTAAATACAATATGATGCCACCATAATAATTAATCAAACCTCCACCATTTGGACAATGGTTAAGACTTTGACATATGCGCTCATAAATAATGTAAACATAACCCAAACTTAGGTTAGCCACCATGTAAAATTCAAACCTGAACCATAGCATAAAAAATGAAATTGGAACTTAACCTTGGAGAGGGGGTCCACCAAGGGACACATGGTGTTCCCTAGTTGGGCTATCCTCCCACATATAAAAATAAAAAATAAAATAATAAAAAAATAAAATAATAAAAAAATAAAAATAAAAATTGAATTCAACCTTAGGAGGACCTTAGGAGGACACTGGGAAATTTCACCTTCTCAAACCAAACTAGCGAATCCTGTAGTGAAACTTGTCACAGTCCCATTGGGAAAAAACTGAAGAATATTCTTTGCATGCTAACTGGGCTGCCATGTCATTATCATGTACCTGTTCTGCAAAATTATTTTATTTTAATTTTTCTTGTTCTGAACAGCGATCAGTAGGCTATAACTTCTTCTATAACTTCTTCATCTGAAATCAGTTTTCGATGAAACGAGTTGTGTTGGATTCCTCATGATAGGTCGTTCATTTTCATTCTAGTTTGGTGAAATTCTGAGCACTTTTAATTTTGAGCAATTTTTTTCCCCTATTCCAGATTCCAATCACTCCTTCCCACTGACATGCTTTTAGACCCATAAAATTTGATTATCTCTTGAGATTTGAATACTTTTATGTTTCCCAGGTTCTATCATCTTTATTCTACTTGGAAAAATCGTCGTGACAACCACTTGGCTTCACTAACATGCCTTGCCTTGCAAATGGCTTAGCTCTTCAACCAATGTTCTCCTTTTGTTGTTGACCCAATCCAACACTTATTGGCTACTTGCTACTGAAATAACACTTTGTTGTACCAAATTTATTCCTCGATTCTTGGAAAAATAATTGATTTCCTTCCCACTGAGAATCATGTTCCTCCTTTGCAAAAACATTCATTCGATGCAAGCTTCTCCTTGGAAACCATTTTTCCAAACTAAGCCCATCTGAGTGAACTACAACAATGAGTTCCAACATCATTAATAACAAGAAAAGAAATGACCAGTATTTTAACTCCACGGTTCCAAATCCCACATCTAGAAGAATGCATTCGCCATCTCCTTCTCTTCTTGGCGTCAACACATAAAATGGTCTACAATGGTTGCAAACTTTTGTTTTGACATATTGTCACAAACACAACCATCAATCTAAAAACACATCATGCAAGAAACATAACTTGATGACATATCCTCATGCTCCTTAAAAGCAACAAATTTCACATCATGTGAATATTTCCATGTACTCTTACATCTTGGTGTCAAAATTCATCGACCAAACACAAGTCGACAAAACATGCCTCTTCAAATGACTGAATCTCAAGTCAAGCATAAGCATGTGTAATAATTTGACGATTATTTTCCCAAAACAAAAAGAATTTCACATCCATGAAACACTTCATCAACATCTCCCTTTTCATCTTTGGATACAAAATCAACTCTTCCAAGTCGATCTGACATGCATGTAACACACAATCGACCAACAGAAGTCGACATGCATGCATGTGGAAATGATCAACAATCTCAAGTTGACAACATACATCTTAAACAAAGAAATCGACCAACACAAGTCAATTACTCATGCATGTTCAAGCACAATGAAACCATCAAAATTCCATTGTTCATACACACAAACTTTCATGCATGTATACAATTCTTCAACTCCCTCACAAGTACAATCATAAGTACAAGAACCCCATTCATATTTACATGTACTTAAAGAGCTTAAATGAAAAAATTTTGTTGCAATAAAGTGAGTCAACATACTCCACTTTCAATGACCTTCTTGGCGTAAATATGCAACATGCATTCAATTAGGAAAATAATGCATCAATCATCAAAATACATGTGAATCCTTAATTGGATAAGAAATCTAACCATCTCTTACCAAACCATTTCAATGGTGCTTCTTTCAGCCGCACCTCATCATCATGTGAATCATCTTGACTTGCATCAATTATGGAATCTTCTTTTCCATTCTTGCCATTTTCTTTCTCCACCTTCTTCAAATTTCATGGATAACTTGCTGGATACAAAGTCCAACACTTGTCTACAAGATGACCTTTCTTATGGCAATGAGCGCAAAACAATTGCATCTTCTTTTCAACATGGTTGCTTTGTCCAATGGACCTTTGGCTTCCTGTCTCCTTTGCTTTGAAAGTTTCTTGTGCATGGTTATTTTCTCTAACATCTTGAAACGTTATGGTTATCCAAACCACAAAAGGAACATGCAAACTTTCTCCAAATCTTATGTGAGAATTTTCCATGTTTATCATAATCAAAATCAACTTGATTAAAAGCAAATTTATACCTTGAACTTTCACCTTTGCCGCCTTCTTGAGGAGGCGAATTTGATGAGATAGTGGCTCTCTGTAATGTTCTTACTTAGCCTTAGCTAAGAGGAGACACAATTTTGATTTAATTTATGTTTTATGAATAAATGAATAAATGAGGACATGTAAAACTCCTAAGATGTCTAAATAAATCAATGCCCATGTGAACAAAGACAAATCAGGGCTATGAAAATAATCACTTGCAAGTGTGAAAGAGGTTTTGAGCCAAGATTGGGTCCACCTTGACCAAGTCAACTGTGTTGTCTAGGTTCATTGTATCTCCAAAAGGGACTGTGCAGTTATAGAAGGGAGCCTATAGTGTGAAAAGGACCAACTTATCCAAGTGGTTTAGGGTTTGCAAAGACTTTCTCATGCTATAAAAAGGAGGAGAAGACACTTGAAGAGGTTGTTGATGAATTATATTTCTGAAGAATTTGTCCGCTTAAACAAATACCATTCTCTGTTGTTTAGTGGAGGATTGTGATTGGAATTCATGTTTAGGAGTTTCATCTCTTCCCTTGAGGATCATTAGAGGAGTTCCTTGCTGAAGTTGGCCACTATCTGGTTTGAGACCAAGCTCTATCTTTCATGAGCAGCGCTGGCCCATTGAGGGTTTTGCAGCTACTATCTTTTGTAGCAAGTGGCATTCTAGATCTACTTATATCTAGTTGTTTTTTTAGAGTATTTCTCTATTGGAGAGTGTTCTTCAGCCTACAAGGAGTTATCTGATCTATATTTTGTATCAAATCTATAATTTCAGTCCATGTATTCAGTCTCCTTCACCCTCTGTGCAGCTTCTGCTCCATACTGCATTATTTTGTGAGAGGGCTTCTTATTTCAGTTTGCTATCAATTTGGAGGAATATCTCTTGGTGTTAGGCTTGCCTTCCCTTGGTAATCCGTGGATTGGGTTTTTGATCCATGTATCTATAGATCTTATCTATTTCAGCAATAAAATTTATCTTCATAAATTTATGGGTTTTCTGCAGCACAGTGTATTGTAATTCAGATCTACATATTAATATGCAATATTTTGGTGTAATTACAATTGGATCTTGTTATTAAAGTCTTTTAGCTTCCATATATGTATTAGATCTTATGTTTCATCCATACATATGTCAGAGATCTGAAATTTAATGTACAGCAGCTGAACCATCTGAAAAATAACGCTATCTATGTACTTCTGCAGTTTATTTCTAGTTGCAGCTCTAATTTCTGAAGGGATCTTGTCCTGGTTATTTTTGTAATTAGTTGTAAAGGAAATAAGCTCATATGTAAATCTGATTTACTGTTACTTTCCTCCTCTGAGTTCCAGTCAAATCTACGCAATTCTAGTAGCTGGGGTTTTCATATTGTAGCAGCTTCTCTCTTTGGCTGATTTATAGCTAGTCTTGTTTCCAGAAGATCTATTTAATGTGCTTAAAATTATTTTTTTCTGATGAAATTGCATATTTAAGTCATATACAGCATAAATGAGGGGATCCCAGCCATGATATGTGTTATTCTTTCTCATATTTTCTTATACAGCGTTTTAATTGAAGGCCTTGTTGAGATTCCTGAATGGGATTATTCCAAGTTCTATAGGCAGAGTCTACAGTTGGTCAGGTAGCCTCTAGTTCTCACCCTATTTTCAGAGGTGACATAACCAGTAAATGGCTCTATATTCCATCTCTGACATATAATCTTGAGAATCCCCAAAAATGAATATTACAGTGGTATCGGAGCTACACTCTTGGCACAACATGTGCTAGCATTGGAGCCACAGTCATGTTGCATTCCGAAGATGAAGATCCTCTTTCTGAGAGGGAGAGGATATACCAGAATAGAAGTCATAAAAAGTATGACTATACTATTGTTGACCTTGACAAGGTTCAAGACAAGGGGAGAGCCCTTGAATTGAATGATAAAGATAAGGAGGCAGAAGAGTTTGCAAAAACTCTCTTGGAAATCACGCAAGATCTATCCAAGGAGATAAAGGAGATGAGGATAGATAGAATGAGGGAGTCCCTTGGAAGAATCCATCAAGGAGAGAGTTCTGAAATGTCTCAATTTGGGACTGGTCCACGGGTGATCTTGCCACAAGCTCCACAGATCTCACAGCGCTCTACAATGCCTACCTTCTTAGCTGTAGAGAATGAAGGGCTTCAAGAGTCAACCTCTTTGGAAGGCTACTTTGCATAATATGATTCACAAATTCAAAGGTTCAAGGATAACTTGAGCTTTCAATACTTCTGCCATTTGAAGGATCGGAGGAGGCCATTGCAGCAGTTTAGAGATGGAGGGTTCCTCCATGGGAGGCACCATACCATGGGCAGGTTCTTCTTGCCTAAGTTCGATGGATCAACCTCTTTTTCTACTAAAGCATGGGTGGAAAAGTTGGACATCTACTTCCAGCTGAATAAAGTGCCTGAAGCAGAAGCCATTAATATTGTTGCGCTGCATTTTGATGTAGAAGCCCACAATTGGTGGTTTCATGGAATTTCTACATTGGGGCACAGTAATGTGTCCACTTATGCTGAGTTCACTAGGAGACTAGTGGAAATATTTGATCGGAAGGATCCGGAGGCCCCTTTCATAAGCTTGGAAAAGCTTAAGAAAACAGGAGATGTTGAAGCCTATATCTCTGAATTTTTGGGGTTGTCTATAATGGTTCCTGATCTTTCAGTTGCAAGGAGAATCTATATTTTCATATATGGTTTGGAAGAACCTTTCAATGGGTTGGTCAAATCTACCAAACCCACCACTATGCATGATGCCATTGAAAGAACCAGAGATCTCCAAGATGCCTTGCCAAGAGCAAAGGAAACCTTCCCAAGCAAAGCCACTCAATCTTCTAAAGGGAAGGAAGGGAAAGCTGCTCCACCCAAGGAGATCTCACAGAAAAAACTTCTTGACAATGATCTCCGGAGGGATTTGAGAAAGAAGAAATTATGTTTCACTTGTCAAGAACCATGGGTGTCGGGACATAGATGTGCGGCTGGAAGAGCACATCATATTGAAGTATTCTCTGATTGTGAAGAGGAGGAAAGCAGTGATGGACCTGGGAGAGGTCACAACACTAGTGATGATGAGGAGGAGGATCCATAATCATCCAAAGAAGAAGAAGGAGAATTTGCTTCAACCAGTGGGACTCTTGCTTCTTTGAGGGGAGTGCCCAAATATTTGACTCTTAGAGTGCAGGGTTCATTTATGGACCAAAGAGTATCTATTCTAATCGACAGTGGGGCAACCCACAACTTTATTGATGCTCACTTTGTGCAGAGGAGAGGGATCCCTACTGATTCTTTTGATGGGTTCTCTGTTTTGGTTCTGAGGGACAGAACTATGCAGTGCATGCAGTATCTTCCCTCACTTTCTATGACTATGGAGACCTACACTTTGAGGGACCGCTTATTTGTAGTGGACATACCAGACACCAATCTCATCTTGGGTGTCCAGTGGTTGATTACTTTGGGAAAAGTCACCACTGATTGGAGGGCCTTGCAGATGGAGTGGGTGGACTTGAAGAGTGGGAAGCAACAAGTTATTCAAGGCATGCACACCTACCCTTCACTTGATGTCTCTACCCACACAACAAAGATGGAATTGCGCAGTGGGGGCAAGAACTTTACAGTTCCTTCCCTCATGTTCATGAGAAAGTTGCAAGAGACATTCCTACAACATGGCAAGCCACTTGAGGTGCCATTAGATTCTGTGGGGAAAGCTTCACCAAGTGCTAAAACAATGGAAGAAAGATTCACAGCGCTGTGGGAGGAAGCAAGGGGGAGGATCAGCCTTCCCACAAACAACTTTGACATGCATGATGCCAAAGGAACAAGCAGCAACAAGGCAAGCACCACCATAGATGCATCTACAGCGCTGTCCTTGTTGAGAAGTGTAGATCCATATTGGAGGTCTCAACTCCTTATGGAGTACTCCAAATATCTGCACACCGGGATTATATTAGATGGCGTAAAGCAAGGAGGGGGCTACTTGGTCCATGAAGGAGTCATATATCATCTTGGTAAAATATTCTTTCCTCAAGCCTCCAAGCTTAAGCAAGAGATACTACAAAGAGCCCATAAGGAGTTCCTTTCCAGTTACATGCAATCAGCAAGAATCTACTCCCTAATCTTGAAGAGTTTTGATTGGGAGGGAATGGAGGAGGAGCTACATCAGCATTATGATTGGGAGGAACTAAACCAGCACTTACAAGAGTTCAATATTTATGTGGAGATGGGGCAGCCAAGGGATCCTATGAGAAAACATTTCAGCCATCTCTTTCTTCTCTCAAAAGAGGGGAAAAACCCATGCCTAACTCTATGTGTGTGGGAGGTTTGTATGGTAAGAAATATGATCTTGTAGAGAAATTTTATTTTTCTGATTTGGCACACTCTCTTACCATATGTATGTAGGCCATGGCTCCTACAAAGAGAAACTTTTCATGCAGATCTCATGGCAAAGATGGGGCCAATAAAAATTCCAAAGCTGGCCACTCCCTTGAGGTGCAAAGGGAGATTGTTTATCATGATGGGAGCTTTCCAAAGGCACCTAATGAGGGCTTCACTTTCAGCCATGTTAAAGTGACCCCTGCAGCAAATATGTGGTGGGAGTACCACCTATCACATTCAGATCTACTCAAAGCAAGGAGTGTATTGCGCTGGTACCTTATGTGGGATTGTAACCCACCTCCTCATGTGCAAATTTCAGTTTGTCTTTATGTGATTTTGTTACCATACATAGATGACATATTGGTTTTGTTTATGGGTATGTATGGGAAAAAAGTAAGCAGTGTACATGTACCACATGGGATGGAACTTTATCCAGTACTTCATGATACATGTTTCAGATGTGACATTGGTTCACCCATGTTTATTTCTGTTGAATTTTACACTCCTGAAGGGGCAGACTATGCACCTATCATGCTAGCATTGGAGGAGAAGTTTTTGATGTATTTCCTTGGTGAACACTTAATTCATGATGAGAGCTTGATTCTTGATGGTGTCATCAATGGAGAAGGAGAAGAAACACAGCTCTTACCCTAACAGTTGCTTGAGGACAAGCAACATTTTGAGGGGGAAGACTTTAATGTTCCTACTTAGCCTTAGCTAAGAGGAGACATTCAATTTTGATTTAATTTATGTTTTATGAATAAATGAATAAAGGAGGACATTTAAAACTCCTAAGATGTCTAAATAAATCAATGCCCATGTGAACAAACACAAATCAGAGCTATGTAAATAATCACTTGCAAGTGTGAAAGAGGTTTTGAGCCAAGATTGGGTCCACCTTGACCAAGTCAACTGCGCTGTCTAGGTTCATTGTATCTCCAAAAGGGACTGCGCAATTCCAGAAGGGAGCCTCTAGTGTGAAAAGGACCAACTCATCCAAGTGGTTTAGGGTTTTCAAATACTTTCTCATGTTATAAAAAGGAGGAGAAGACACCTGAAGAGGTTGTTGATGAATTATATTTCTGAAGTATTTGTCTGCTTAGACAAATACCATTCTCTGTTGTTTAGAGGAGGATTGTGATTGGAATTCCTGTTTATGAGTTTCATCTCTTCCCTTGAGGATCATTGGAGGAGTTCCTTGCTAAATTTGGCCACTATCTAGTTTGATACCAAGCTCTATCTTTCATGAGCAGCGCTGGCCCATTGAGGGTTTTGCAGCTACTATCTTTTGTAGAAAGTGGAATTCTAGATCTGCTTAGATCTAGTTGTTTTTTGAGAGGCTTTCTCTATTGGAGAGTGTTATTCAGCCTCCAAGGAGTTAGATGATCTATATTTTGTATCAAATCTGTAATTTCAGTCCATGTATTCAGTCTCCTTCACCCTCTACGCAGTTTCTGCTTTATATTGCGTTATTTTGTGAGAGGGCTACTTATTTCAGTTTGCTATCAATTTGGAGGAAGATCTCTTGGTGTTAGGCTTGAATTCCCTTGGTGATCCATGGATTGGGTTTTTGATCCATGTCTCTATAGATCTGACCTATTTCATCAATAAAATTTATCTTCAGAAATTTCTGGGTTTTCTGCAACACAGTGTATTGTAATTCAGATCTACAGCTTAATATGCAATATTTTGGTGTAATTCCAATTGGATCTTGTTCTTAAAGTCTTGTAGCTTCTATATATGTATTAGATCTGATGTTTCATCCATAAATATGTCAGATATCTGAAATTTAATGTACAGTAGCTGAACCATCTGAAAAATAAAGCTGTCTATGTACTTCTGCAGTTTATTTCTAGTTGCAGCTCTAATTTTTGAAGGGATCTTGCCCTCGTTCTTTTTGTAATCAGTTGTAAAGGAAATAATATCATATGTAAATCTGATTTACTGTAATATTACTGAAGTATCAGATATTTGGTTGTCCTCCTCTGAGTTCCAGTCAAATATATGCAATTCTAGTCGCTGGGGTTTTCATATTGTAGCAGCTTCTCTTTTTGGCTAATTTCTAGCTAGTCTTGTTTCCGGGAGATCTGTTTAATGTGCTTAAACTTATTTGTTTTTGATGAAATTTCATAAGTAAGTCATATACATCATAAATGAGGGGATCCCAGCCCTGATCTGTGTTATTCTTGCTCAGATTTTCTTATACATCATTTTCATTGAAGGCCTTGTTGAGATTCCTGAATGGGATTATTCCAAGTTCTATAGGCAGAGTCTATAGTTGGCCAGGTATCCTCTGGTTCTCACCCTATTTTCAGAGGTGACATAACCAGTAAATGCCTCTGTATTCCATCTCTGACATAGAATCTTGAGAATCCCCAAAAAGGAACATTACACTCTCTTTGAAATACCAACAATGCATTCAATGAATTTAGAGCGTTCAACATCCTCTTGTTCGCCATTCTCATTAGTTGCATGCTTATTAACACCTTCTTGCAAATTGAGTGTAAAAAAATTGCATTCCTCATAAACACAATCTTCACAAGCTTGAGGTAATGAACATGAAATGAAACTCCTTCTTGGAACACCTTCATGTGCCTCCTTGGCTTTAGAGTTTTATCCATCATGTTGTCCATAACAAAGACCATAATACTTAGGCCTTTCCTCAACAACAATTGGCTCAACTATGCCTTGTGCATGTTTTCCCAATCCTTTACCTTCATAGCCCATATTCATCAATAATTTGGACCCTATTCCTCTAGTGTGTCTTTCAAAAGCACCTACACATTCATTTTGAGAGGAAATTGAAGATAAACTTGAATTGGATACCTCTTTTTCATGCTCATAAATGGCTAAGGCTTCCTTGTCATCATGGAGTTGTGTCTCCATCTCATGCATCTTTTCAAGAAGCTCTTGATTCTCCTCCTTCATGGTAATCAAATTCTCTTGAATTTTAATGCTCTCCCCTCTTATCTTCGTACTTCTCTTTCATCATATCAATCATGATGTAGAGCTTCTGTAACAACTCTTTATCAAAGAGTTTTTCTAAGGAAGATTGACTTTAAACATCATTTAATGAAGTTTCCATCAAACCCACAATGCATACAAAGCTTCTTTTTTGTGATTTGAGAATCTAGTTCTCAATTTTGATATTCTCCTTCACACATAAATTTGCACACAGTTAATTCTTCTTGCAAAAATTCAAAACCCAATAGCTAATTCTTCTAGATAACCTTGGCTAAAATGAACTAAATTTTTGCTCTGATACCAAATTGATCTGAATATGGGCAAACTAGTTATTGCTATGTTATCTCCCTCATCAATATTAAAAATTTGTGATTAGGATCGTCTCAAGTTAACCACTTGTGAAGGGGTTTATGTGTCAAGTTTCATGTGTCTTTGATGATCAAATTATGAGATAATTATATTTTAAAAACTCATATACAGAAAATTAAATTCAAAAATATAACACACAAAAATCACATAATACCATGGATGAGAACTAATTTCACCCCTACTGGGCTACATCTCCATGGACCTACTTCAACTAGCTAGGCCATCTTGGGGTTAAGAGTCAAATGTTTGATTACAAGCACCTGTATTTCTATAATGGATTTGAAACCTACTCCATTAGCTTCAGAACACTAAAATACCCGAAAAATGACTATTCAATCTCTGAAATTGGTTTCCAATTGATTTAGGCTTGACCTCCCATCCTGGTGGCCATGGGCTTATTTAATCTCCAAAGTGACAAAAATACTTTCAAAAGTACTCCAATGCCTCTGCAAACTGTACCATTGTGTTCAAAGCATAAAATACATCTAAAAATGACTCTTCTTGAGCCAATATTGGTCTTCAGCTAATCCAGACATGGCCTTCCCTCCTGGTGGCCCTAGGCTTCATAATTATTCAAGTGACCAAAAACACCTGTAGATTTTCTCATATGCTTATGCAAGATGTTCTCATGGATTCAGAGCATGCCAATCTGCTAGGAATGATGCTTCCTCAGCCAAAATTGGTCAAAAATTTCTCAAGATAGGCCTTATTCAATTTCTTCCTAGATTTTGCCTCCAAATCTGGAGAAGTCTCCAGTTAGCTCCGCCAACTTGGAAAACCTGCCAAAACTGGAGGCCCTGCCAAAAATCCTACCGAATTAATCTCAGTTTAATTAATTTTTAACTTCATTTTAATTATTGGATAAGCTAGGTTTAATTGTGCACTAAGCGCGTTTAATATGGCGTTAAAAACTTGGGCATATGGCGCAGTCTTGTGGGAGGAGGGATGGCCCGCAGTGTTGGCCCCCTCAGTTCCGCCATCGGATCTGCACTGCATTTCAAATAGAAATTGGGCACCAATATTTTCAATTCCTGCCCGCATGGTCTATTGGTGAAGGCGATGTATTAGTTGGGGGAAGGTCATGGGGTCGAACCCCAACCTTCGCCCCTCCATGCATTGTTTTGCAACATTATAAAGCATGCCATCTGAAACCTTTGAAAACGGACTTTGCCATATAAAAATATGTGGAATTTGCAAACGATCTGTAATACACTACACCAACCATAGATTTAATAAACTCAGACTTTGGAATGTATTTTCCACCGAATATATTAATCCAAAACTTTGGATATGAATTTAAATCCAATATGCCAATCAGAATTTAGGTTTAAATACAATACGATGCCACCATAATAGTTAATCAAACCTCCACCATTCAAACTATGGTTAACACTTTAACATATGCGCTCACAAATAATGTAAACATAACCCAAAATTAGGTTAGCCACCATGTAAAATTCAAACCTGAACCTTAGCATAAAAAATGAAATTCGAACTTAACCTTGGAGAGGGGGTCCACCAAGGGACAGGTGGTGGTCCCTAGTTGGGTTGTCCTTCCACATATAAAAAAAAAAATCGAATTCAACCTTACGATGACCTTAGGGGGACATTGGGAAATTTTACCTTCTCAAACCAAACTAGCAAATCCTGTAGTGACACTTATCACATTCCCATTAGGGAAAAACTGAAGAAGATTCTCTGCATGATGACTAGGTTGCCATGTCGTCAGCCTGTACCTATTCTGCAATTTTAATTTTTGCCTGTTCTAAATGGCGATCAGCAGGTTATAAATTCTAACTCAGTTTTTGACAAAACGAGTTGCATTGGATTCTTGACGATGGGTCGGTCGCTGTCATTCTAGTTTGGTGCAAATCTGAGCACTTTCAATTTTGAGAAAATTTTTGCCCCTATTCCAGATTCTGATCACTCCAAACATCAAGCCTTACAGATATCCTTATTTCCAAAAGCGATAAATTGAACATATTATTGCAGAAATGTTAGAGGTTGGTATAATTCAACCTAGTCAAATTTATTTCCCAGCTCCAATAGTATTGGTGCACAAGAATGATGGATCATGGTTCATGTGTCTGAATTATAGGGAGCTCAATAAGCTCATTATTAAAGATAAATTTCCCATTCCTGTGATTGATGAATTACATGGAGAAATTTATTTTACGAAGTTGGATCTTCGTTCAAGACATCAAATTAGAATTAATACTGAAGATATTCTGAAAACAGCATTTCGAATTCATGAGGGTCATTATGAATTTATGGTCATGTCTTTTGGCCTTACCAATGCACCTTCTACATTTCAAGGGTTGATGAATTCTGTTTTCAAACCCTTACTTAGAAAATTTTTGTTAGTATTTTTTTATGATATACTAATCTACTCCAGGTCTTGGAAGGATCATTTTCAACATGTTGACAGGGTTCTCAAACTATTGGAGGAGAAACAATTATATGCAAAAACGTCCAAATGTTTCTTTGGAGTACAAGAGGTGGAATATCTTGGTCATATTGTATCTCAGGAAGGTGTTAAGGTAGACCCTAAAAAAATTAAATCCATTAAGGAATGGAAAGTCCCCATAACCATAAATCATTTGTGTTTAAAATGCAGCAAGATGATGGAGCTTAGTGAAATGAAGTCGCCTTCACTGAGTGGGCCCGCAGGCAAATTTTGGCGCAAAGTCTATTTTTAGACTATGTCTATTTTTAGACATATGGAGCATGGTCCAGGGGTTGCAGTATGTTATTCTTGGAGTATTGGTCATTTTGGTAAAAATAGATGGACCTCTATTTTTAGACATTTAGGTCGAAGTCTATTTTTAGACTGCTTATCCTAAAAATAGAAAAGTCAAATATTATTTACCCTTAATAATATTTGGACTCTAAACTTCAGTTTACTCTCTTGGAGCACTTCAGTTCGAGCTACAGAAGTGGCTCATGCATCTGACAGATGAATTATGCTATTCCTAGGGGTTTGGTGAGCTCATGCATGGTTGACTTCAGTTAGGACTTCAGTGGCAAAAGTTTGGTGGAGTTGATGAGACAGTTGGTGGAGTTGTGTTTGGTTTAACTTAGTTGAACTAGTTGAGATTAGTTTAAATAGATAATCAACTAGTAATGAGTGGAGTGAATTAAATATTATTTAATTCACTAATTATTAACTCATTATTCAACTCAAGAACACATCATTTCACTACAGTTTATGGACAGTTCAGTGGAGACTAGTGAAAGAGGTAGATGAAAGGGTTGAGATAGCTATCAGTTGTGACATCAATTGTGCATGAGATTTGCACCACACTTGGAGGAATTTCCCATGATGATTGCGCTGTCAAGCCAAGGAGATTCGAACCTTGGATCTATCATTAGACCAGCCTTGATTGTGCAATAGAGGCAGGCAAATAGTGGTTGAGTTTTGAACCTGTGACTAGTTCAAAACCAAGCTAGTTTGTGTGTAGCTTTGTGAGATAGTACTGAGTACTTGTGAGGAGTATTGTGCTATGTATTGCTGCATTTTCTCTCCATTATAATATACAGAATAGCTGAGGGGTTTTCAGCTATAAGCTTTCCCCATACATACTGTGTAATGTGTGTGAGGTTTTGATGATCTTTTGATCGCATACCACTTGTTTTATTTCCGCATGTGTGATGATCTGAGTGGAAGAGATTATGTGTTGCATATGAATTCGAATTGATATGTGATCAGGATAAT